>LPNX011200129.1:0-51592 GCA_001517045.1 Pseudotsuga menziesii
TATTTATATATATTGTTTTATGTTTTTATTTATTTATTTATTTATGCTTTATTTTATTTATTTATATATATATACTATGTTTTATTTATATGTGTTTTATTTTTTTTTATATACAAAGAGGGGGGTGTATCTATGTGAGTCTTTATGTGTGCAGTGAATCTATGATGATGAAGATGAGGATGAAGATGAAGATGATGCTGATGATGAAGACGAAGATCATGATGATGAAGATGACGACAATGATGATGATGATGAAGATGATGAATATGACGACAATGATGATGATGAAGATGATGATGATGATGCTGATGAAGATGAGGATGAAGATGAAGATGATGTTGATGATGAAGACGATGATGATGATGATGATGAAGATGATGACAATGATGATGATGATGGTGGTGGTGATGACTGTCTTGATATCATATGAAATGATGAAAATGCTAACCATGTTGATGATGACGATGATGATGACACTGGTGATGCTGTCGTGGTGACAATGTTGTTGGTGATGATGACGACGACGACGACGCCGATGGTGATGACGACGACAATGATGATGATGGATGATCATGATGTTGATGGATGATAATGTTGATGATGACGATGATGTTGATGATGATGAAGATGATCATGATCATGATGATGAAGATGACGATGATGATGATGAAGATGACGTTGATGATGATGAAGATGATCATGATGATGATGATGTTCATGATGATGATGAGGATGATGAACCACATGATGATGATGTTCATGAAGATGATGATGATGATGATGATTATTATGACGACGATGTGTGATGAAGATGATGATGTGTGATGATGATGTTCATGATGATGATGAGTATGGTGATGATGATGATGATGATGATGATGAACCACATGATGATGATGATGATGATGATGACGACAATGTGTGATGAAGATGATGATGTGTGATGATGATGATGATGATGACGATGATGTGTGATGAAGATGATGATGTGTGATGATGATGATGATGATGTTTGATGATGACGATGTTGATGATGATGATGTTGATGATGATGATGATGGTGATGTGTGTGATGATGATGTTGATGATGATAATGATGATGAAGATGATGTTGATGATGATGAAGATGATGATGATGACGATGATGTTCATGATGACGATGAGGATGGTGAGGATGATGACGATGATGAACCACATGATGTTGATGTTCATGAAGATGATGATGATGATGATGAAAATGATGATGAAGATGATGATGATGATGATGATAATGTTCATGATGATGATGAGGATGGTGAGGATGATGACGATGATGAACCACATGATAATGATGTTCATGAAGATGATTATGATGATGATGAACATGATGACGATGAGGATGGTGAGGATGATGATGATGATGTTCATGAAGATGATGATGATGATGATGAAGATGATAATGAAGATGATGATGATGATGATGAAGATGATGATGAAGATGATGATGATGATGATGATGATGTTCATGATGACGATGAGGATCGTGAGTATGATGATGATGATGAAGATGATGGTGATGTTCATGATGTTCATGATGACAATGAGGATGGTAAGGATGATGACGATGATGACAATGATGAACCACATGATGATGATGTTCTTGAAGATGATGATGATGATTATGAAGATGATGATGAAGATGATGATGATGATTATGAAGATGATGTTGATGATGATGAACATGATGATGATGATGATGAACATGATGATGTTACTAAGAACCTTGACATATATCTTATTTAATAGCTATAAGGCACAAATATGCTATTGAGGAGACTCAAACTTTGGTGGGTGGAATGAAAACAATTAGGAGAGTCAAACTTTGGTGGGTGGAATGACAACATTTAAACGACTTAAGAAGCCATTGTTGTGGCAATTTAACAAAGTCTAAATATCTAAAATGATTTTGATGTTTGTCACCAAACTATAAAGTTGCGGTAAGATCAAAGATATATGAAAAAATTGGAATCTGATATCTTTTCGTGAGCCATAAGGTATGTAAAAGATTTAAAAAAAGCATTAATGTTATGTTCTACATTCTTAACATCGAGATCTTTTTAATATAGCAATAAACTAAGTAAAAATTTTGGACATCAATTTTGCTAACTACATTCTTCTATATAAATATCTTATTTAAATTAAATACTTTTTTAAAATAAACTTAAAACATTCAAAACAAAAATATAATGATAAATGCTAAAATTACATATAAAATATTTTATGGAAATTAAATATTTCAAATATAAATAAAATTGAATATTTATAGCTATAATCACTTTATTTTTATTACCAAATATCACGTCAAAAGGAAACCATGTGCATTACTAACTACAATGTAGCTTATGTGCGTTATCAAATTATAAAGGATGGTGAGGATGATGATGGTGATGATCCACATGATGATGATGATGATGATGATGATGTTCGTAACTCTTTTTAAAAAGAAATAACATAAAAGAATAGGTCTAATTAAATATTTACCTTTCATTATATTTCATCGTTGATGATGATGACAATGATGATGAAGACGATGACGATGCTACAGACAATGATGACAATGATATGAAGTAATTAATTTTATCTAGGTTTAATTTTAATGATGATGATGGCGATGAAGATGATGATGATGATAATTATGATTTTGATGACAACGATGATGAAGATGATGATGATAATTATGATTTTGATGACGAAGATGACAATATTGATAATGATAATGACAATGATCATGAGGATAATGATGTCATCTTCATCGATTATGAGGAAGATGATGATGTTGGTGATGATTATGTTGATGAGGATGACAGTGATGAAGACGATATGATGATCACGATGATGATTATGAAGACAATGACGATGCTACAGACAACGATGATGATAATATGAAGTGATTAATTTGATCTAGGTTTAATTTTAATAATGATGATGGCGATGAAGATGATCATGATGATGCCAATAATGAAGATAATTATGATTTTGATGAAGACAAAGACGACGACGATGATGATAATTATGATTTTGATGACAACAATGACAATATTGATAATTATGATGACAATGATCATGAGGATATGTCATCATATTCTTCATCCATTTCATCGTCTTCTTCATCTAAGTCATCATCTGTAGCATCAGATCCAGAGTCAACATTGTAAGGGTTGTCCATATCATCATCGTCATCATCATCAGTTATGCTCATCATGTCATCGTCGGTATAACTTTCATCGAAATTGTTTGCTACATCATTAGATTCAACTGTTTCTTGGAGTACATCTTATGTTGGATCATCATCATCATCTAACTCATGTTGATCATGCTCTGCATCATCGTATCCTTCTTCTAGAGAACCCTCTTCATTAGCATCATCTAGGTTATACTTTACTGGCCTTCCCCTTGGATCATGTCTCACAACAAATGACCAGCCTGCTTTACCTAGAACCTCCGAGTTAAATACTTGTTCACATTGGATTGGAAGAACATAGAGCTATGTTCCTGGCTCAAACAACCTTGTGTTTACCATGGTAAATCCATTATCATTTTCAATAATAGTTCTATCGAGATTAGGTTGATTCAATTGTAACCTGTACCATTTGACAACGAATACAACTACCTTAAAGTATTTAAAGTCACACTGTATAATATCTTCCAAATACCCATAGTATCGATTTTCTGATACTTCTGGATGTCTGTTAGTTCTAGATGAAACATTGGTAACCTCAAAGACAGTCGATACCCCATAATCTGATGTTTTCTTTGTTTCATCCAATTTTTTGATCCGATATCTACCTCCATTGCAGACCATAGCCTTATGGTGTTTTACCTACAATAAGCAATACATGAAAAGATTACACAACCATTCAGTCCTTATGCAACAATACATGGAAAAGAAGAACATGTACGTCAAAATGTAATTTGAAAAATAAAAGATTTAGAGGGATTGATTAATTATATGCTTTCCATTTTATCTTTTACAGCATATGCCAAATCGATTTCCCTTTCTGTTAGATTGCTATCTCCATTGCATTGTGCTGCTTTTACCAATGAAGCCACACCTTCCCATGATATTCCATGAGCCGATTGTTCGCGTCATTCAATCCATACCTTCATCCAGTCAATATTGTTTGCGATGTATAAATGAATTGCATCCCATTCTTGACCAACTATTTAAAGACAATAACCATTAAAATGAAAGAAAGGTGTAAATCTCCTGAACAAATTATATGCTCTTAATTGAAGCAATTATGACTAGAAAATACAATTAGAATATGAAGGATATAATAAACATCCACTAGCTAATAATTACCTTTCATCTTCCTCAATCGACCTTTCCCCTTCAATTGCTCCCCTTCAAAATTGTTATTAGAGTCTGGATCACAAATGCGACGTAAATTGAGCTTTGATGCTAAAATAGGAAGATATTCACTAACATACAACATGTTTTAGTATACCATATATCCTTCCATCATAGAACCCGATGCATGTGCTTTTTGTCTCACCAAACCCTTCATAAATTTCAATTGCCTCTCAACCATCCGCATGAACCTTGAGTGCACTGGTCCACACAACTCAATCTCCTCAACTTGGTGTATGAGGCAATGTTCTTGTGCATTGAAAAATGCCAATGGTATATGCTTATGTATTTCACACATGAAACGAGCAATTTCTCTCCTCCAATAATTTATATCTTCTTTATGGATTTCTTTAGATGTCAACCATCTACAAGTGACACAAACCAATAATGATATTTAACAAAAATAAACATTAAATTACAATATATGCGGAAATAGTGCACAAAAAAAACAAATATAAATTATACGGAGAATTAAAGAAACACTAAGCACATGCAAGTAATCGCTAGTTACCTCATGTATTTACCAAGATTATATATAACTTATTTGAAATTGTTGTCAAAGTTGTCTGGGAGAGAGAGAGGTAGAACATATTGTATCATGATACAAACCACGCCATTTATTAAACAAAGAGTATACAAACAAGAAAAAAAATATACGCAGTTAATTAACAAAAAAAATTATATGGACATAACAATAATAATTACCTTAATGAAGACATGCCAATAATGTGTTTTGACCCATGCAAAATCACTTTTTTTGGTTATGATATTCTTCAAGTTTGCACAAAATTCAATGGGAAATTTAATTTTCCGCGTTAATTCTTTGACAACATTCCTTTGTTGCTCCGTAAAAATCCATGGAATTGAGTTTATATTAACTTGTTCTCCATTGGTATGAAATTGGATGGTGCCTTTCATTGCATGGTTTCTTTCTTGAATGTCTTTGCAAGATTTCACAACTTTATATTTCTCCCCCCTTAGCTCTAGTAGTCGCCATAAGGTTTCAGTAACATTCTTTCCAATATGCATTGTATCAAACAAACATTAGAGGAAATTTCAATTTAAATTGGGCCTTCTAAAAATAATACAAATTCCATGTCATCATGTATTATCCAATCAAAATCCTTTAAAATTCAAACAGGGAGCACCTCTTAAACAATTTTTTAATATAAATTTGGGGATAACTATCATAAAAAAAACTACTTTTTTTGTTCGTATTTTCGACATATCTCCCTATGTTTTTACTCAAATTTTGATCAAGAGAGCTCGTTGGATGCGGAATTCATTTCCGCATCCAAAACGTACCCACTCATCATACTTTTGACAGGCCCCACAACCCCAAAAACAAGAAATACCTGAAAAAACATGATGATGACATCATCATCATTTTTTTATGTATTTCTTATTTTTGGGGTATCGGGGCCCGTCAAAAGTATGGAAAGTGGGTACTCGTTGGATGTAGAATTCAATTCCACATCCAAGGAGCTATACTGATCGAAATTTGAGTAAAAACATAGGGAGATATGTCAAAAATACGAACAAAAAAATAGTTTTTTCTTTTCTTCCTCCAAAATTAATAAATATTATTTTATTATTTTATTAATTTTCGTTAGGAGGCCCATTTTGAGGTGAAATTTCCTCTAATGTGAGAAATTTGTAGGTTCTCATAGTATGGAAACCTACTGAATTGAATAGGATAACTTTTCATTCATCGTGGAAGCCCATTAATGTCTTCATGATCACGATGGACATCATGAATATTAGTTTATAAATAAATTACATCATAAATCAAATATGGCCACTACAGTAAACAACTCACAATAAAAATTAAAATACATAACAATTCATATACGATGATCCATACGTACCATGATGATGATTTCTATTGTATTGCATCTTCCAAAGGTGAGGTGTCATTCTCTGTGGTTTTAATGCAGTCTCCTGCTTCCCATTGAAAATATTTTTTTCAGTTGTTCTCTACCTATGATTCTTAGATAGGAAATGCCTATACTCATCAAACACCTCCTTTCTTAAGCTTTTTGAATGACGAGATTTTATCTTAGGAGCACAAACTAGACATGCAAATTTACCCTTTGTCTGAAGACCTACAATATTTAGATATGGAATATCTATGTCAAATATATTCATATATAAACTATAGGCTAGCTACTCCATATCATTTAATGCAATTAAAGTGGAACTTAAAATTACAAACCACAAAATGAAGTTAACCCAGGGGCATCGTGTATTTTACATACAACCATTGCATATAATTGAAATTGCCTTTGTCGTATTGGTCTAGATACATCATACATATTTATGCCATTCCATAACTTCAGTAGCTCATCTATAAGAGGTTCAATATATACTTTCATATCTTTGACTTGGAACTTACTTGATTCATTTTAAGTACATATAAAATATATCATTATGAGAACCATTAAGATATATAAACCATGCACAAGAGTTAAAATATATATATATATGAAATTAAGAAACATAATACGACAAATGAGATGTCACAACTACATTATAAATAAAGCAGTTTTCGACAAAAAAACCATGAATAATCATCGACAACATTATGTGCTCCCTCTTTATTGACAACCATGGAGGAATGTTATTGTTGATAACAAAATAGGCCACACCGTGTAAATGGATTTCATCTATGCAAATGGATTCACACCATTTGCTGCCAAAGAAATCCTAAGATTACGTGGTTCTTCTTTAAACTGAGGCCACTTTTTCTCCATATCTCTAAAAGAAGAACCATCTGCAGACATCCGGATAACATCATCTTGACTTATGTTCCTGGCATGGTAATCCATAAATTGCGCTATGTTTTTCACCTAAACAGTCGTTGCAAACGTGGAATGATGAGAATATAATGAAGAACCTTCTGATTGCACCTTTTTTGTTACTTTATCTGTACGATATCTACTTACATGACATTGCGGACATTCTGTTGCAAATACATGCTGATTACAATATATAACATGGTCATCGGGGCATGCATGAATTTCTTCATAATGCATTCCAATCTCTTTCATGGTGGAAGATAAATCTCGATATGTGCGAGGTAAAATACTTGATGGTGGTAACAAAAATTCAGCTATCAAGCTACAAAAAAATAAAAAAATTTGTTAATGTAATAAATAAATAATATTAACGAAACACGCTTCATCCGTATGATGATCAATAATGAGTTAACAATACAATTATTAGAAGAATACAGATAAACTTTATCACGATCCTATATATGTGATGGATTATTTTACATACCTTAGCATACCTTAGCATCCGTGTGATTGCAATGTTTGAAAGACCATTCATAACCTTCAAGTTCATTATCAACAATATAGTAGAAAGAAGACTCTGTTTTGGAGCCTTCATAAAGGGGTTCATATCTTGTATCGAGAAGAGGTATATCGTAAACATCACCAAAGTCATCATCATTTTCATTATCAATGGCATCGTCATCATACATTCTAACATTAAATGAATCATGAATCAATCTATTTGTACCATCATCTTCAATTACATTATCAGTATGATCATCTTGTTCAATATGATCATTCACTTGTTCTCCATTAAACATACACGCTCCATGATCCTGATCCTGAACTTGTTCTGAAAGCACTTCCTCTAGACGATATGTTGTAGGGTGTCTTTCCTTTAATATAAATACATGGAAACATAAATAGATATACATTAAAATATGAAAAATAAAAATAATACATACAATTACCAAAAAAAAAAACTATAATAAACTTTATAATGCTAAACCTACAAATGGACGATATTCATTCCCCCCCTTAGTGTGTCTAAATTCCCTGCAATGTTTTGTGGTTGTCGAGATCAATATTATTATCCTCTTAAACCCCCTACATTGAGTACACAGACAATAACATTTGCCATCACCCCTTCGTTTCGCTATATCCCATAGTCTAGCAAGCAATTGTCAGTTGTCTTCATTTGGATCTGGAATATTTCTATTTGACATTTTGTTACAAACTTCGTTAATGAATATAACCGGTTGTCCTAAAAAATCAAGTTCCACGCATCAATATTTTGTCAAACGGAGAGAAGTCAAAGAATAAAAAATTCCTAGCAAACTGTCTATCGATGAAAAATAAAAATTCCCACAACCGCCAGTTGAAGAATAAAACAATTCCTGAAAACATCCGTCGAGGAACAAATAATTTTCACAAATCATCCGTCACTTCTACAACAAACATGTCGAGATGTTTAAAAAAATTTATATTTATAATGGCCATGCATCGTATATTCGACACCTTGAACATAGTTACCATTGAAAATATGGGACCATAAATTTAAAATCATGTAAACCTTACATTTTTTTTTAAACCTGTACATCCCGTCGGATCTTCGACGCAAAGGGGTCGGATATCCGACACTATTCGGTCCACATACCGTCGGTTATCCGACACCATACTGTCAGATATCCGGCTCTTAAGGGTCGGATATGTGACACTTTGGGGGTCGGAAATCTGACGCCTACTGTGTCGGATATTCAACGGTACTATAAAACTATTTTTTTCGGCATTCTTTTCAGTGATTGTTGTCCGACACATCCGTACGAAATGTCGAATGACGTCGGATTCTGATGTCGAATTTTGGGTTCAAATCCTATTGTGGTTGAAAATATGCACTTTTGTCGACTTTCTCAGAATTGAGTTTTTAAAGGAGATTTAGGTACCATTCGAGAGATAAGCATGGACACCTATTTTTATGAGATTTAGAACTATTTTGGCACTAGTTCAAGGTTAGTCAAACAAAGATGAAAATATGCACTTTTGTAAACTTTCTCAAAATTGAGTTTTGAAAGTGGATTTAGGTATCTATTTCAGAGATAAGCATGGACACCTATTTTTATGAGTTTTGAAGTTATTTTGTCCCTTGTTCAAGGTTGGTCAAACCAAGATTCAAAAAGTCAACTTATGTTGACTTTCTCGGAATTGAAATTTTAAGGTAGATTTAGATACCCATTTGAGAGATATGCATGAACACCTATTTGTATGAGATTTGGACCTATTTTGGTCCTCTTTCAAAGTTGGTCAAACGAAGGTTGAAAAGATGCACTTTAGTCAATTTTCTTGGAATTGAGTTTTGAAATTGGATTTACGTACCCATTTGAGAGATAAGCATGGACACCTATTTTTCTAATATTTAGAGGTATTTTGGCCCGCGTTCAATGTTGGTTAAACCAAGGTTGTTAGGATGCACTTGTGTTGACTTTCTTGAAATTGAGTTTTGAAAGTGGATTTAGATACGCATTTGAGAGATAACCATGGACACCTATGTTTATGATATTTGGAGCTATTTTGGCCCTCGTTTAAGGTTCGTCAAATCAAAATTAAAAATATGCACTTTTGTCGACTTTCTCTGAATTGAGTTTTGAAAGTGGGTTTAGGTACCCATTTGAGAGATAAGCATGGACACGTATTTTTATGCGATTTTGAGCTATATTGGCCCTCGTTCAAGGTTGGTCAACCCAAGGTTGAAAATATACACTTTTGTCGACATTCTTGGAATTGAAATTTCAAAGTGGATTTAGGTACCCATTTGAGAGATAAGCATGGACACCTATTTTTATGAGATTTGGAGCTATTTTGGCCCACGTTCAAGGTTTGTCGAAAGTAAGTTCTAAAAGAAGCACTTTTGTCGACTTTCTTGGAATTCAGTTTTGAAAGTGCATTTAGCTATCCATTTGAGAGATAATCATGGAAACCTAATTTTATGAGATTTGGACCTATCTTGGACCTCATTCAAGGTTGGTAAAACCAAGGTTGAAAATATGAACTTTTGTCGATTTTCACGAAATTTAGTTTTGAAATTGGATTTAGCTACCCATTTGAGATATAAGCATGGACACCTGTTTTTATGATATTTGGAGCTATTTTGGCCCGTGTTCAATGTTGGTCAAACCAAGGTTGAAAAGATGCACTTTTGTTAACTTTCTGGGAATTGAGTTTCGAAAATTGATTTATGTACGCATTTGAGAGATAAGCATGGATACCTATTTATATGAGATTTGGAGCTATTTCAACCCTTGTTCAAGGTTGGTCAAACCAAGGTTGAAAATATGCACTTTTGTCGACTTTATCGGAATTGAATTTTGAAAGTGGATTTAGGTACACGTTTTAGAGATAAGCATGGAAACCTATTTTTATGAGATTTTGAGTTATTTTGGCCATAGTTCAAGTTTGGTCAAACTAAGGTTGAAAATGTGCTCTTTTGTCGACTTTCTTGGAATTCAAATTTTAAAGTAGATTTAGATACCCATTTGAGATATAAGAATGGACACCTATTTTTATGAGATTTGGAGCTATTTTGGCCGCGTTCAAGGTTGGTCAAAACCAAGGTCTAAAAGAAGCACTTTTGTCGACGTTCTTGGAATTCAATTTTTGAAGTGCATTTAGGTATCCATTTTAGAGATAATCACGGAAACCTAATTTTATGAGATTTGGACCTATCTTGGACCTTGTTCAAGGTTTGCAAAACCAACATTGAAAATATGCACTTTTTTCGACTATCTCAGAATTGAGTTTTGAAAGTGGATTTAGGTACCCATTAGAGAGATAAGCATGGACACCTATTTTTATGAGATTTCGATCTATTTTGGTGCGTGTTCAAGGTTGGTCAAACCAAGGTTGAAAATACAAACTTTTGTCGACATTCTCGGAATTGAAATTTGAAAGTAGATTTAGATACCCATTTGAGAGATAAGCATGGACACCTATTTTTATGATATTTTGAATTATTTTGGCCCTCGTTAGGGTTGGTCAAACCAACATTGAAAATATGCACTTTTGTCAACTTTGTTGGAATTAAGTTTTGAAAGTGGATTTAGGTGCCCATTTGAGAGATAAGCATGGACACCTATTTTTATGAGATTTGGAGCTATTTTGTTTGGTGCTTGTTCAAGGTTGGTCAAACCAAGGTTGAAAATATGCACTTTGGTCCACTTTCTTGGAATTGATATTTGAAAATGGATTTAGGTACCGATTTGAGAAATAAGCAAGCACACCTATGTTTATGAGATTTGGAGTTATTTGCGCCCTCGTTCAAGGTTGGTCAAACCAAGGTTGAAAATATCCACTTTTTTCGATGTTTTTAGAATTGAAATTTTAAAGTGGATTCAGGTACCAATTTGAGAGATAAGCATGGAGACCTATTTTTATGAGATTTGGATCTATTTTGGTCATCGTTCAAGATCGGTAAATTCAAGGTTGAAAAGATACACTTATCGACTTTCTCGTAATGGAAATTTGAAAGTGTATTTAGTTACCCATTTGAGAGATAACCATAGACACCTATTTTTATAAGATTTGGAGTTATTTTGGCCCTCGTTTAAGGTTGGTCAAACCAAGGTTGAAAAGATGCACTTTTGTCGACTTTCTCGGAATTGAATTTTGAAAGTGGATTTAGGTACCCATTTTAGAGATAAGCATGGAAAGCTATTTTTATGAGATTTGGAGCTATTTTGGCCCTCGTTCAAGGTTGGTCAAACCAAGGTTGAAAATACACATTTCTGTCGACTTTCTCGGAATTCAGTTTTGAAAGTGGATTTAGGTACCTATTTGAGAGATAAGCATGGACACCTATTTTGATGAGAGTTGGAGCTATTTTGGCCCTTCTTCAGGGTTGGTGAAACCAGGGTTGAAAATATGCACTTTTGGCAACTTTCTCGAAATTGAGTTTTGAAAGTGGATTTAGGTACCCATTTGAGAGATAAGCATGGACACCTATGTTTATTAAATTTGGAGTTATTTTGGCGCTTGTTCAAGTTTGGTCAAACCAAGGTTGAAAATATTCACTTTTGTTGATATTCTCGGAATTAAAATTTTAAAGTAGATTTAGATACCCATTTGAGAGCTAAGCATGGACACCTATTTTTATGAGATTTTGAGTTATTTTGGCCCTCGTTCAAGGTTGGTCAAACCAATGTCGAAAAGATGCACTTTTGTCGACTTTCTCGGAATTATGTTTTGAAAGTGGATTTAGGTACCCAATTGAGAGATAAGCGTGGGGACATATTTTTATGAGATTTGGAACTATTTTGGCCCTCATTCAAAGTTGGTCAAACCAGGGTTGAAAATATCCACTTTTGTCGATTTCTCTCGAAATTGAAATATTAAAGTGGATTTAGGTACCCATTTGAGAGCTAAGCATGGACACCTCTTTTTATGAGATTTGGAGTTATTCTGACCCTCGTTCAAGGTTGGTCAAACAAAGGTTGAAAAGATGCACTTTTGTCGGCTTTCTTGGAATTGAGTTTTGAAAGTGGATTTAGGTACCCATTTGAGAGATAAGCGTGGACACCTATTTTAATAAGATTTGGATCTATTTTGGACCTCATTCAAGGTTGGTCAAACCAAGGTTGAAAATATGCACTTTTGTCGACTTTCTCAAAATTGAGTTTTGAATGTTGATTTAACTACACATTTGAGATTTGGAGCTATTTTTTTGAGATTTTGAGCTATTTTGGCCCCCATTCGAGGTTGGTCAAACCAAGTTTAAAAATATGCACTTTTGTCGACTTTATTGGAATTCAAATTTTAAAGTAGATTTAGATACCCATTTGATCGATAAGCATGGGAACCTACTTTTATGAGATTTGGATCTCTTTTCACCCTCATTCGAGGTTGGTCAAACCAAGGTTGAAAAGATGCACTTTTGTTGACTTTCTTGGAATTGAGTATTGAAAGTGGATTTAGGTACCCATTTTAGAGGTAAACATGGACACCTACTTTTTTGAGATTTGAAGCTATTTTGGCTCTCGATCAAGGTTCGTCAAACCAAGCTTGAATATATGCACTTTTGTTGACCTTCTCATAGTTGAGTTTTGAAAGCGGATTTAGGTACGCATTTACGAGACAAGAATGGACATCTATTTTTATGATATTAAAAGTAATGTTGGCCCTCATTGAACGTATATCAAACCAATGTTAAAAATATGCGCTTTTGTTGACTTTCTTGGAATTGAAATTTTAAATTAGATTTAGATACCCATTTTAGAGATAAGCATGGACACCTATTTTTATGAGAGTGGGAGCTTTTTTGCCCTCGTTCAAGGTTGGTCAAACCAACATTGAAAATATGCACTTTCTTCGAACTTCTTGGAATTGAGTTTTGAAAGTGGATTTAGGTAAACATTTTAGAGATAAGCATGGACACCTATTTTTATGAGACTTGGAGCTATTTTGGCCCTCATGTAAGGATAGTCAAACCAACGTTGAAAATATCCAGTTTTCTCAACTTTCTTGGAATTGAAATTTGAAAGTGGGTTTAGGTACCCATTTGAGAGATAAACATGGACACCTACTTTTATGAGATTTAGAGCTATTTTGGCCTTCGTTCTTGGTCAAACCAAGGTTGAAAATATCCACTTTTGTTTTCTTTTTTGGAGTTGAAATTTGAAAGTGGATTTAGGTACCCTTTTGAGAGATAAGCATGGACACCTACTTTTTCAGATTTGGAGTTATTTTGGCCCTTGTTCAACTTTGGTTAAACCAAGGTTGAAAGATGCACTTTTATCGACTCTCTCGTAATTGACTTTTGAATGTGGATTTAGGTATCTATTTGAGAGATCAGCATGGACACCTATTTTTATGAGATTTGGAATTGTTTTGTCCCTCATTCAAGGTTGATCAAACGAAGGTTGAAAATATGCAACTTTGTCGACTTTCTCAAAGTTCAAATTTTAATGTAGATTTAGATACCAATTTAAGAGATAAGTATGGACACCTATTTTTATCAAATTTGAAGTTATTTTGGACCTTGTTCAAGGTTTGTCAAAGCAAGGTTAAAAAGATGCACTTTTCTTGACTTTTTAGGAATTGTGTTTTGAAAGTGGATTTAGGTACCCATTTGAAAGATAAGCATGGACAACTATTTTTATGAGATTTGGTGTTATTTTGGCCATCGTTCAAGGTTGGTCAAACCAAGGTTGAAAATATGCACTTTTGTCGACTTTCTCGGAATTGATGTTTTAATGTAGATTTAGATTACCATTTGGGAGTTCGCATGGACACCTGGTTTTAAGATATTTTGAACTATTTTGGACCTCGTTCATGGTTGGTCAAACCAAGGTTGAAAATTCGCAGTTTTGTGAACATTCTCGGAATTGAAATTTTAAAGTAGATTTAGATACGCATTTGAGAGATAAGCATGGACGCCTATTTTTATGATATTTGGAGCTATTTTGGCCCTCATTCACGTTTGGACAAACGAAGTTTTAAAAGATACACTTTTGTTGACTTCCTCATAATTTAGTTTTGAAAGTAGATTTAGGTATCCATTTGAGAGATAAGAATGGAGACCTATTTTTATGCGATTTGGATCTATTTTAGCCCTCGTTCAAGGTTGGTCAAACCAAGGTTGAAAATATGGACTTTTGTCGACTTTCTCGGAATTGAAATTTTAAAGTTGATTTAGGTACCAATTTGAAAGATATGCATAGACACGTAGTTTTATAATATTTGGAGCTATTTTTGCCCTCGTTCAAGGTTGGTCAAACCAATGTTGAAAAATGCACTTTTGTCGACCTTCTCGGAATTGAAATTTTAAAGAAGATTTAGATACCCTTTTGAGAGATGATCACGGAATTGAGTTTTGAAAGTGGATTTAGATACTTATTTGAGATATAAGCATGGACACCATTTTTTGTGAGATTTGGAGATATTTTGGTCTCATTCAAGGTTGGTCAAACCAAGGTTGAAAATATGCACTTTTGTTAATTTTCTCGGAATTGAGTTTTGAAAGTGGATTTAGGTACCCATTCAAGCTTGTTCAAACCAAGGTTGAAAACGTGCACTTTTCTCGACTTTCTCAGAATTGAAATTTTAAAGTAGATTTAGATACTCATTTGAGAGATAAGAATGGACACCTATTTTTATTAGATTTGGAGCTATTTTGACCCTCGTTCAAGGCTAGTAAAACCAACGTTGAAAAACTGCACTTTTTTGACTTTCTTGGAATTGAGTTTTGAAAGCGGATTTAAGTATGCATTTGTAAGATATGCATGAACACCAATTTTTATGAGATTTGGAGCTATTTTGGCCCTCATTCAAGGTTGCTCAAATCAAGGTTTAAAATATGCACTTTTGTAGACTTTCTCTGAATTAGAATTTGAAAGTGTATTTAGGTGCCCATTTGGGAGACAAGAATGGACACCTATTTTTATGATATTTGGAGTTATTTTGGGCCTTGTTCAAGGTTGGTCAACCCAAGGGTGAAAATATCCACTTTTGTTGACTTTATCGGAATTGAAATTTTAAAGTGAATTTAGGTAGCCATTTGAGGGATAAGCATGGACACCTATTTTCTGAGATTTGGAGCTATTTTGGCCCTCGTTCAAGGTTGGTCAAACCAACGTTCCAAATATGCACTATTGTCGTTTTTCTTGGAATTGTGTTTTGAAAGTGGATTTAGGTACCCATTTGAGAGATAAGCACTAACCTCTATATTTATGATATTTGGAGCTATTTCCACCCTCATTCGAGGTTGGTCAAACAAAGGTTGAAAATATGCACTTTGGTCGACTTTCTCGGAATTGAGTTTTGAAAGTGGATTTAGCTCCCATTTGCGACATAAGCATGCACACCTATTTTTATGAGATTTGGAGATATTTTGACCCGCATTCGAGGTTAGTCAAACTAAGGTTTAAAATATCCACTTTTTTTTTCTTTCTCGGAATTGAAATTTAAAAGTACATTTAGATAACTATTTGAGAGATAAACATGGACACCTATTTATATGACATTTGGAGCTATTTTCGCCCTTGTTCAAGGTTGGTCAAACCAAGGTTGAAAGATGCACTCTTGTCGATCTTCTCGAAATTCTATTTTGAAAGTGGATTTCGGTACACATTTGAGAGATAAGCATGGACACCTATTTTTATGAGGATTGGAGCTATTTTCTCCGTCGTTCAAGCTTCTTCAAACCAAGGTTGAAAATATGCACTTTTTGTTGACTTTCTCAAAATTGAGTTTTGAAAGTGGATTTAGGTCCCCATTTGAGAGATAAGCATGGAAACCTATCTTTATGAGATTTGGAGCTATTTTAGCCCTCGTTCAAGGTTGGTCAAACCAAGGTTGAAATATGCACTTTTGTTGACTTTCTCGGAATTGAAATTTTAAAGTAGATTTAGATACCCATTTGAGAGATAAGCATGGCACCTATTTTTATGAGATTTTGAACTATTTTGGCCCTCCTTCAAAGTTGGTCAAACCAATGTTGAAAAGATGCACTATTGTCGTTTTTCTTGGAATTGCGTATTGAAAGTGGATTTAGGTACCCATTTGAGAGATAAGCATGCAGACCTATATTTATGAGATTTGGAGTTATTTTGGACGTCATTCAAAGTCGATCAAATCAAGGTTGAAAATATGCAATTTTGTTGACTTTCTCGGATTTGAAATTTGAAAGTGGATTTAGGTACCCATTTGAGAGCTAAGCACAGACACCTATTTTTATTAGAATTGGAAGTATGTTGGCCCTCATTCAAGGTTGTTCAAACCAAGGTTTAAAATATCCACTTCTGTCAACTTTCTATGAATTGAAATTTTAAAGTGGATTTAGGTAGCCATTTGAGAGATAAGCATGGACACCTATTTTTATGATATTTGGAGCTACTTTGTCCCTTGTTCAAGGTTGGTCAAACCAAGGTTGCAAAGTTGTACTTTTGTAATCTCTTTAATAATTGAGTTTTGAAAGTGGATTTTGGTACACATTTGAGAGATAAGCATGGACACCTATTTTTCATGAGATTTGGAGCTATTCTAGCCCTCATTCAAGGTTGGTCAAACGAAGGTTGAAAATATGCACTTTTGTCGACTTTCTCATAATTTAGTTTTGAAAGTGGATTTAGCTACCTATTTTAGAGATAAGCGTGGACACCTATTTTTATGAGATTTGGAGCTACTTTGGCCCAAGTTCGAGGTTGTACAAACCAAGGTTGAAAATATGAAACTTTGTCAACTTTCCTGAAATTGAAATTTTAAAGTAGATATAGATATGCATTTGTGAGATAAGCATGGACACCTATTTTTTTTAGATTTGGAGTTATTTTGGCCCGTGTTCAAGGTTGGTCAAATCAATGTTGAAAAGATGCACTCTTGTCGACTTTCTTGGAATTGAGTTTTGAAAGTGTATTCAAGTACCCATTTGAGAGTTAAGCATGGACACCTACTTTTATGAGATTTCGAGCTATTTTTACCCTCGTTAGAGCTTGGTTAAATCAAGGTTTAAAATATGCACTTTTGTCGACTTTCTTGGAATTGAGTTTTGAAAGCAGATTTAGGAACGCATTTGAGAGATAAGAATGGACACCTATTTTTATGACATTTGGAGCTATTTTGGCCCTTGTTAAAGCTTAGTCAAACCAAGGTTGAAAATATGCACTTTTTTCGACTTTCTCGGAATTAAAATTTTAAGGTACATCTAGATACCCATTTGAGAGATAAGTATGGACACCTATTTTTATGAGATTTGGATCTATGTTTTCACTCGTTCAAGCTTGGTCAAACCAACTTTGAAAAGATGCATTTTTGTCGAGTTTCTCATAATTGAGTTTTGAAAGTGGATTTAGGTACCCATTTGAGAGATAAGCATGGATACTTTCTTTTATGAGATTTGGATCTATTTTAGCCCTCGTTCAAGGTTGGTCAAACCGAGGTTGAAAATATACAATTTTTTTTTCTTTCTCGGAATTCAAATTTCAAAGTGGATTTAGGTACCCATTTCAGAGATGAGCATGGGCACCTATTTTTATGATATTTGGAACTTTCTTGGCCTTTGTTCAAGTTTGGTCAAACCAAGGTTGAAAATATGCACTTTTGTAGATTTTCCTTAAATGGAGTTTTGAAAGTGGATTTAGGTACCCATTTGAGAAATAAGCATGAACACCTATTTTTATGAGATTTGAAGTTATTTTGGCCCTCATTCAAGGTTGGTCAAACCAACCTTGAAAATATGGACTTTTATCGACTTTCTCAAAATTGAGTTTAGAAAGAGTATTTAGGTACCCATTTGAGAGATAAGAATGGACAACTATTTTTATGAGATTTCAAGCTATTTTTTCCCTTGCTCAAGGTCAATCAAATCAAGGTTGAAAATATGACATTTTGTTGACTATCTCTGAATTAAAATTTTAAAGTTGATTTGGATACCGATTTGAGAGATAAGCATGGAAAACTATTTTTATTAGATTTGAAGCTATTTTGGACCTCGTTCAAGGTTTGTCAAACCAAGGTTAAAAATATGCACTTTTTTTTAACTTTCTTGGTAATTTGTTTTGAAGATGAATTTAGGTATTGATTTGAGAGATAAGCATGGATAATTGTTTTTATTAGATTTGGAGTTATTTTGTCCCTCGTTCAAGGTTGGTCAAACCAATGTTGAATATATGCACTTTGGTCGACTTTCTCGGAATTGATGTTTTAAAGTATATTTAGATATGCATTTGGGAGATAGCCATGGACACCTATTTTTTTGAGATTTGGAGCTATTTTGGACCTAATTCATATTGGTCAAACCAATGTTAAAAAGATGCACTTTTTCAACTTTCTCAGAATTGAGTTTTGAAAGGAGATTTAGATACCCATTTGAGAGATAAGCGCGGAGAGCTATTTTTATGATATTTGGAGTTATTTTGGCCCTGTTCAAGGTTGGTCAAACCAAGGTTGAAAAGATAAAATTTTCTCGACATTATCATAATTGAGTTTTGAAATTGGATTTAGGTAGAAATTTGAGAGATAAGCATGGACACTTGTTTTTATGAGATTTGGATATATTTTCTCCTTCATTCAAGGTTGGTCAAATCAAAGTTGAAAATATGCACTTTTGTCGACTTTCTCAAAATTGAGTTTTGAAAGAGGATTTAGGTACCCATTTGAGAGATAAGCATGGACACCTATTTTTTATGTTATTTGGACCTACATTGGCCCTCATTCAAGGTTGGTTAAACCAAGGTTGAAAACATGCACTTGTGTCGACTTTCTCGGAATTTAGTTTTGAAAGCGGATTTAAATACCCATTTGAGAGCTATGTACACCTATTTATATGTGATTTGGAGCTATTTTTGTCCTTGTTCAAGGTTGGTCAAACCAACATTGAAAATATGTAGTTGTTTTGGCCCTCGTTCAAGGTTGGTCGAACCAGAATTGAAAATATGCAATTCTGTCGACTTACTCGGAATTGGGTTTTTAATGTGGATTTAGGTACTCATTCAAGAGATAAGCATGGAAACCTATTTTTATGAAATTTGGAGCTATTTTGGCCCTTATTTAATGTTGTTCAAGCTAAGGTTGAAAATATGAACTTTCATGGACTTTCACAGAATTGAAATTTTAAAGTACATTTACATACCCATTTGAGAGATAAGCAGGGAAGCTTATTTTTAAGAGATTTGGAGCTAACCAACGTTGAAAAGATGCACACTTGTCGACTTTCTTGGAATTTAGTTTTGAAAGTGGACTAAGGCATCCATTTCAGAGATAAACACAGACACCTATTTTGATGAGATTATGAGTTATTTTGGCCCTCGTTTAAGGTTGGTCAAACCAAGTTTGAAACGATGCATTTTTAATGACTTTCTCAGAGAGATAAGCATGGATACCTATTTGAGACATACCCGTTTGAGAGATAGGTATGGACAACTATTGTATGAGATTTGGAGCTATTCTAGTCGTCGTTCAAGGTTGAAAATATGCACTTTTGTCCACTTTCTTGGAATTGTGTTTTGAAAGCGGATCCAGGTTCCATTTAAGAGATGAGCATGGACACCTATTTCTATGAGATTTGGATCTATTTTGGGCCTCGTTCAAGGTTGGTCAAATGAATGTTGAAAATATGCAATTTTGTCGACTTTCTCATAATTGAGTTTTGAAAGTGGATTTATGTTTCCATTTGAGAGATGAGCCTGGACACCTATTTTTATGATATTTGGAGTTATTTTGGCCCTCATGCAACGTTGGTCCAACCAAGCTTGAAAATATGCACTTTTGTCGACTTTCGTGGAACTGAATTTTAAAAGAGAATTTAGGTACCCATTTGAGAGATAAGCATTTACGCCTATTTTTTGAGTTTTGTAGCTATTTTGGGCCTCGTTGAACGTTGGTCAAACCAATGTTGAAAAGATGCACTTTTGTCAACTTCCTTATAGTCGAAATTTTAAAGTAGATTTAGATACCCATTTCAGAGATAAGCATGGACACCTATTTTTATAACATTTGGAGCTATTTTGGCCCTCCTTCAAGGTTGGTCAAACCAAAGTTGAAAAGATGCACTTTAGTCATCTTTCTTGCAATTGAGTTTTGAAAGTGGATTTAGGTACCCATTTGAGAGATAAGCATGGACATCTATTTTTATGAGATTTGGAGCTAGTTTGGCCCGCGTTCAAGGTTGGTCAAACGAACGTTGAAAATATACAATTTTGTTGAATTTCTTGGAATTGAGTTTTGAAAGTAGATTTAGGTACCCATTTGAGAGTTAACCATGGAAACCTATTTTTATGATATTTGGAGCTATTTTGGCCCTCATTCAAGGTTGGACAAAGTAAGGTTTAAAATATGTCCTTTTGTGAACTTTCTTGGAATTGAAATTTTAAAGCAGATTTAGATACAAAATTTGAGAGATAAGCATGGACACATGTTGCTATGAAATTTGGAGCTATTTTGGCCCTCATTCAAGGTTGGTCAAACCAAGGTTGAAAATATGCGCTTTTGTCGACTTTTGGGGAATTGAAATTTTAATGTAGATTTAGATACCCATTTTACAAATAAGTATGGACACCTATTTTTATGTGATTTGTAGCTATTTTGGCCCTCATTAAAGGTTGGTCAAAACAAGGTTGAAAATATACACTTTTGTCGACTTTCATAGAATTGAGTTTTGAAAGTGTATTTAGGTACCCATTTGAGAGATAAGCGTGAACACCTATTTTTATGATATTTGGAGCTATTTTGCCCTCGTTTGAGGTTGGTCAAACCAAGGTTAAAAATATGCACTTTTCTTGACTTCGTTGGAATTCAAATTTTAAAGTAGATTTAGATACCCATTTGAGAAATAAGAAAGAAAAGCTATTTTTATTAGTTTTGGAGCTCTTTTGGCCCTCATTCGAGGTTGGTCAAACCAAGGTTGAAAAGATGCACCTTTGTTGAATTTCCTGGAATTGAATATTGAAAGTGGATTTAGGTAACCATTTGAGAGGTAAGCATGGACAACTACTTTTATGAGATTTGAAGTTGTTTTGGTCCTTAATCAAGGTTAGTCAAACCAAGGTTGAATATATGTACTTTTGTTGACTTTCTCATAATTGAGTTTTGAAAGTAGATTTTGGTACACATTTGTGAGATAAGAATGGACATCTATTTTTATGAGATTAAAAGTTATGTTGGCCCTCGTTAAAGGTCTATTAAACAAATGTTGAAAATATCCACTTTTGTCGACTTTTTTGGAATTGAAATTTTAAAGTAGATTTAGATATCCATTTGAGAGATAAGCATGGGCACCTAATTTTATGAGAGTTGGAGCTATTTTTGCCCTCGTTTAAGGTTGGTTAAACCAACTTTGAAAATATGCACTTTTGTCGACTTTCTGGGAATTGAGTTTTAAAAGTGGATTTGGGTACGCATTTGAGAGGTAAGCATGGACACCTATTTTTATGAGACTTGGAGCTATTTTGACCCTCATTAAAGGTTAGTCAAACCAAGGTTGAAAATATCTAGTTTTTTCAATTTTCTTGGAATAGAAATTTGAAAATGGATTTAGGTACACAATCGAGAGATAAACATGGATACCTACTTTTATGAGATTTGGAGCTATTTTTCCCTTCATTCAAGGTTGAAAATATCCACTTTTGTCTTCTTTTTCAGAATTGAAATATGTGTAATGTCCCGGTTTTGAACCCGTTACATTATATGTATATGATGTGTATTTTGTAAATGATCATGGTGTGGAGTTAAAGGCCAAGGCCCCACCATTGATCGGTTATGCTATGTTTTGGATTTAAAATTGTCACCGATTGTATATCGGGGCATGCGGCATATATTATGTGGGTCATCATGTAAATATACATCTATAATTAAAATGAACACAACCAGCTATGGTCGTGGCAACTAAATCAAATGGGGGCATGATTTTCACAAGGATAAGGGTGGGGAAATTTGTCAACCTTGGCCAATGAGGGAAAATACCCATGTGTTCTCTTCCTTTTGTCTCACCCAACCACTGCAATTAATCATTTCTGCTGGTAGCTGAGGGAAGTTATGGAAGTTAATTGTTTTGGGAGTGGGGTGGAAGGACTGTCAGTCCATGCCTCCATGCACACTCCACCCATAGTTGATTTCTGAATGGAAAGGAAAAACGCACTCTTCACCCACGCAGATTTTTCTTCCTCTCTCCACGAGTTGTTGAACACCCACGCACTGAAATTTTGCATCCTTCCGGTTGTTTGTTCATCCACAGGCAAAAACGGAGCTGTTTTTCCTCACGCAGGACCTCCATTGTCTGTTCCTTTCCTCACTGGGTCGGATTGCTTCCTCACGCACAGGAATTTTCCTGGTTTCCAGCTGATACAACGAGCTGAGAGCTGTGCATTTTCACCCACGATTTCCTGAAAAGAGCCATTCACGTCCTCAGCTGTATGTTCTCCTTACAGACCGGTATGGTTGTGTAATTTCCGTCATTTTAATGCTGAGATTGGGACTATTGTTCTCCCCCCATGTTTACTGTTTAGTTGGGACTGTGTAATTCGATTATTGGGAGTCGTTTTGGCCACGGGAGGGCCAAGAACGACTCAGAAATCGTTTTCCCTATCTAAGTTGTGACAGCTAAATTAATTTCCTGAGTGCAATGGTTGGTCTTCGGACTGTGGGAGGAGCAGGGATGTTGGCTTAGATTTGCTTGATAAACCTGGTGGCTGGAAACCACACAGACAGAGCTAGAGGGCTGGCCTTCTTCTCCATCACCCCTGAATAGCACTGGAAGGGAATGCAGGGCCTGAGGGACTGTGTACGAGAGAAGGGACTGAGTCCTTGTGTTGGGTGTGTTTGGGTGTTTTAGAGGCCAGGCTAGTTCTAGTGTAGGTGTTCTTGGCTCTGTAATAAGCTCACCAGCTTAGCAATTTTCCTTCTCCAGCTCCTTAATGGCCTGATAAACCCAACTGTGTTGGCTTGGCTATGTTATTGTACATCCCTGGATATGTGTAAGCCTGCTAGTTCCCTTATTCCTTGGAGAATCATGCCCAGCTCGGGGGTGGTAGCGCTGCTGAGAGATTAAGGAGCACGCTGGCCTATGGTTGGGTGGAACGTTGCAGTGACGTAGCTGGTTGTGGATCGAGTTCATCATAAGATAAGTGATTTTATCCATTTTAGTTCTGCAATCTTAATTTCTGTTAATGAAATTGATGAACATGTTAAATGAAAACATGCATGTATGAATGCTATTGTTTTCGGTTGTGTATGAAGATTAAATTGCATCTGTGCATGATAAACAATCCTGTGTGCATATTTTAGTTCAATTTTTGTTTAAGCATTATGTTTCAGCAAATTCTATACCTATGCATGTTCATGGGGCTCTTAGCCCGGGTGATCAAAGCTTATAGTCGTGTCCTCTTCGCCGGTCGGAGCCATGGGGACGTGACAGCATGGTATCAGAGCAATGTTTACAACAATGGGCCTCTATGGGCCAAGAAGATGCAATAACAGAGGTTGTATTTCATTCTACCCAGCAGAAGTCAAAATGTGAATGACTGTAAAATTGAGAAAATTTGGCTAAGTGTTGGAGTAGTCGGAAGGATTGGCGGAATTGAATTCCGCTGTAGCGGAAGGTTAAACATTTTCTCATCCGCCGTTGCGGACGGCGAAGCGATTCCGCATCCGACGTAAAAGTTAGCCGACGCAGTCGAAGAAAGACAAATTTTGAAAATTTGTCTAAGTGTTGGGAAATCAGAGGTGGGAGTGATCTTCCGTCCGCCGTTGTGGAAGGAGTCGCGAAGTGAACTTCCGCCAGTCGGAAGGGAAAGTGGTCCGTCAGTCTGCCGTTGCGGAAGTGAAATCGCTAAAGCTTCCGACCAGAAAGGCCGTCGACGCCCGAAGTTGAAATTTTCTCCAAGTAAGAGCAGAATTCGGAAGGATTCAGACTTTGGTGAGCCGCCGTTACGGAAGCCAAAGTCATTTGGCTTCCGATGTAAGAAGTCCGCTGACGTCCGACATTAACATTGTTCTCCGTAAGTGCCAAATCGGAAGAATTCGCGAAGTGAATCGGAAGGAGTCGAACTTTGGTGAGCCGTCGTTGCGGAAGCCAAAGTCATTTGGCTTCCGATGTAAAAAGGCTCCCGAGGGAGTGGAAGAATTAATGATTTCCCGTCCGCCATTGCAGAAGCCGAAGGCATTTACCGGCCAATCAAAAAGACTGCCGACGCCACAAGAGAAAGTGCATCGATCGGAAGAGGAAAGTGAAGGAACATCCGTCGTTGCAGAAGCCGAAGGAATTTGTTGTCCGATGTGGAAAGACATCCAACAGCCGATGTCGATGACAGTCAAAAATAAGTTCGCCAATCGAAAGGGAAAATGTTCCGTCAGCCGCCATTGCAGAAGGATTCGAGCTTCCAAGAAGCCGTCGTTGCGGAAGGATTGGAGCTTCTGAGAAGCCGATTCTGTGGAAGAAAGAATGGAAAGAGGAGCCGATTCAGCGGACGGAAATGGGGAATGAGATCCGATTCTGTGCAAGGGGAAAATTTGAGTTTTCTGAGACATTTTTTCCAGCAGATTTTAACTGTTTTCTAGTGGGATTTTTGACTATTTCTCAGTAAAATTTCAGGGCTGAAAATGAGAAAAGAGGCAGCGATCTAATGCGCCGGATTGTGCGAAAATTAATGTTTTACAACAAAAAAAAAAACGAGGGCGCTACCCTCGACCTGCCACAATTGGGCAAGCCCCCTTGACCCCCGTCGTCCCCCTCAGATAGACGTTCTTAGATAAGGAAAATTTTCATGTGTCTGGGAAAATTTTTATTTTATGGTTATTCCAAGAGAAGGTAAGTGGTTCTGATTTATATCAATGTTATGTGTCTAACATTTGTGTTATTAACACGTTTGCAGAATCATAGTCACCTTCCAGGGAAGTATTCCAGGTAGTGCAGTTGATAAGCTAGAGATGGTTCAGAATGAGAACCCATGATGGGTATGATGCTCGGGATTCCTATGAGCGAGCAGAAGATGCCATGGGAGAAAATGTACGTAATAGAAATGACGACATAGAGTCTAATGGAAGGAGATTCCAAGAGACACCGTCAGATGTTGCAGCTACTATGAGAAGCTTGATCAAAGCCCAGGAAGAGCAACATCAGTTGAATGCTGCTATGTTACAGAGCTTGACAGACTTGCAAAGAAAGATAGACTCTGGGCGAGGTACAGCAAGACCAGAAGGCAGTAAGAGAAGTACTAGGAGAAGGAGAAGAACTTCTAGTGGAACATCTGATTCTGAAGAATCCAGTGGGGATTCCAGTTCTTCTTCTCATAAAAGAAAAAGAAAGAGACACCATAGGGATCGCTCTCGGGATGAATTTAAAAAGGCAAAACCTCCTACATTTGATGGTGAGGTAAAGACTGGACAAGAGGCTGAGGCTTGGCTTCTTGGGATTAAAAAGTACTTTCAAGTGCATGATTATTCAAGAAATATGAAGGCAAGAGTTGCCATATTCAATATGAGTGGAAGAGCATCCATTTGGTGGGAACACTTCAAGCAAGTAAAGAGGATCAGTGAAAGGAGACTAAAGTGGAAACGGTTCAGGAAGTATTTTAAGCAGAAATACCTATCTGACATGTATTATGATGACAAGATCAAGGAGTTCCATGAGCTGAGATTGGGACAGCAAACCATGGAAGAGTATGCAAATAATTTTTTGGAACTGTTGAGGTATGTCCGGTACATCAGAGATGAAAAAGTGAAGATCCAGCGTTTTTTGAGCGGATTACCTCAGTCCTACAATGATAGAATTGAGTTTTATGAACCTAGAACTCTTGAAGAAGCAATAAGAAAGGCTAAGTATTGCTATGAGCAAAGCAAGGGTAAACTTGATTACCATAAGGCATGGAAGGACAAGAAGAATGAGAAGTTTGACCAAAGGAAGAAAGGTTTCAAACCTTCCAGCTTCAGGAATCAGCAGAAGCAGCCCTCTCAGGCTACGAGTAAGTCAGTTGGAGTGACGGTAGAAAAGCCTATGGATCCACAATAGAATAAGGGGCCACTTCAATGTTGGAAATGTGGAGGACCCCACATGCGTAGGAATTGTCCACTCGAGAATGGGAGTGCAAGGCCAACTTATAATGTTCAAGAAGCAGAAACAGTGGGTCAACTAGCAAGGGCAGTTCCTAGGATCTATGTAGAACTGGAGGACCGCCAGGCAGATCACCAATCAGCTATAGTTGAAGTAGCAGGTAAAATTGCTGAGCAATCTGTTTCTATTTTGATTGACCCTAGTTCTACACATAGTTACATCACTCCTAGAGTAGTGGAGATGTGTGCTTTTAAGAGAGTAAGGCATAGGAAGTCTTGGTTAGTTCAGCTAGCCACTGGAACTAAGAGAAAGGTCAGTGAAGTGGTAGAGAAGTGTCCATTGGTCATGAATGGATTAGTCACTTGTGTAGATCTGAATGTTCTACCGCTTGGTTCCTATGATGTTCTCACTGGAATGGTTTGGTTAGAAGCTCACAGGGTGAAGCTTGATTGCTACAATAAGACTTTTGAATGCATGGATGAAGAAGGAAACCTAGTAGTTGTGAAAGGTATTCCAAAGGTGATTTCAGTACGGTAGGTTTCAGCAATGCAGTTAAAGAAGTTCTGTAGGAAGGGCTGCCAGTTGTATGCAGCTCAGATCTTGGAGGAAACGAGAGATGAAACTCCTAGGTTGGAGGACTATCGGGTGTTATAGGAATTCAAGGATTTGTTTCCTGACGAGATTCCAGGGCTTCCTCCAAAAAGGGACATTGACTTCACAATTGAACTTGTGTCGGGAGCAGCACCAGTGTCCAAGGCACCCTACAGGATGAGTACACCGGAGATTCTAGAATTGAAGATGCAACTGCAAGAGTTGTTGGAAAAGAAGTATATCCGACCGAGTGTGTCTCCTTGGCGAGCACCCGTTCTGTTTGTAAAGAAGAAAGATGGTACACTCAGGCTATGTATTGACTACAGGCAGTTGAACAAGGTTACTGTGAAGAATAAGTACCCTTTGCCTAGGATTGATGACCTCTTTGATCAAATGAGAGGAGCAAGGGTATTTTCCAAGATTGACTTGAGGTCTAGTTACCATCAGGTAAGGATCAAGGATGAAGACATTCATAAGACAGCCTTCAGGACAAGGTATGGGCATTATGAGTTTGTAGTGGTACCATTTGGCCTTACAAATGCACCAGCTGCATTTATGTGCCTTATGAATAGTGTCTTCAGCAGGTATTTGGACAAGTTTGTTCTAGTTTTCCTTGATGACATTCTTGTTTATTCTAAGAATTAGGTGGAGCATGAAGAGCATTTGATATTGACATTGCAAGTGCTTAGGGAACACCAGTTGTATGCAAAACTGAGCAAGTGTGACTTATATAGAGATAGAATTCAGTATTTGGGTCACATTATCTCGGAGGAGGGTATATCTGTGGACCCTACAAAGATTGAAGCCATTATGAATTGGCCTACTCCAAGAAATGTGACAGATGTAAGATCTTTTATGGGACTTGCAGGATACTACAGGAGATTCATTGAGGGATTCTCCAAAGTTGCACATGCTATCACTTCTTTGCAAAAGAAGGGGATGAAGTTCGAATGGACAGCAAGGTGTGAAGAAAGCTTCGAGCGGCTGAAGAGTCTTCTCACTAGTGCACCAGTACTGAAGGTTGCAGATCCAGAGAAAGACTTTGTGGTGTGCACTGATGCATGCGGACAAGGGCTTGGAGGAGCCCTTATGCAGGACAACCACGTGATATGTTATGAGTCAAGAAAGTTGAAGGAGCATGAGAAGAACTATGCCACTCATGATCTAGAGCTTGCTGCCATAGTACATGCTCTCAAAATGTGGAGACATTACTTGATGGGTAGGAGATTTGAGCTCAGGACGGACCATTGTGGTCTGAAGTATCTATTTGATCAGCCTACTCTGAATGCTAGGCAAGCAAGATGGCTGGAATTTTTATGTGAGTTTGATTTTGAAATCAAGCACATAAAAGGAAAGGAGAATAAGGTAGCTGATGCACTCAGCAGGAAAATGCAAGAAATGCATGTGGCATCTCTTAGTATTTGCCAACCAGATTTGAGGCAGCAGATTGCTAATCATGTTGCCGGAGATGAATTGTATGAGTAGGTAAAAGACAAGTTGCAGCAGCAAAGTCTCGAGAACAGGTATGAGGGATATAAATTGGAAGAAAATGGACTTCTCACTTATAAAGGTAGAATTTATATTCCAGATGTAGCAGATTTAAGGAGAGTTGTTATGGATGAAATCCATCAAGCTCCATATTCTGGGCACCCAGGATATCAGAAGACAATTCTACAGCCAGAAAGTAGTACTTTTGGCCAGGTATGAAAAGGGATATGGCTGAGTACATTTCAAGGTGTATGAAATGTCAATAGGTAAAGGTTGAGCATCAACATCCAGCAGGTTTGTTGCAAGTTTGTTGCAGCCTTTGCCAGTTTCGGAATGGAAATGGGAAGTTATTTCCATGGATTTTATTACAGGATTACCGATGACTTGGAGACAACATGATTCCATCATGGTTGTGGTAGACAAGTTGACTAAGGCAACACATTTTATACTAGTTAAGTCTATGTATGAGGCTGGTGACATTGCCAAGATCTTCATGAAGGAGATATTCAAATTGCATGGATTCCCTAAGGAAATAGTCTCTGACCGAGATGTCAAGTTCACTTCCAACTTTTGGAAGGGGTTGTTTACAGATTTGGGTACAAAGCTAAACTTCAGCACTACATACCATCCTCAGACAGATGGGCAGACAGAAAGAGTTCATCAGGTGCTTGAAGACATGCTTCGCATGTACGTAATGGACAAACCAACCAAGTGGGAAGATTACTTACACTTGGTAGAGTTTGCTTATAACAATAGACATCAGGCATCCTTGGGGATGAGTCTGTATGAAGCTTTGTATGGAAGAAGGTGTAGGACACCAGTGACTTGGGATAATCCAGTGAACAGGGTTGTGCTTGGACCAGAGTTGCTCCAGGAAATGGAGCAAAAGGTTGTAAAGATTAGGCAAAAGCTGAAAGCAGCACAGGACAGACAGAAAAGCTATGCAGATAAGAATAGGGTGAACAGGGATTTCAGTATTGGGGATCATGTTTACCTCAGAGCGAGGGCAAGGAAGAGTTCCTTGAAGCTTGGAAGTTGTGCCAAGTTGTCACCGAGATACTGCGGGCCGTTTGAAGTGCTTGAAATAATAGGGCCTGTTGCATATAGACTTGCATTGCCTGCTAGCACTAAAGCTCATAATGTTTTTCATGTTTCCTTGCTTAAGAGATATGTACATGATCCTAACCATGTGATAAATTGGGATGTGATTCAAGTGGAACCCGAGGGAGAGTTTCGAATCGAGCCAACGCGCATCCTCGACAGGAAAGTCACAATGCTCCGGAACCGAGCCATAGGGCAGGTAAAGGTGCAATGGGAGCACTATGGGCCTGAAGAGGCTACATGGGAGCTGGAGGATGCCATGCGATTGGCACATCCATTTTTGTTCAATTCTGCGGAACACTGAGGCGATACCAGTGTAGCATTTTGTTCAAATTTTGTAAAGCACTGAGGACAGTACTATTGAAGGGGGAGGGGAATCTAATGTCCCGGTTTTGACCCCATTACATTAGATGTATATGATGTGTATTTTGTAAATGATCATGGTGTGGAGTTAAAGGCCAAGGCCCCACCATTGATCGGTTATGCTATGTTTTGGATTTAAAATTGTCACCAATTGTATATCAGGGCATTCGGCATATATTATGTGGGTCATCATGTAAATATACATCTATAATTAAAATGAACACAACCAGCTACGGTCGCGGCAACTAAATCGAATGGGGGCATGATTTTCATAAGGATAAGGGTGGAAAAAATTTTCAACCTTGGCCAATGAGGGAATATACCCATGTGTTCTCTTCCTTTTGTCTCACCCAACCACTGCAATTAATAATTTCTGCTGGTAGCTGAGGGAAGTTATGGCAGTTAATTGTTTTGGGAGTGGGGTGGCAGGACTATCAGTCCATGCCTCCATGCACACTCCACCCATAGTTGATTTCTGAATGGAAAGGAAAAACGCACTCTTCACCCACGCAGATTTTTCTTCATCTCTCCACGAGTTGCTGAACACCCACGCACTGAAATTTCACGTCCTTCCTGTTGTTTGTTCATAGACAGGAAAAAACAGAGTTGTTTTTCCTCACGCAGGGCCTCCATTGTCTGTTCCTTTCCTCACTGGGTCGGATTGCTTCCTCACGCACAGGAATTTTCCTGGTTTCCAGCTGATACAGCGAGCTAAGAGCTGTGCATTTTCACCCACGATTTCCTGAAAAGAGCCATTCATGTCCTCAGCTGTATGTTCTCCTTACAGACCGGTATGGTTGTGTAATTTCTGTCATTTTAATGCTGAGATTGGGACTATTGTTCTCCCCCCATGTTCACTGTTTAGTTGGGACTGTGTAATTCGATTATTGGGAGTCGTTTTGGCCACGGGAGGGCCAAGAACGACTCAAAAATCGTTTTCCCTGTCTAAGTTGTGACAGCTAAATTAATTCCCTAAGTGCAATGGTTGGTCTTCGGACTGTGGGAGGAGTAGGGATGTTGGCTTAGATTTGCTTGATAAACCTGGTGGCTGGAAACCACACAGACAGAGCTAGAGGGCTGGTCTTCTTCTCCATCACCCCTGAATAGCACTGGAAGGGAATGCAAGGCCTGAGGGACTGTGTAGCAGAGAAGGGACTAATTCCTTGTGTTGGGTGTGTTTGGGTGTCTTAGAGGCCAGGCTAGTTCTGGTGTAGGTGTTCTTGGCTTTGTAATGAGCTCACCAGCTTAGCAATTTGCCTTCTCTAGCTCCTTAATGGCCTAATAAACCCAACTGTGTTGGCTTGGCTGTGTTATTGTACATCCCTGGCTATGTGTAAGCCTGCTAGTTCCCTTATTCCTTGGAGAATCATGCCCAACTCGGGGGTGGCAGCGCTGCTGAGAGATTAAGGAGCACACTGGCTTATGGTTGGGTGGAACGTTGCAGTGACGTAGCTGGTTGCGGATCGATTTCATCATAAGATAAGTGATTTTATCCATTTTAGTTCTGCAATCTTAATTTATGTTAATGAAACTGATGAACATGTTGAATGAATACATGCATGTATGAATGCTATTGTTTTCGGCTATGTATGAGGATTAAATTGCATCTGTGCATGATAAACAATCCTGTGTGCATATTTTAGTTCAATTTTTGTTTAAGCATTCTATTTCAGCAAATTCTATACCTGTGCATGTTCATGGGGCTCTTAACCCGGGTGATCAAAGCTTATAGTCGCGTCCTCTTCACCGGTCGGAGGCATGGGGACGTGACAATTTGAAAGTGGATTTAGGTACCCATTTGAGAGGTAAGCATGGACACCTACTTCTATAATATTTAGAGTTGTTTTGGCCCTTGATCAAGGTTGGTCAAACCAAGGTTGAATATATGCACTTTTGTTAACTTTCTCAGACTTGAGTTTTGAAAGCATATTTAGGTACGCATTTGCGAGATAAGAAAGGACATCTTTTTTTATGAGATTAAAAGTTATGTTGGCCCTCGTTGAAGTTCCGTCAAACCAATGTTGAAATTATGCACTTTTGTCGACTTTCTTGGAATTGAAATTTTAAAGTAGATTTAGATACCCATTTGAGAGATAGGAATGGGCACCTATTTTTAAGAGTTGCAACTATTTTTTCCTTCGTTCAAGGTTGGTCAAACCAACTTTGAAAATATGCACTTTTGTCAATTTTTTCATAATTGAGTTTTGAATGTGGATTTAGGTACCCATTTGAGAGATAAGTATGGGAACCTATTTTTATGAGATTTGGAGTTATTTTGGACCTCGTTCAAGGTTCATCAAAGAAACGTTGAAAATATGCACTTTTCTTGACTTCTCAGAATTGAGTTTTGAAAGTGGATTTAGGTACCCATTTGAGAGATAAGCATGGACACCTATTTTTATGAGATTTGGAGCTATTTTAGCCCTTGTTCAAGGTCGATCAAACGAAGGTTGAAAATATGCACTTTTGTTGACTTTCTCAGAGGTCAAATTTTAAAGTGGATTTAGATACCCATTTGAGAGATAAGCGTGGACACCTATTTTTATCAGATTTGAAGCTATTTTGGACCTCGTTCAAGTTTTGTCAAAGCAAGGTTAAAAAGATGCACTTTTGTCGACTTTTTAGGAATTGCGTTTTGAAAGTGGATTTAGGTACCCATTTGAGAGATAAGCATGGACAACTCTTTTTATGATATTTGGAGTTATTTTGGCCCTCATTCAAGGTTGGTCAAACCAAGGTTGAAAATATGCACTTTTGTCGAATTTCTCAGAATTGATGTTTTAAAGTAAATTTAGATACCCATTTGGGAGTTAGCATGGACACCTATTTTTATGAGATTTGGAACTATTTTGGACCTCGTTCATGGTTAGTCAAACCAAGATTGAAAATCTGCACTTTTTTCGACATTCTCGGAATTAAAACTTTAAAGTAGATTTAGATACGCATTTGAGAGACAAGCATGGATACCTATTTTCATGAGATTTGGAGCTATTCTGGCCCTCGTTCAAGGTAGGTGAAATGAAGTTTTAAACGATACACTTTTGTCGACTTTCTCATAATTTACTTTTGAAAGTGGGTTTAGGTACCCATTTGAGAGATAAGCATGGAAACCTATTTTTATGAGATTTGGATCTAATTTAGCCCTCTTTCAAGGTTGGTCAAACCAAGGTTGAAAATATGCTCGTTTGTCGACGTTCTTGGAATTTAAATTTGAATGTGGATTTAGGTACCAATTTGAGAGATATGCATGGACACCTATTTTTCTGAGTTTTGGAGCTATTTTGGCCCTCTTTCAAGGTTAGTCGAACCATTGTTGAAAATATGCACTTTTGTCGACCTTCTCGAAATTGAAATTTTAAAGTAGATTTAGATACCCTTTTGAAAGATAATCACGGAATTGAGTTTTGAAAGTGGATTTAGGTACTTATTTGAGATATAAGCATGGCAAAAATGTTTGGGATATTTGGTGCTATTTTGGTCTCGTTCAAGGTTGGTTAAGCCAAGGTAAAAAATATGCACTTTTGTCAATTTTCTCGGAATTGATTCTTCAAAGTGGATTTAGGTACCCATTTGAGCGATAAGCATGGACACCCATTTTTATGAGATTTTGAGTTATTTTGGCCCTCATTCAAGGTTGTTCAAGCCATGGTTGAAAATGTGCACTTTTCTCGACTTTCTCAGAATTGAAATTTTAAAGTAGATTTAGATACTCATTTGAGAGATAAGCATGGACATCTATTTTTATGAGATTTGGAGCTATTTTGACCCTCATTCAAGGCTAGTCAAACCAACGTTGAAAAAATGCACGTTTTCCGACTTTATTGGAATTGAGTTTTGAAAATGGATTTAGGTACCCATTTGAAATATAAGCATGAACACCTATTTTTATGAGATTTGGAGCTATGTTGACCCTCGTTCAAGGTTGGTCAAATCAAGTTTGAAAATATGCACTTTTGTCATCTTTCTTGGAATTAAAATTTGAAAGTGTATTTAGGTACCCATTTGGGAGACAAGAATGGACACCTGTTTTTATGAGATTTGGAGTTATTTTTGCCATTTTTCAAGGTTGGTCAATCCAAGGCTGAAAATATCCACTTTTGTCGACTTTCTCGGAATTGAAATTATAAAGTGGATTTAGGTACCCATTTGAAGGATAAGCATGGACACCTATTTTCATAAGATTTGGAGCTACTTTGGACCTCGGTCAACATTAAAAAGATGCACTATTGTCATTTTTCTTGGAATTGTGTTTTGAAAGTGGATTTAGGTACCCATTTGAGAGATAAGCATTGGCATCTATGATTATCAGATTTGGATCTATTTCGACCCTCGTTCGAGGTTGGTTAAACCAAGGTTGAAAATATGCACTTTTATCGACTTTCTCATAATTGAGTTTTGAAAGTGGATTTAACTACCCATTTGAGAGATAACCATGGACACCTATTTTTATGAGATTTGGAGCTATTTTGACCCTCATTCGACGTTGGTTAAACCAAGGTTTAAAATATCCTCTTTTATCGACTTTCTCAGAATTGAAATTTAAAAGTAGATTTAGATAACTATTTGAGAGATGAACATGAACACCTATTTATATCACATTTGGAGCTATTTTGGCCCTCGTTCAAGGTTGGTCAAACCAAGGTTGAAAGATGCACTTTTGTCGGTTTTCTCAAAATTCAGTTTTGAAAGTGGATTTCGGTACGCATTTGAGAGATAAGTATGGACACCTATTTTTATGATATTTGGAGCTATTTTCGTCGTCGTTCAAGGTTGTTCAAACCAAGGTTGAAAATATGCACTTTTTGTCGACTTTCTCGGAATTCAGTTTTCAAAGTGGATTTAGGTACCCATTTGACAGATAACCATGGAAACCTATCTTTATGGGATTTGGAGCTATTTTGTCCATCGTTCAAAGTTGGTCAAACCAAGGTTTAAAATATGCACTTTTGTCAACTTTCTTGGAATTGAAATTTTAAAGTAGATTTAGATACCCATTTGGAAATAAGCATGGACACCTATTTTTATGAGATTTTGAACTAGTTTGACCCTCGTTCAAGGTTGGTCAAACCAACATTGAAAAGATGCACTATTGTCGTTTTTTCTTGGAATTCTGTTTTGAAAGTGGATTTAGGTACCCATTTGACACATAAGCATCGACACCGATATTTATGAGATATGGAGCTATCTTGGACCTTGTTCAAGGTCGGTCAAATCAAGGTTGAAACTATGCAATTTTGTCAACTTTCTCGGATTTGAAATTTGAAAGTGGATTTAGGAACCCATTTGAGAGTTAAGTGCAGTTACCTATTTTTATTAGATTTGGAGTTATTTTGGCCCTCGTTCAAGGTTAGTCAAACCAAGGTTTAAAATATCCACTTTTTTCAACTTTCTAGGAATTGAAATTTAAAAGTGGAATTAGGTACTCATTTAAGAGATAAGCATGGACACCTATTTTTATGACATTTGGAGATAATTTGGCCCTCGTTCAAGGTTGGTCAAAACAAGGTTGAAAAGATGTACTTTTTGCCAACTATTTCAGAATTGAGTTTTGAAAGAGGATTTTGGTACCCGTTTGAGAGATAAGCATGGACACCTATTTTTATGAGATTTGGAGTTATTTTGGCCCTCATTAAAGGTTGGTCAAACCATGGTTGAAAATATGCACTTTTGTCGACTTTCTCGGAATTGAGTTTTGAAAGTGGATTTAGCTAGATATTTTACAGATAAGCGTGGAAACCTATTTTTATGAGATTTTTAGCTATTTTGGCTATCGTTCAAGGTTTGTCAAAACAACGTTGAAAATATGAACATTTGTCGACTTTCTTGGAATTCAGTTTTGAAAGTGGATTTAGGTACCCATTTGAGAGATAAGCATGGACACCTATTTTTATGAGATTTGAATCTATTTATGCCCTCGTTCAACGTTGGTCAAACAAGGTTGAAAAGATGCACTTTTGTTGACTTTCTCGGAATTGAGTTTTTAAAGTGTATTTAGGTACCCATTTGAGAGAAAAGCATGGAAACCTATTTTTATGAGATTTGGAGCTATTTTGGCCCTCGTTCAAGATTGGATAAACTAAGGTTGAAAATATGCACTTTTGTTGGCTTTCTCAGAATTGAGTTTTGAAAGTGTGTTTAGGTACCAATTTGAGAGATAATCATCGACCTATTTTTATGATATTTTGAGCTAGTTTCACCCTTGGTCAAGGTTGGTCAAACCAAGGTCAAAAATATTAACCTTTGTCGACTTTCTCAGAATTGAAATTTTAAACTAGATTTAGATACCCATTTTAGAGATAAGCATGGACACCTATTTTTATGAGATTTTGAGCTATTTTTTTTCTCATTCAAGGTTGGTCAAACCAAGGTTGAAAAGATGCACTTTTGTCGAATTTCCCGGAATTGAATTTATAAAGTGGATTTAGGTACCCATTTGGGAGATAAGCATGGACAATTATTTTATGAGATTTGGATCTATTTTGGACCTCATTCAAGGTCAGTCAAACCAAGGTTGATAATATGTAGTTTTTTTTACTTTCTCGAAATTTAGTTTTGAAAGAATATTTAGGTACCCATTTCAGAGCTAAGCATGGACACCTATTTTTATGAGATTTGGAGGTACTTTGGCCCTTGTTCAAGGTAGTTAAAATGAAGGTTTAAAATATGCAATTTTTTCGACCTTCTCGAAATTGAAATTTTAAAGTAGATTTAGGTACCCATTGGAGAGATGAGCAGGGACACCTATTTTTATGAGATTTGGAGCTATTTTGGCCCTCATTCAAAGTTTGTTAAACGAACATTGAAAAGATGCATTTTGTAGACCTTTTTTGGAATTGAGTTTTGAAACTAGATTTAGGTACCCATTTGAGAGATAAGTATGGACCAAGAGTGAAAAGATGCACTTTTTTCGACTTTCTCAAAATTGAGTTTTGAAAGTGGATTTAGGTACCCATTTGACAAATAAGCATGGACACCTATTTTTATGATATTTGGATCTAGTTTGGCCTTCGTTCAAGGTTGGTTAAACCAAGGTTGAAAATATTCACTTTTGTCAACATTCTTGGAATTGAGTTTTGAAAGCAGATTCAGAAAGCCATTTGAGAGATAAGCATTTATGCCTATTTTTATGAGATTTGGAGCGATTTTATCCCTCGTTTAAGGTTTGACAGACCAAGGTGGAAAATATGCACTTTTGTTGACTCTCTCGGAAATGAAATTTTAAAGTAGATTTAGCTACCCATTTTAGAGATAAGCATAGACACCTATTTTTATGAGATTTGGAGTTATTTTGGCCCTCGTTCAAGGTTGGTCAAACCAAGGTTTAAAAGATGCACTTTTATCAAGTTTCTCAGAATTGAAATTTTAAGGTAGAGTTAGATACCCATTTGAGAGATAAGCATGGACACTTATTTTTATGATATTTGGTTTGACCCTCGTTCAAGGTTGGTGAAACCAATATTGAAAAGATCCACTTTTTCGACTTTCTCGTAATTGAGTTCTAAGAGTGGATTTATGTACCAATTTTAAGAGATAAGCATGGATACCTAGTTTTATGAGATTTGGAAATATTTTTCCCCTTGTTCAAGGGTGGTCAAACCAAAGTTGAAAATATGCACTTTTTTTTACTTTCTCAAAGTTGAATTTTTAAAGTAGATTTAGATACCCATTTGAGATATAAGCATGAGCACCTATTTTTACAAGATTTGGATCTGTTTTCTACCTCATTCAAGGTTGGTCAGACAAAGGTTGGTCAGATGCACTTTTGTTGACTTTCTCGAAATTGAGTTTTGAAAGTGGAATTTAGGTGCCCATTTGAGAGAATAGCAAGGAGACCTATTTTTATGAGATTGCATGTATTTTGGCCCTCGTTAAAGGTTGGTAAAACCAAGGTCTAAAATATGGAATTAGATCGAATTTCTCATAATTGAGTTTTGAAAGCGGATTTAGGTACCCATTTAAGAGATAAGAATGTACACCTATTTCTATGAGATTTGGATCTATCTTGGCCCTCATTCACTATTGGTTAAACCAACGTTGACAATATGCACTTTTGTCGACTTTCTTGTCATCAAAATTTTAAAGTATATTTAGATACCCATTTGAGAGATAAGCATGGACACGTATTTTTATGAGATATGGAGTTATTTTGGCCCTGGTTTAGGGTTTGTCAAACCAAGCTTGAAAAGATTTACTTTTGTCGAATTTCTCGGAATTGAGTTTTGAAAGTGGATTTAGGTACCCATTTGAGAGATAAGCATAGACGCCTATTTTTATGAGAGTTGGAGCTATTTTGGCCCTCGTTCAATGTTGGTCAAAGCAAGGTTAAAAATATGCATTTTTGTCGAATTTCTTGGAATTGAGTTTTGAAAATGGATTTAGGTACCCATTTGAGAGATAAGCCTGGACACCTATTTTTATGAGATTTGGAGTATTTTTGGCCCTCTTTCAAGGTTGTTCAAACTAAGGTTGAAAATATGCACTTTTGTCAACTTTCTCAAAATTGAGTTTTGAAAGTGGATTTAGGTACCGATTTGAGAGATAAGCACGGACACTTATTTTTATGAGATTTGTAGTTATTTTGGCCCGCGTTTAAGGATGGTCAAATCAAGGTTGGAAATATGCACTTTTGTCAACTTCATTAGAATTGAAATTTTAAAGTAGATTTAGATACCCATTTAAGAAACAAACATGGACACCTGTTTTTATTAAATCTAGAGCTATTTTGGCCCCCATTTAAGGTTGGTCAAACCAAGATTTAAAAGATGCACTTTTTTCGACTTTCACGGAATTGAGTTTTGAATGTGGATTTATGTACCCATTTGAGATATAAGCATAGAAACCTATTTTTGTGACATTTAGAGCTATTTTGGGTCGCGTTAAGGGTTTGTCACACCAAGGTTGAAAATATGCAGTTTTGTCGACTTAGTCAGAATTGAAATTTTAAACTAGATTTAGATACCCATTTGAGAATTAAGCATGGACACATATTTTTAAGAGATTTGAATTTATATTGGCCCTCATTCAAGGTTTGCCAAACCAATGTTAAAAAGATGCACTTTTTTCGACTTTCTCGGAATCGAGTTTCGAAACTGGACTTAGGTACACAATTGAGAGATAAGCATGGACACCTACTTTTATTAGATTTGGTGTTATTTTCGCCCTCATTCAAGGTTTGTCAAACCAAGGCTGAAAATATGCACTTTTGCCGACTTTCTTGAAATAGATTTTGCAAAGTGGATTTAGGTACCCATTTATTTGAGTGATAAGCATGGACACCTATTTTTATGAGATTTGAAGATATTTAGGCCCTAGTTCAAGGTGTTTCAAATCAGGGTTTAAAATATGCACCTTTGTATATTTTCTCGGAATTAAGTTTTGAAAGTGGACTTAGGTACCCATTTGAGAGATAAGCATGAGCACCTATTTTATGAAATTTGGAACTATTTTGGCCCTCATTCAAGGTTAGTCAAACAAAGGTTGAAAATATGCAATTTTTGTCGAGTTTCTCGCAAATGAGTTTTGGAAGTAGATTTAGGTACCTGTTTGAAAGATAAGCATTGACACCTATTTTTATGATATTTGGAGTTATTTTGGCCCTCGTTGAAGGTTGGTCGAACAAAGGTTGAAAATATGCACTTTTGTCGACTTTATCAGAATTGAGTTTTGAAAACCTATTTAGGTACCCATTTAAGATATAAGCATGGACACCTACTTTTATGAGATTTGGAGCTATTTTGGACCTCATTCAAGGTTGGTCAAACCAATGTTGAAAATATGAACTTTTGTCAACTTTATCGAAATTAAAATTTTAAAGTAGATTTAGATACCCATTTGAGAGATAAGCATGGATACCTATCTTTATCAGATTTGGAACTATTTGGCCCTCGTTTAAGGTTGTTCAAACCAAGGTTGAAAATATGTACTTTTATCAACTTTCTCAGAATTGAGCTTTGAAACTGGACTTTTGTACCCATTTGAGACATAAGCATGGCCACCTATTTTATGAGATTTGGAGCTATTTTCTTCCTCGTACAAGCTTGGTTAAACAAAGGTTGAATACATGCACTTTTGTCGACTTTCTTGAAATTGAAATTTTAATGTAGATTTAGATACCCATTTTAGAGATAAGCATGATAAGCATGCACACCTATTTTTACAATATGTGGAGCTATTTTGGCCTTCATTCAACGTTGGTCAATCCAAGGTTGAAAATATGCACTTTTGTTAACTTTCATGGAATTGAGTTTTGAAAGTCGATTTAGGTGCCCATTTTAGAGATAAACATGGACACATATTTTAATGAGATTTGGAGCTATTTCAGCCCTTCTTCAACGTTGGTCAATGGCAAGGTTGAAAATATGCACTTTTGTCAAATTTTTCGTAATTGATTTTTAAAACCCGATTTAGATACATATTTGAGAGATAATCGTGAACAACTATTTTTGTGAGATTTGGAGCTATTTTGACCCTCATTCAAGGTTGGTCAAACCAGGGTTGAAAATATGCACTTTTGTCGAATTTCTCAGAATTAAAATTTTAAAGTAAATTTAGATACCCATTGGAGAGGTTAGAATGGACACCTATTTTTATGAGATTTGGAGTTATTTTGTCCCTCGTTCAAAGTTGGTTAAACCAACATTGAAAAGATGCATTTTGTCGACTTTTTTGGAATTGAGTTTTGAAAGTAGATTTAAGCACCCATTTGAGAGATAAGTATGGACCTATTTTTATGAGATTTGGAATTATTTTGGCTCTCATTCAAGGTTGGTCAAACCAAGGTTGAAAATATGCACTTTTTTCAAGTTTCTCTTAATTGAGTTTCGAAATTTGATTTAGGTACTCCTTTGAGAGATAAGAATGGACACCTATTTTTATGAGATTTGGAGCTATGTCATCCCTTGTTCAAGGGTTGTCATACAAAGGTTGAAAATATACACTTTTGTTGACTTTCTTAGAACTGAAACCTTAAAGTAGATTTAGATACCCATTTGAGATATAAGCATGGACACCTATTTTTATGAGATTTGGAGCTATTTTTTCCCTCGTTAAGGTTGGTGAAACCAAGATTGAAAGATGCGCTTTTGTCGACTTTCTCGGAATTGAGTTTGGAAAGTGGATTTAGGTACCCATTTGAGAGATAAGCATGACAACTATATTTATGATATTTGGACCTATTTTGGTCCTCGTTCAAGGTTGGTCAAACCAACATTGAAAATATGCACTTTTTTCGAAATTCTAGGAATTAAAATTTTAAAGTAGATTTAGTTACCCATTGGAGAGATAAGCATGGAAACCTATTTTTATGAGATTTTGAGCTATTTTGGCCTTCGTTCAAGGTTGTTCAAACCAAGGTTGAAAAGATGTAGTTTTGTCGACTTTCTCATAATTGAGTTTTGAAAGTGAATTCAGGTACCGATTTGAGATATAAGCATGGACACCTATTTTTTTGATATTTGGAGTTATTTTGGCCCTTGTTCAAGGTTGGTCAAACCAAGGTTGAAAATATGCACATTTGTCGAGTTTCTCGAAATTGAGTTTTGAAAGTGGATTTAGGTACCTATTTGGGAGATAAGCATGGACACCTATTTTTAAGAGATTTGGAGCTATTTTGGTCATCCTTCAAGGTTGGTCAAACCAAGGTTGCAATATGCGCTTTTGTCGACTTTCTTGAAATTGAGTTTTGAAAGCGGATTTAGGTACCCATTTGAGAGAAAAGCATGGACACCAATTTTTGTGATATTTCAAGCTATTTTGGCCCTCGTTCAAGGTTGGTCAAACCAACGTTGAAAATATGCACTTTTGTCGGCTTTCTCGGAATTGAAATTTTAAAGTAGATTTACATACATATTAGAGAGATAAGCATGCACACCTATTTTTATGAGATTTGGAGGTATTTTGGCCCTTGTTCAAGGTTGGTCAAACCAAGTTTGAAAAGATGCACTTTTGTCAACTTTCTCGAAATTGAGTTTTGAAAGTGGATTAAGGTACCCATTTGAGAGATAGTGTGGACACCTATTTTTATGATGTTTGGAGCTATTTTGGACCTCATTCATCGTTCGTCAAATCAAGGTTGAAAATATGCACTTTTGTCGACTTTCTCGAAATTGAGTTTTGAACATAGATTTAGGTACCCATTTAAGAGATAAGTATAGACACCTATTTTTTTGAGATTTGGAGCTATTTTGGCCCACTTTCAAGCTTTGTCAAACCAAGGTTGAAAATGTGCATTTTTGTCAACTATCTCGAAATTGAAATTTTAAAGTAGATTTAGATACCCATTTGAGAGATAAGCATGGACACTTATTTTATGAAATTTGTAGTTATATTGGCCCTGATTCAAGGTCTGTCAAACCAAGGTTAAAAAGATGTACTTTTGTCGACTTTCTCGTAATTGAGTTTTGAAAGCGGATTTAGGTACCCATTTGGGAGATAAGCATAGACACAAATTTTTATGAGACTTGGAGGTATTTTGACCATCATTCAAGGTTAGTCAAACCAAGTTTGAAAATATGCACTTTTGTTGAATTTCTCTGAATTGAGTTTTCAAAGCGGATTTAGGTACCAATTTGAGAGATAAACGTGGACACCTATTTTTATCAGATTCGGAGTTATTTGGCCCTCATTCAAGGTTGGCATAAGAAAAGTTGAAAATATGCACTTTTGTCGACTTTCTTGGGATTCAGTTTTGAAATTTTTCAGGTCCCCTACCCTCCGACTAGCGAAGAGGAAGCTACTAACGCCAAAGAAACGGGCAAACGGCCCCATGAACATGAACAGACATCAATGCTGAAATAAAAGCTTAACACAACATAATACATACTAAGATGCATAAAACATACAAGGATGCGTGGTTACTCAACATTCAGCGAAAGAAAACATATACATTCCAGCATTTAGCGTGTTCATCATTCTCATGAAACAGTAGATATAACTACAGAGATGAAACAGTCAGGAGTAATTATCTTTTAATGAAGAACTCACCCCACAACCAGCTATGTCGCTGCAACGTTCCATCCAAGCATAGGCTAGTGTGCTCATCAATCTCTCAGCAACACTGCCACCCTCGAGCTGGGCATGATTCCTCAAGGAATAAGGGTCAATGCATGCTTACACATAGCCAAGGTTTGCCAAATAGCCAAACCCACACAGCAGTGTTTTACGAGGTCATCAAGGAGCTAAGATAGGATAAATGCCAAGCTGGTGGCCTCAATACCAATCTTCTCATGCATACCCAACCTCTAATCCCACTCACAACAGCACGAAGACCAACCACTACATACCGCAGCAAAACAACCCATTCACAGCTCTGTGAAGAAGGAAAAGACAACTAGGTGACAATCCCACCCAACAGGTGAAACACAGTTTAGATCCACAAGAAAACTCAGGGTTGTTCTTGTCCCTAGCATGAACAAAACAACTCAACAGCAACCCAACACCAAGGTACATCAACAGCCCAAACTTACAATGAAAACTATGGCAATCTTACACAGTCCCAAAACAGGGGAGAAGGAAAACTCCTAGCATAGACATGGGAAAACTCAGCTAACGAGATGTGGCAATCAACAGCCAACCAACATCCCCGAGCCAACAGCACACACAATTCCCTAATGTAATGGCTGGAGAACTTACACAGACAGAAAAGGGAAAAAGAACAGACTCTCAGCCTGTGCGCAAAGGAAAAAGACACAGCCGAAGCAAAACATGGAAGAAAGAAACACACATGCAGTCCAAAATGGAAGAAGAAATCGAACTCCCAAAGGCATCCAAAAACCAGGGGAAGAACGACAGCAACCGAAATCACGGGTTAAACCAACAGCAAGCCGGAATCGTGGATTAAAACCAGGGCTATTTCACATACACTGCAGAAATCGTGCCCTTGAGGCCGCTGTTCCAGCTCACTGTATGCACAAAACCAAAGGAGAATCCCCCAACCGGTGCGTGAGGAAAATGGACCGACCTCCTCCTGCACGTCCCTTCATGAGAGTGAACCGACCCGGGAAAGAGTGGATTCAGGGAGAGAATGGCGATGGAGGTTGCTTCCAACGTGAGGTCAACTCGCTGGTGGGCAAGGAAATACAGTCCTGCCACACTCCACTCCTAGCCATAACTACCTCAATTACTCAACAAGAAATTAAAGTGGTTGGATGAGACAAGGGAAGATGGAAAATCAAACAAGGTGGTAACACATGGATTTTCCCCCCCATAGACTAAGGTTTAACATCCCCCCACCCTTATCCTTTGGAATCATGCCCTTTTCATTTTAACGTTGCACCGTCGTAGCTGGCTATGGGTTTATTTTAATTTATGTGCATGTTTACATGATGCCAAACTATAATGTGCCGGATAGCACGATATACCATCGGCAACTATCCCCATTTCTGAAACATACACAACCAAATCGATGGTGGGGCTTTTTCCTTTAGCTCCTCACCACGATTAATTACAATATATACATCATGTACCTTTAATGCGAACGGGGTCAAAACCGTGGTGTTACAAAAGTGAATATAGGTACCCATTTGAGAGATAAGCATGGACACCTATTTTTATAATATTTGGAGCTATTTTGTTCCTCGTTCAAGGTTGGTCAAACCAAGGTTAAAAATATGCACTTTTGTCGTCTTTCTCGAAATTGAAAATTTAAAGTAGATTTTGATACCCATTTGAGAGATAAGCATGGACACCTATTTGTATGAGATTTGGAGTTATTTTGGGCCTCGTTCAAGGTTTGTCAAACCAAGGTTGAAAAGAAGCACTTCTTTTTAATTTCTCGAAATTGAGTTCTAAAAGTGGATTTGGATATCCATTTGAGAGATATGCATAGACACTTATTTTTATGAGATTTGGAGCTATTTTGGACCTGGTTCAAGGTTTGTCAAACCAAGGTTGAAAAATATGCACTTTTTTCGACTTTATCGGAATTGAGTTTTTAAAGTGGATTTAGGTACCCATTTGAGAGATAAGCATCAAACCCTATTTTATGAGATTTTGAGCTACTTTTTCCCTTATTCAAGGTTGGTCAAAGCAAGCTTGAAAATATGCACTTTTGTCAACTTTCTCAGAATTGACATTTTAAAGTAGATTTAAATACCCATTTGATAGATAAGCATGGACACCTAGTTTTATGAGATTTGGAGCTATTTTGGCCCTCATTCAAGGTTGGTCAAACCAAGGTTGAAAATATTTACATTTGTCGATTTTCTAGGAATTGAGTTTTGAAAGTGAATTTAGGTACCCATTTGAGAGATAAGTGTGGACACCTAATTTTATGAGATTTGGAGTTATTTTGGCCCTCGTTCAAGGTTGGTCAAACTAAGGTTTAAAATATGTGCTTTTGTTGGCTTTCTCATAATTGAGTTTTGGAAGTAGATTTAAGTACCCATCTAAGAGATAAGCATGGACACCTATTTGTATGAGATTTTGAACTATTTTTCCCCTCGGTCGAGGTTGGTCAAACCAAAGTCAAAAATATGCACTTTCGAACACTTTCTCAGAATTGAAATTTTAAAGTAGACTTGGATACCCATTTGTGGGATATGCATGGACACTTATTTTTATGATATTTTGAGTTATTTTGGCCCTCATTCAAGGTTGGTCAAACCAAGGTTGAAAAGATGCACTTTTGTCAACTTTCTCATAATTTAGTTTTGAAAGTGGATTTTGGTACGCATTTGAGAGATAAGCATGGACACCTATTTTTATGAGATTTGGAACTATTTTGGCCCTCGTTCAAGATTTGTGAATCGAAGGTGGAAAATATGCACTTTTGTAAACTTTCTTGGGATTGAGTTTTGAAAGCGGATTCAGGTATCCATTTGAGACATAAGCATGGAACCTATTTTTTATGAAATTTGGAGTTATTTTGGACCTCATTCAAGGTTGAAAAAATGCACTTTTGTCGACTTTCTCATAAATGAAATTTTAAAGTAGATTTAGATACCCATTTGAGAGATAAGCATGGCCACACTTTTATGAGATTTGGAGATATTTTGGCGCTCGTTAAAGGTTGGTTAAACCAATGTTGAAAAGATGCACTTGTATTGACTTTCTCGACATTGAGTTTTGAAAGTGGATTTAGGTACCTATTTGAGAGATAAGCATGGTTATGAGATTTGGAGTTATTTTGGACGGCATGCAAGGATGGTCAAACTAAGATTAAAAATATGCACTTCTGTTGACTCTCTCAGGTTTGAGTTTTGAAAGTGGATTTAGGTAGTCATTTGAGAGATATGCATGGAAACCTATTTTTATGAGATTTGGATCTATTTTGGCCCGCGTTTAGTGTTAGTCAAACCAATATTGAAAATGTGCACTTTTGTCATAAAATAGATACCCATTTGAGAGATAAGCATGGACACTTATTTTTATGAAATTTGTATTTATATTGGCCCTCGTTTAAGGTCTGTCAAACTAGGGTTAAAAAGATGTACTTTTGTCGACTTTCTCGTAATTGAGTTTTGAAAGTGGATTTAGGTACCCATTTGAGAGATAAGCATAGACACCAATTTTTATGAGACTTGGAGGTATTTAGGCTGTCATTCAACGTTAGTCAAACCAAGGTTGAAAATATGCACTTTTGTTGAATTTTTCTGAATTGAGATTTGAAAGCGGATTTAGGTACCAATTTGAGAGCTAATCGTGGACACCTATTTTTACCAGATTTTGAGTTATTTGGCCCTCATTCAAGGTTGGCATAAGCAAAGTTGAAAATATGCACTTTTGTCGACCTTCTCGGGATTCAGTTTTGAAAGTGGATATAGGTACCCATTTGAGAGATAAACATGGACACCTATTTTTATGAGATTTGGAGCTATTTTGCTCCTCGTTCAAGGTTGGTCAAACCAAGGTTGAAAATATGCACTTTTGTCGTCTTTCTCGGAATTGAAATTTTAAAGTAGATTTTGATACCCATTTGAGAGATAAGCATGGACACCTATTTGTATGATATTTGCAGTTATTTTCGGCCTCGTTCAAGGTTGGTCAAACCAAGGTTTAAAAGAAGCACTTTTTTCAACTTTCTCGAAATTGAGTTTTGAAACTAGAGTTAGGTATCCATTTGAGAGATAAGCACAGACACTTATTTTTATGATATTTGGAGCTATTTTGGACCTGGTTCAAGGTTTGTCAAACCAAGGTTGAAAATATGCACTTTTGTCAACTTTCTCGAAATTGAGTTTTTAAAGTGGATGTAGGTACCCATTTGAGAGATAAGCATCAAAACCTATTTGATGATATTTTGAGCTATTTTTTCCCTTGTCAACCTACTACTATTATTTCTACAACTACTTTTGTCTATTTTGGCTCTGTCATTCGCGATTTACTACCTTCTCCTCATTGTGCATTCCCAGGAAATCCGTTTTGGTGTTGTGGAGTGAATGACCAGGAAAGAAGTACGATTTTGGGGTTTGTAGCAATCGTTTTGGCTCATGTAATGCCTAGAATCATTGTTGAATTCGAATTGCTCATTCTGGGTTGTTTTTCCCCATTTTATTAAACCGTTTTTTGTTGCAAAACGTTTTTTCCTCCACGCAAAATTTTGTATCTTGCTCTGTGTGCATGTTTTTCCTTGGACTGAACTGGTTTGGAGTGGAATTGGGTCTAAACTAGCTTGATAATCCTAGTGTAGGAAGAAACCTCACAGATAGATCTAGAGGGGCTTGTTTTCTTCTTTGCACACCTTGAATAGCATTGGAATGGAAGGCATAGCCTGAGGGACTGTGTAGTAGAGATGGGGATGCTTCCTTGTGTTGGGTGTGTAGATATTTTAGAAGTCAAGCGATATCTGCTACAGGTGTCAATAACTATGTGGTTGATCTCACTAGCTTAGTAGTTCAAGCTTTCCACCTCCTTAGCAGCCTAATAAACCCAGATGTAGTTTGGCTTGGCTGAATTTTGATACATCTTTAACTATGTGTGAGCCTTTTAGTGTTCCCTTATTACTTATGGGAATCATGCCCAGCTCAGGGGTGGCAGTGTTGCTGAGATATTGATGAGCACACTGGCCTATGGTTCGGTGGAACGTTGCAACAATGTAGCTAGTTGCGGGACAAGCTTCTTTCAAGATAAGTATCTCTCATGTTAATCTCTGCATTTGTATTTGCTTGATGAAATATAATGAACATCTCTAATGTGTTGAATGCTTGAATGAAATGTAATTGCTTCGCTGTATATTTCATGTTTTACAAATCTATGTATGTTTTTAAGTTTTTGCATTTTATATCATGTTCATGGGACTTAAATCCCTAGATTAGGTAGCATTATGGTCGCGTTCCCTCTTGGGTAGATGGTAGGGGACGTGACAGTGTGGTATCAAAGCTAATGTTGTGGCTTTGGGCCTAAATCGCTACAGAATTTGAGGCCAAAATTCGACGGCTACCATGTCTGAAATTTGACACTAACCTGTCGGGTATTCGACACATACAATTTTTTTTGACGTCGGTGGCATAACGTCGGATATTCGACCATCGAATAATAAGGGTCAAAGCTCCAATGGACCATTGTGTCACATATTCGACCGTTATTCCTTCCGAAGTGCAAACCAAAATCACATAAACCATCAAAAATCCAACGTCATCCGACCCCTGAAGCGTCGGTCGTCCAATGGACAAAAGTGTCTGAGAAATGGTGGTGTCGTCATTTTTTAATTCAGACACTATCGATACTCCGATGCACTCTGACACTAGAATAGTTGGCCTTCCGACGCAGTCTGACACTTTAACCGTCGGTCGTTCGAGGGGAGGAAGCGTCAGAGTCATGGCACGGCTGTCGGATGGGTTGATCGGAGTGTCGAAAGAATGTCACAAAAGCGATGCCTGTTGATGGATTTTTTTTTTAAAAGTCCAAATATTTCACTTACGGCCACATGGTTTCAGCCTAGAATTTGACCACTGAAGGAATCCTGGTAGCAAACTAGAGGATTCTATGTCAAGTATATATTTCATCCTTGCACATATAGTTATCACAACTATTTTACTCTTAACTTTACCTTTCGCAAAATAGAAAACCCAATATCCTCAAGAGAAGCACCCTCCTTTCTATTTATGGAATAAGGAAGAGAGTAATTACAAGCAAACCCTGTACTAAGTCTACAAGTGGACCACTAAACAAGACAAAGTCCAATCTAGCCAATCCATGAACTCTTTAAGAGAATGTTCCTTAACTAGAGACATTACATGTGCTAAGGGTAGGTGATTACAACACAACTTCATGGTAGTGTGAACCACATGTACAAAGGTCATGTAATCCCATGCTCGCATGTTCCAACTTACCCACTTAGAAATGGCCTTTGTGACTTGGCTTTCGAGAGAGTTGGAGAAAGGTTGCTTGCAATCAAGTTTTCCTAGTTGAACAAAATGCAATGCTTCTTTGGGTGAGACTATTAGTTGGAAAGTGGAATGAAGCAATCCCCATACACTGTCTATGTCCCTGGCCTCCATTTTGAGTTGACTAAAGTTCTAAAGGGTGGTATTTTATAACATGATTAAGATGAAATGGGTCTAAAGAATTGTGTTTATCCTTCATATGCATTATTCTAATTGTATAAGTATCTGCATAAGTTTCTCCCTGTATAATAAAGAGCTCTCATGCAAAGAGTGCTTTACATCCCCAATCTTAATAAGTGATGATGGAGGACACTGAACCTATAGGGTCTCTAAATAGAGGGGACCAAAGGAAACAACTAAGATATAAAAAAAATAACAGAAATAAACTTGTTGACCGAGAGGCATTCAATACTTTTAGAATAGTCTAGCTTTGCTCAAGGAAGGGATATAGAATAAGATTGAATCCTAAAAATACATAACCACTTCATATAGCAAAGAGACAAAGAAACAACAGAGTATGTTACCTGAAATCATTATTAATAATGTACAGTAGATATTTAACTTCACTCTTTCAAATTCCAAACAACCAGTAGAATAGTCTAGCAAAATTCCAGGGGATCAATACTTGTTTTCAGAATTATACTCTTATGGTAAACAGTAAATGGCAGATATACCTCATTAGGCACATTTTCTACTTTGAAATTTCCTTTGAATTCTGGTTTTGGAGTGTACTCCAAGTCTTCAATGCCCCACCCCTACACATTAAGCAAACAAACAAAAAGGAATTGGAAAACTAAAGAAGAGCAACGATGTCCATAACAATAAATGCAACATCAATTTGCAAACAATAAAAATCCCAAAACATAGCTGAAAGAAATCCCAAAACAAAGGATAGGCTGACCAATGGGCATAAAACAATGCCAAGTGTTTTTACCTCTCGATTTTTAATAAGATAGCCTTGCCCATCCATCATGTGTGAAATCATCATTATCATGTCATATTCGGCATCAGGGAACTTGAAAGGAAGCTTTGTTGTCTCTATATCAAAATCACACACACAAACTTAAGCTCGTTGAAGAAGAACTGCTCTATTTTCAAAGGTAACCTTTGAAGAGTCCACTTTAACAGTGTACCATTGTCCATATCTTACATCTGCAGTATTTCAAAATCCATAAATAAGTAAAGAATGAATGTTAGTTTTTCGGTATCTAAAAACTCTTGCTACAAAGGTTGTTGAATGTGGACTTATGATGTAGAGACAAGCCATTCTTTGTTCAAAAGCATCTTGAAAACATTGAATGTGGACTTATGATGCAGAAACAAGCCATTATTTGTTCAAAAGCATCCTGAAAACATAAAATGAAGACATGAGTGTGTTGCAAAAATAAATGCATCCTGCTACAATTGACCAAGTATTCAAACAATCTATCTTCGAAGCTATCATGCCCAACCATTTATATAAACATGTCATATAACATCTATCATTTACTAATTCAATTCAAGTAACTGAGTTCTTTAAAATCCTCAAGCAACATTAAATGACACTCAATTGCTTAATCTAATCAAGGAATTTAAAATATAGTGATCTAACATAAATTACGTAAGCAAAAAATTATAATTAGTAAGAATATATCACCTGATAAAACATGGATAACCAAAAATACTATGTATATAAGGCCATCGATCTAATCAAAACTCCATTTCTTGCCTCTTAACTTTGAAATTTTTTCTCAACGTTATATGCAACAAGTTCTAATGGAGGAGTCAAATAGCAATAGTGAAAATTACATAGTAAAAATATAGAAATAGATGTGTTTTAATGTATTCTTTCTTACCATTCATTGAGCTCCTCTCTGTTTCAAGAATAATTTAATATTCTCTACTAAACAGGACCAACCACGTGAAGGTGGAAGCTCTTATGGCGCCTCCCCCCCTGTTGTAAAGGAAAGTATCCTATGGCTAGGGTTTAAGAGGCCATCAACGTACTGGGGTAGAAAGAGAGATGCACAATGTTCAGCAAGTATATAACAGC
>LPNX011200131.1:0-34728 GCA_001517045.1 Pseudotsuga menziesii
TCTTGTTAGCAACGTGGATTGCTTTTGATTTAGTGTCATATTCATAATAAACAAACACTTCAAATCATAATAACTCCTAAACAACACCCATCCGCATCCACAACTTATCAAAACACTTTAACGACTTAATAGCCATAGAAACTCTTTTGTAGGGACTACCCCCCTTGGCTTCATTAGGAGTTAGCCTAAACGGAGGAGCTAGGAGTAGGTGACAGTACCTAGCTCTGTGCTTGCCCCCAAGGTCACACCTCTCCCACTTTCCTAAGTGAGGAGACAGCTTTCGAAAGATTTTTGCTGCAGGTGTGCAATCGGCGGACAACAGGGAGTTTTCAAGGCAGTAATTGTCCACATGAAAGTTTTGTCTTCCAAAGAAGCATTCCATGGGTTAATGGGTAAGCCTCCTCTTGTGCATCTTTCACCAAAACTATCAAATCATTCATTTGCACTCTTATCTTGCTAAAAGTATCCAGCTAATTGTAAGTAGCCTTCTCTGATAAAAGGAATGGTTAAGGACTTGCACTGTTCACTAAGTTAACCAGGTAATACTATATTAAAATTTTTAATCTAGAAAATATCAACATTGATTTGATTCAATTGGTGTAGTTCGATAAAATTTCTTGCTTCAGGACAGAATGAGTAATACAACCAGAAGGACTAGGAAATTTCTACACAAAAGGTCAACTCTACAAGAGAAATTACACTCCAGTGCAGAGGGTCGAAAAACAAGATAGAGTAGAGTGATGAGCTGTTCTTCTAAGGAGACCTATTAAAACCACACTCCCAAAAGAAAGGGAGGTTTTGAAGCTAGCAAGTGACCATATAGGATTTTTGTCTTCCAAAGCTGTGTTCCATGGGTTAATGGATAAACTTCCTCTGGTGCATGTTTCACCAATATTGTTAAATTATTTTTTCTATTCTTATCTCATTAAAAGTATCCACCTATGTGCAAGTATATTTTTATGATAACTCGAATGGTTAAGAATCATGTTCTCTAAGTGTACTAGGTTATAGTACATTGCATCTAAGAAAGGATCACAGTGATTTAATTCAGTTAGTGCAGTTGGGTAAAAATGCCATATCCAAGACATAATTATTAATATGGGAAGAAGGGCAGGTAAATTTCTGTAAATGAAGACAAGTCTACAAGAAAGATTGCCCTCCAGTGCAGAGAGTGGAAAGACGAGACAGAGCAGCATGATGAGTTGTCCTTCCAAAGAGATCCGACAAAGCCACACTCCCAAATGAAAGGAATTTTGAAAGTTTTGTCTTCCACAGTTGTGTTACATGAATAAATAAGCTTCCTCTTATGCATGTTTCACCAAAATCGTCAAACTAATTATTTGCATTCCTATATCATTGCAAATATTTAGCTACTTGGAAGTGAACCAGACGGTACTGTATTTGCATCTAAGAAATAATCACAATGATTTAATACAATTGGTATAGTTGTATGAAATGCCAGTTCCAAAACTAAATTATAATGTAACCAAAATGGCTGGTAAATTTATGCACATGAATCCAAGTCTAAATTAATGATTGTCCTCCTGTGAAGAAGGTGGAAAACATCATAGAAGTGTGATGAGCTGTCGTTCCAAAGAGTTCGAGTAATAGCCACACTCCAAAAAGATACAATAGTTTTGAATGTAGCAAGTGCTTGTAGGGAAATTCTGTGTTCTATAGGCTGATGAGTGAGCCTGTAATACAAGTAGCTAATAAAGGTTTTCTCCTTCAAGATTCATTATTGCATCTAAGAAAGGAGTAGATTGAATTAATCCAATATGTGTAGCTGAAAGAATGAGGCTCCTCCAGGATAGAATTAGTAACACAACCAAAGGGGTTGGTAATTTTCTGCACATAAAACCAATTTTTAAAGAAGGAACGCCCTCAGAAGTCTATTTCAGATGAATTCCTTAATTATCATAAAGTCTCACAGCTAATGGATTTGTAGTCATACTAACAACATTCATCATCTTAAGGCCTAGATTGTCATACAAGCAAAACAATCGTCTGTAATATTGAGTTCTCTAACTTATCTCAAATAACAGAATCTCCCTTTCAAAATTATTTGAGGATGCATCTAATATTTGTTAGTTTCTAATGCAACAGAGTTTTTCTTAGGCAATGTGATTCACCATGGGATTCATGTCCCTCTTTGGTCCTTCAAGGCACTGCCAAACATTTTCTACTAGTTATTTGTCAGTTATGCTCAATGAAAAAACGACGATAGTTTCTACAATGAACAAAACTCCAAACAACAATAACAAAGTGCATTTATAGCTAGTTTCATCTGTCTTTAGGGGAGTGCACCTGGTTGCATTCATGAAGTTAATATTGCAATGCATTCATCTTCAGCTTCAATTCTTGCCCTTTTTACCGAATGCAAATGTTCATCAAAGTTAAGTTTATGTTTCCTTTCCTTAATTTGTGTCCTTTTATTTCGATGATCTACTCCAGATAATACTTCAAGAACATTTTCTTCTTCCATGTAAATATTTATCTTTATTTGATTATCTGATCTCTCTGGTAGAACTGATAACCCTGGATAATGTTTTTCAAGAGCTTTCTTTTCTTCTTCAGAATGGAATTCTGACGCAAAGCTTGACAAGTTCAGAATAAGAGGTTTATAAGTGATCAAGATTTTAAGAAAAAAATGATTTCAAAACAAACCCCAATAAATGAAAAACTTAAAAGAAATTTAAAACTTGTATGAGGGTTTTGAGTTCAATAGCTACCCTAAAATCTCCATGGAATACACTTAAAGTAGTCTCAATCCAGAGATTTCTAAACACAGAAAAATGATAAAATATTCAGACCTTTGTTCAAAGAGTGATCGGGTGGTATGCCCCACCTTGTTAACGAATCCAAAAGCATGAATGTCATCTTTCCTATGATGCAAAGACTCTGGCCCTGAGCTCCCAAAATACGTGATGCCAATGTTGATGTGCCCCCGAGTAAATGCTTCTTGTAATGCCCTCAATTTTCACATTTATGGAGGCCGAAGTACATGCTCTGTAGTGTAGGGGAATGGAGTGAAACTAGAGAGCTGAGTAGGGGCACAACCCTGAAATACACTAGTGTGCAGTGTGTAGCACCATTGAAAATATTAGTTCCCTTTGCTTTTGATTCCATGTAGTGGAGGTGGTTTTCCTTCACTAGTGGTGCACTGACTTGATCAGACTACAATGCAATAGGCCTATGGACGAAAAAAATTGAGTGCCCTGTTGGAATATAACCAGTCATAATGATCTTCTACTCATGGCTTTCTAATAGCTTGGCCTCTAATCTGGAAGACAACTATAGTCGAATCATGGGTCTGGCTATTGTATTTTCATGTTTTGAGATTGAACAGAGCTCTCTTGGCCCTCATCGGCATAGTTTTTTTATTTTTGTGTTTCAAATATCACTCCACATTAAAGTGGACCCTCATCAGTGCGTTTTTTAATTTTTTGTTTAAAATATCACTCCACGTTCAAGTGGAGGTAATCACCTGGTGCAAGTGCGTCCCAATTATTGTAAGGTAACTTTCCAAAATGAGCAAGAAAAATGTAATACATTTGGTACCTAATTTTGGTGAGGTGCATCATTCTCAGTTCAATCAATAAAACTAGCATACCCCAAAGTGGGGGAAATGAAACACCGAAAAGAACTTCGGTATATTTAAAATGAATCAAATTATTTGTTGAAATTATGATTTCTATGGTATATTTAAAATGAATCAAATTATTTGTTAAAATTATGATTTAGCAAGTTGATTCATGGCATAGAATACAAATGATAATGTGTAAATTTGTATGTATTTTTTGTTTTTAATCAAAAAGTTGTATAATATTTTTATTTAATCAGGAGCTAGTGAAAACATACATAGTGAAAAATGCCATAAAAGCTCACAGTTCAAACATAAACAAAGATAAAATTAAAAAAAACACTTAAAACATAACCGAACGAAACACTTAGAATTTGATTGTGTTTGTAATTATATAAACATTGAGTAAGTTACATATGTATTTGATTTACTTTGAAGCTATTTATATACATTTTGGTGAAAATGAAAGAATCTATCTTATACTATTTTGTAACAAATATGTGATTTAAAGAGAAATTGAACAATTGGCTTTCACCAACTAAGAAAAAGAAGTTTTTCTACATTTCAAGACTTGTACACAAATATCATTGTCATATTAAACATTAATATGACCTAGGTGGTTTGTAGTTTTCTCATTAATTTTGTGTAGTTACATCAATTCATGTAGGCTATTCCATCATTTTACAGAGCTTAGCACACCATGAATATGCTTTCTCTGATGCGATTTGCAGTTTTCTCATCAAAATGTGTAGTTACATCAATTCACTCTGAATTTGTAGTGCCGTTATTTATGATTTTGTAGAGGGTTTGTTATCCTTCATTCTTCACAAACATAGTAACTAATTACATCTATGTATTTTCAACAAATTTATAGGTTTGAAGTAGATCTGTTAAAGAAATTTGCCATGAGTTTGCCTCCAGAGCAATTCGTCCAAGGGAAATTTCAGCATGTAGATGTGAGTTTGGATGGGGAACCTCACTAGATGCAGCCATAAGTAAAGGACCCACGAAGCACAACTACGCCACCACCACCATCAGACCTTCCCTGGTAGACACCTTAGAGAAAGCATATTCTATGATAAATATCATTACAATTGAAACTCGCATGCCTGTAATCCCCATAGCACGTCTGTTGTAGAACGAATGAGCTCATTGCTCTGGTAATTGCAGAGTAACAATACAGATGTTGAAATAATGATCGATAGTGTTTCACTGTAAATGGTAATGGTGTTTGTAGCAAAAAGAAAGAATATCAATGGTACTACTGCTACTCTCTGTTAATCCTTTAAGGGACGAGTTCATTACAACTTTCAATCACATCGCTTAGTTGTGGTCCATGTGGTTCTCATCGACTAGCCAAGAAACTGAGGGATCACTGATGTCTCGTTACAAGGGCCCTGCGGAGGATAACAAGGCAAGATAACTTTACTTACAAAGCGTTACCATCCAAATTATTTGTCCTTCATAAATTCCACTCGACATCACTCTTAATTCCAACTCCTTGGTTGTTTAGAAAAAAAAATATATGGTACCATAACTGATAAATATATGAAATCATATAAAAATGATATAAACATGTCATGCCCACATATTTATATTTAAAATTTATAATGAATTTAAAGTTTAGAGGCATATTCAAAATCTCTTCTCTGGTGCGTAGTATTACTTTTCTCTATTTATCAAAATTTGAACTAAATCTTGTGTCATATTATTATACAAGAATCAAAGGAGGCAATGGACATGCATCGAAATATTTCAAAGGATGATGTAAGACATGATGTATGAAACAAAGTACAAAAATATCACATTGAGTTATTAAATATCATAATTTAGTGCTTTGTCCAATCTTTTTTCATAAAAAATTTACATTATTCAGTTTATTATTCAATATTTTCAACAACTGGTGCATGTGGTTGAGTATTTAAGGTCCAAGATACAACTAATATACGTGGAGGTGAAGCTCGTATTATCAAAAGGCGTCGCAATACAAAGTAGGTGGAAGAGGATATGACAATTGATTCAATAGATACACAAGAAAATGAGTGTAGTGAACATGAGGTTTGTCTTGGTGATATTATATGTGATGAGAACTTCAATACTTTTTATGGAGAGGTTTTTTTATTTCATGGAAATAAATAATTAATGCATGTTGTTGATTTTTTTAGGTTGCTACTTTAATTGGAGAAAATGAAAATTTGATGCAGTTTGCTAGGGAGCAACAACAAAGTGTATGTAGACGTCGACCTCCTACTGTTAAATCATGTAGAGGACAGTGCGTGGAAAAAGATATGACAATGGATTCTATAGATACAATAGAATCACAACACACTCAACAAGAGGTTGGTAACGATTATTCTACATGGGATGAATATTTTGAGAAAATTGTTGTATGTGGATGTTATGAATGTCGTGGAAAGAAATAATTCAAATGTGGTATTGTACAAAGAAATTACACAAATGATGATCTTCAAGTGGGTACTATGCCTCCTACAATTGATTCAGATCCAATAGGAATTGTGGTAAGCCCATCCTCATATTTTACAGAAGACACATGTATAAATAATATAGTCACATTTTGAATATTTAATTTCAAAAATTAATATTTTTTGTTATTAAATACCTATAGGAGATGGTTCGTGGTTTAAATTTTCCAAGGTCACCTACTTCTAGCTTAGAGGGTGATTAATTTCAATCAACGAATACATATAACAATTCCATTTGCACATATAACAACTCAGAAGATGAGGAAGTCATGAAAATGAGTAAGAGAACAAGAACAAGTTTAAAGATGCATAAACTGCTCCAGGACAAGGGAAAGGTGGAGTACAAACCATATGAGAATTAATGTGATTGAGGTGACGAACTTCCCTTGGAGTTGAGATCAATTTACAAAGAAAAATTTGATCATGAATTATATTGTGCTTGGCCTAGTGACAAAAAACTACTTGTTGCATATGAGGTGTTTCAATTATGGGGATATAGCTACATGATACACCCCTCCAATATTCATGGAGCAAATTTGGGCCTCTTTATTGTCAAAAATTTCCATGTGGGATCAAAACATATAAACAACTCACAACAAACCACTAGGCAATTAATGCCATATTATGGGCCATAATATTCAAGTGGTCAATGGAGGATGCTAGTGGCTTACAAGCATAGTATGTCTGCATATGGTCTAAATTCAAATATGTATACACATCATCTGCAGATGGAAAGAGGCGACAAAGTGAATAGAGGCAATCTCTTGTATATAGATGTTCGTGCATACACACATAAAAAGGGGGGAACGGACCCTACTATAAGACCAAATTGTTAGTTTGTTGAGGTTATAAATGATAAAGAGGGAGATATGGAAAGACAGGTTGAAAGCTTTATAATGGTTGAGGCTATTACAGACCTCACCATTGGGGATGAGTTATTGATTAACTACCCCTTTATAAAATGTACTCGTGCACGAAAGAGGAGAGAAGAGGAAGGCCTCCCTAGGGATATTCCTAAGGGAAGAAAGCCAAAAAATAAGAAATGAGTGTGGCTTGTTTTTTAAACTAAGAATTCAAAATTCTTGTTTACGTTATGAATTCTAAATTTTGTTTATGAATGAATGAATAAAAGTATGCTCTAATGTGTGTGTGTGTGTGTGTGTGTGAGAGAGAGAGAGAGAGAGAGAGAGAGTTTATATTGATTTGTATGCTATTTTATTCTTATCACTAAAATGGTTTCAATATTTCATCAAAACTAAGTTGCACACTAATATTACTTGAAATCAAGTCATTGTTTGGTTGGTTTGACAAAAGTTTCACTACCCTTCTAATGTGAGTTGAATTATCTTTGTGGAGTTGCATAGTCAATTGTTGTTACGAACTTGTATATATCTATTAACTTCATTTTCATTTATGTTTTTTTTCCTTAAACAATACATTCTATAGAATTGAAATATTTAATTTATTGGGTGTATGACAACTTTACAAGGCACTAAAAGATAAAATATTCCCCGAAGATAATGTGTTGCCATCAACTTACAGAGAAGCATGTCAATTATTGGTACATTTGGGGATTGAATATAACCAAATTCATGCATGTGAGAATGATTTCATTTTATACAGAGACAACTACAAAAACCATCAATAATGTCCTGTATGCAAGCATAAGAGATATCATATAGATATACAAAGTGCTACAGTTCCAAATAAGGTTTTAAGGCACATGTCAATTATACCTAGACTTCAACGAATGTTTTGTTGCAAGTTACTTGCATCGTTGATGGATTGGCATGTGAAGAATAGAAGTAAATATGGATTCATGTGAATTCCAGCAGACTCCAAAGCAATGAAACACATAGAAGATAAATGGCCAAGAAAATTCAAAGATGAACCACATAGTATTAGGTTAGGCCTTGAAATTGATGGAGTGTGCCCTTTCTCATTCCTAAGCCCAAATTACACTATTTTACCAGTTGGATTGATATCATACAATATTCCTGTGTGGATGATTGTTAGAAAGGAGTACCTTATACTAAGTCTCATTGTTCCAGGAAAACGCCAAGTGAAAAAAAAGGATGTTTATCTAGCATTGTTTATCGATGAGATGCAATTGATATGGAAATGAATAACAATGTATGACATATCACGTTGTCCATCAAATAGTTCATTCATGTTTTATGGTGTACTATGTTGGACAATTCACGATTCACAATTGTCGTCGTTGTATTCATCATCAATATAATTGCAATAATACTAAGCAAGGAGCCCTACTACCTCATAGGAATGGATGATATAGTCTTATACTTATCAAATCATGTCCATACACCATCATAATTATTGTAATGCATCATCGTCATGTTGTTAGGGCCAATCAAATTCCATTAGGGTCTATAAAGTGTGTTGGAGACACTTAAATTCCATTAGAGCATTTTAGGTGACATTAAGGTAATTTACCCCTCATAAAAATTAATCAATATCCAAAAGTTCCATGATTATGATCATTTAGGTGCCACTATTATAAATCAAGATCCAAGAGTACTATCACATAAATCATGATCATTGACATCGACACTTACATTAATCACTGACGTTGACATTGATAAATATGACGTTATGTCAGACATTTTCCAAACACAATTCCTAGTTGTAAACCTAGGGAAATTCCTAGTGCTATTCCAGACGTTTTTTTGGAGGCTATTTTGGGCGTTATATGGGATGCTTTTTTGGACGATAATTGGGATGTTAATTGATATGCTAATTATCATCCAAAATGGTGCCAACTTTTAAATTGGGACACTAATTTGGATGCTACATGGGATGACAATTTGGATGACAATTTGGATGCTAATTTGGATGCTAATTGGGATGCTACATGGGATTACAATTTGGATGCTAATTGGAATGCTAATTGGAATGCTAATTGGGACGCTAATGATTCATCCAAAATAGCACCAACTTTTGACTTGGGATGCTAATTGGGATGCTAAATGGAATGTTAATTTGGATGCTACTTGGGATGCTAATTGGGACGCTATTTGGGACACTAATTAGCATCCCAAATAGTGCCAAATTGTAAAAAGGGATGCAAGTAATGCCATTAAAAGCACCATCCCATGGAAAAGCGTCCACTTAGTCCAAAAAATGATGAAAAATACACTAAATTTGATAGTGGACACTAAAAAGGAAGCCAAAAGAGACGCTAATCACAGGGTTTTGTTGTAGTGAATATTCCATAGAGGTGGAGGTAAACCTGACTTATGCAAGAAAGAAGAAAAGGGATTATGGAGAATGGAGAAGGGAGGAGGGAGAGCGGAGAATAGATGAGGGAGAATGGAGAAGAGAAGGGGTAGAACGGAGAAGAGAGGAAGGAGAAAGAGGATATAGAAAAAAAGATAAAGATCCTGAACATTTCTCTACTTCTATCTCACAAGAGGGCACAATAGAAATGATGCAAAAAACCATGGAGAGGATGATGGATAGACTCTCTATAGATGGTAGACCTCCTACTGGGGAAAATCAAGAACAATATAATAGGAATAAAAATGCCAAAAGGAAATAAATTCTATATAACAGGTAGGGAGACCAATGAAATCCTCCCAATCCACCTGTCAGGCCTCCATTTCAAGAAAATTATTTGGATTAAGATAGTGAAAATCAAACTGAAGATGAAATTCATTAGCTGGACAATGAATCACCCACCACCTTTCTGATCAAAGAGGAACACAATCATGCTTGTCTTGAAAGGGGAGAGGTGCCCCCAGATGAAACAACCAACTTGAAAATAGGATATCAACTTGTTTTCTTGGGTGTGTAGAGACCGATTGTTGGAGACATTTACCACCATACACACTCTTTTGGTCAAATTGGCCTAGTTAAACCACTATCCTAAGTATTATTGAGATTAATTGACATCAGTGGAGCATTAAATGTCATCATCCAGTCTCACCCATGCCTACCTTCAGTCAAGGAGGATAACTTATCCTTCTCCTACAGTCAAGGAGGCTAACTGGAGCACTCTGGGGGTGATATGAGTGATATTAATGCACCTAATTGCTAACTGGTGGTTACAATTAGGTCAACCAATCAGCTAAGGAGCCTCCTCTCATTAAATATATTATTTAATGATTATTTATTATTATTTAATGATCTAGAGTCAACAGGGTGCCTCCACCAACTTCTGATGGTCAGTTCAAATTTAGTTAACCTCATCGGGGTTCATTGAAGTCATGGAGAACTAGCACTTGATGGTTGGATTGCTATGACATTTGTTTGATCTCCTTCAGTTGAGATTCAGCCATTTATTGCACTCCAACTTTAGTTAGGGTTTGGTGATTCAATTAGGGTTTTGGTCAAGTGGTTAACTAAGTGTGATTGAATGGCGAAGAGTCAGTTAAGCTAGACTCACTCATTGATTCTGAATTACCTCCTTAGGTATTTAAATTTCTCACTCATTCAAGTTATTATCTTGACATTGTTATTGTAACTATTCATTGTTTATTGAATATATAGAGAGGAAACCATTTCTGGTTCCGATTAACACCATTTCATGAGTATTTGTTGATTATTCTTTGATAATATTGATTCTTTGTTCCTAGATCAATGTGCAAGATTAATACTGATTAGCCTGGGAAATAAAGATGTCCCTGTCGTGAGAAATAAATATGCAGGAAACAAGGTCTCTCTACCAGCAAGACTAAATGTTACACACCCTCCAAGGAGGGCTCCAAAAATGTGCCAAATATCAAAGGGAAGGAATTAAGAGAATATAATCCAAGAAGTGTTGATCAAGGAAAAACCTCTTTCATCCCAGAGGCCAAAATTTCTAAGATAAAAATATTTGTCCCTCTTATTGAATGATTGAAAACCTATGAATACCACTCCATAATTGCCACAATATTACATCCCCCATTGGAAATATCTTCCATATTACATTCCTTGAATGTTCATGATGATAGGCCCACCATCCTATTTGGACCCCATGTAGATGAGCCTTGAAATGAAGAAGTCCCCATTTCTATGTCATCCTGAACATCCATAATTCCATCCTACAGAATGACATGCTTGATTCAGGAGCCTCTCACAGTCTGATTCCCAAAAGAATCATGGAAGAACTGGGATTAGAAGTCACCAGACCCTACAAATATCTCTTCTCTTTTGATTCTAATAAATTCAAGTGCTTGGGGTTAATCAAGGACTTGGTCATTTCTTTAGCCCAGATCCCATCCAGAACCCTTGTCATGGATGTAGTTGTGGCTGACATCCCTCCAAAGTTCAGAATTTTGTTGTCAAGATATTGGGTAGCTAAACTCAAAGGTGCCCTCCAAATGGACATGTCATATGCCACTATCCCTGTCTTCGGGGTACAAAGAAGGATCTTCAGAGAAAAAAAGTTGGCATACATGGTGACAAGCACTGAGAGGCCACGAAATCACCCCATATATTGACTGGACACGGAAATGGGATTTGTTATTTTCTTCACATAAGGCGACGAAGACATTTCTAGTTCACAAAATGTTTCCTTTGTGCCTACCTAGGAAGAACTGGAGGGAGTGTGGGATGTGGGCTTTGACAAGGCAACATGTAGAGAAGGGGTAGGAGATGGTGTGTGGGTAAGACCCTAAGAGGGAGAGATTTGAATTATTCGTACAAAATTGCTTTCAATTTTACAAATAATGAGGTAGAGTATGAAGCTATGGTGTTATCCATTTAGATCCTGAAGAATTTTCAACTCAGGAGGGTAGTTACATGGGGATTCTGAACTAGTGATTAAAAAAATGACAGTCGAGTATCAAGAAAGACATATCAGGATGAGAAGTTACATAAATGATGCCTAGGACCTCATAGAATGTTTTGAAGAGTGCAATTTTAATATGATCCCCATTTTACAAAATTGTATAGCTGATTCTTTGGCCACTTCTACTTTGATTTTAAAGGTCACCATGCATCCCTGTGGGAATTATGAAGTTGAGTTTAAACATAGACCCTCTATCCTAGATAACGTCAAGAGTTGGCAAGTTTTCGAAGATGACAAATAGATTCAGAACTTCCTCACTCTCACCGGGGAGTTCCATGGTCTGAATATTGATGAAAATGATCTCTCCCAGGAATCCTTGTCAAGCCAAAATGGCACTTCAGGATACATACCACGGGTTGAGATTGTATTCCTTGGCGAGCCTGCTGAGGTTTGCAAAGCTGAGGAATCTTGGGATACAGAGTTTCAGGATTTTGATGGACAATATAAATATGTGAACAATATCTATGGTAAGGAAATACTCCATCTAAAAGGTAACTCAATCCCCAGAGGCCTAGTTCCTTTAGAAAATATTTTTGATTCTAATGATGTTACAAAGGAACCCTAACTTGTACCAAGTTGTGAAGACATGGAAGATGTAAATATTGCGACATGTGATCACTCCAAGGTCATCAAAATATCAAGAACCCTCTCATTAGAGGCCGATAAAAAAATACATCTCACTGATGACAGAAAACTTGGATATTTTTTCTTGAAGCTACAATGATCTCAAGGCTTATGACACAAGCATAATCCAACATACTATATCAATAAAAAAAGGATGATATTCCTTTCAAAAAAAAGTTGAGAAGGATGAAATCAGAGTTGATGTCCCTGAAATAAAAATATATCAAGTTATTTGAGGCCAAAATCATTGTGGCCCTCGTATTCTCACGCCGGGTGGTAAATCTGGTCCCTGTTAGGAAGAAGAATGGGGAAATAAGAATATGCATTGAATTCGGGAACTTGAATAGAGTTTCTTTGAAGAACCATTACCCCCTCCCTAAAATGGACCATATATTGCAAAAGTTAGTGGGTTCCTAAAGGATGTCCACCTTGCATGGCTTCTCAGGTTATAATCAGATTGTGGTGCACCCAAAGGATCAGGAGAAGACAACTTTCACCACACCTTGGGAACTTTCAAGTATGCTAAAATTCCATTTGGGCTCATGAATGTAGGAGTGACCTTCTAGTGGGACATGGACATAGATTTCTCTAATGGAAAGAACAAAATTATGGTCATCTATATGGACGATATCACTATTTTTTTCAAAATCTAATGAAGAACATGTCACACACCTATTGAGAATGTTCAGAAAATGCAGAAAGTTTGGAATCTCCCTAAATCCAAAAAATTCATTATTTTGTATGAAATAATGGAAGATGTTGGGGAATATAATATCTCAATAAGGAATCAAGATATATCCAAAGAGGGTTGAGGCAATCAGCAAAATTGAGCTCCCTTAGAATAAAGTCAAGGTTCAATCCTTCTTGGGGAAGGCAAATTTTCTGAGAATATTTATTGTTTCCTTTGTTGAAATAGTGAGATATATAACCGACATGTTTTGAAAGGATAAAGAGATCAAGTGGAATCCAAAATCCAAACAATCCTTTGAAGACATAAAGACAGATATCTCTGAAGCACTTGTACTTGCAAGGCTTGATTTTTCTAAATACTTCCTCATATTTTCATTTTCCTCAGAGCACAAAATGGCATGAATATTGTTGTAGAAGAATCATGAGGGACACAAGCATACCATTTCTTTTTACAACAAGACCCTGAGCGATGATCCCCTGAAGTATAATGTCCTGGATAAGAAGGATTATGCTCTAGTGCAAGACTTAAAATATTTCTGGGTGTACATCCTGCATTCCCATATCATTGTGTATGTACCCACCATCGTTGTAAAGGATATTTTGACTCAACCGGATCTTGAGGGACAAAATGGAAAGTGGATAGCAGTCTTGCTTGAATATGACTTGGAAATCAAGCCCACAAAATTGATTAAAGGCCAAGTACTTTCCAAGCTTATGGCCCAATCCAACTGCGATGCTCTTAGCCTACACATAAGTGTTGAATTATCAGCAGAAGAGAAAAATCCATAGGGATGTCCAGGTACCCGAGTAGTTGATCATTTTCTGTCATCCGCATGGTAAAATGATATCATCCTTGTGTTACAACATCTTCAAGCCACACGGGGTATGTGTTGTAAAGGAAAGTTTCCTATGGCTAGGTTTTAAGAGGCCATCAATGTACTGGGGCTGAAAGGGAGATGCAAATGGTTCTGCAAGTAAATACAAGCAAGATCAGAGATTAGAATGGTTCATACCTTATCCAAACGAAGGTTGATCCAAGCCTCCCTTCAATCTTCTTCTTGCTCCTCTCGCTCCTCTTGCTCCAAGAGACCTGTAAAATGAATTATACCTTCCTAAAACCATTATGACCACATATAAAGCAATGATAAACAAATAAACATGAAATAATGATCTAACTAACATCATCATATGATCATAAACAGAGATTAAATCACACATTAAACAATGATTTGGGAAGAATAAGGACATCACATCTTTATTAATCTTGAAAACAAGTACAAATATACCTTCTCTTCAAGTTGGGCACTTCACGAAACCTTGATCTGGTTCTGTTGCTTCTCTTCTCCAAGGAGCTTAGTCTCCAAGCTCTGCAACACAAGGAGAAAACTTCTAGGGAAAAGATGTGGGAAAAGAGAGTTCCAAATTTTCCAACATAACAATGCAAATATTCAAGTCTCCTCTCATGGACCTACCTACCTCTATTTGTATTCCTATGAAGAGATAGGGTCGAAGAAAAAGTAGTTACAATTGAAGGAGTCAATTGCATAACTAACCAAACTACCCAAATTTCGAAAAATGTATTTTTTTGACATTTTTAGGAGGAATACGTGGGTTGCGGTGACATCAGTCACATATGCAGTGAGTATATGTGGGTTGTAATGCAAAAAGTCACATATTTAGGGCATACGCGAGTATTATATATAGCAAGTCGCGTACCATATGCGGGTTTCCTTAAGGAAACTCACATATACATAACAAAATCTCATTTTAAGGGTACTTCTGGGAATTTTTAGACTTTTGTGTCTTCTGAAAAGTTTTATCAGGCTGAAATATCTTTCCAACGATGCAAGGATGAGGTCAAATGGATTTACAAAACTCAATATAGGGTTCTTACAAGTTAGGTGTTTTTTAGTGACTTTCATGAAGTGTCGTCATGGAAGTGTCGACATGCAACAGAAACATGGGAAAGTGGACACATGCAGAGATGTGTCATTTTGAGCTATAACAAATGGATCCTAATGTATGAGGTTAGAGGGGAAGACTATAGCTGAAATACATCATAAATGAAATAGTTGAGTATGGAGAGAGCAGAGAATCCAAGATCAAAAGGCTCGAACAAAGGTACCTAAAAGAGAGATAAATGTTAGAAAAAACTGATCTCTGGGACATACAAGTCCGTATACAAAACATTTCCATAAAGATACAGGCAGATCCAACATATGTATAACTGATGGAACTATCATGGTTGCTCAATATGCAAAAAGGCACCATATCAAATCTAAACGAGTCATGGACACAAATGAACAAGGTCGATCCATGCTCAACAATCAATCATAGCAAAAAAAATACAAGGTGGATCTATGTCTCAGCAAAATGTCATATAAAATGTAACAAGTTCTTGCACAACTTAGGAAATAGCAAAATTATGATGCTACTGTTGGCCCAAGGTCTTCAATCCAAACCGCCCAAAAATGTATGAATCCTAACCATGCGAATAAAGGAGATGAAGTTGAACATGGAGGAAACCGTTTGATTATCCATCAATAATGAGAACCGTTAACAAAAGCGAGGGAAGCCAAAATTATTGAAAATGGTCCCCAAGGTACCTTGTACATTCTAACAAGTGTCAATACAAGGACTTGAAATCAAACACCTAAAGAATCTATCGAGTAGGAGACAATAAAGTATTCCCTCTACCCAATAGTGAGGGAAATTACCACTGATGACTGCAATCCCCAAGGTACTATCATAAAAGCCTAAATCTCATTCCCAAAGCAAGATGTCTTGCAATTGATAGGAAGAGATCCATTGGAAGGAAGGCATTAAGCCATCCTTCATCATCCAACACGAGATAAGTCAAAGACTAATTGGATCTAGAATTGGTACTGAATTTTATGACAAAGATTGCCAAAGACATGATGTAATGAACTGATACTAGGAAATGGCTGACACAAAAGGTCAATGCAACTGTAGAATGGTTGACAAAGGTTTAATCCTTGAACAATGAGCATGACACAAAAGTTAGTTAGGCGGATTTTGACACAAAAGAGACCAACAACACAAATCTGCAATGTAGGATACATTGACATATTCCTGATATAATTGGAAAAGAGACCAACTGGAGGAGTAAGAAACTCTGAATCGGGATAAGATCAAAAAACTAGGACCCAACTGTTGATAGACTCAAAACCGATGCTTTGTTCAAGGAAACAAGACTTGCTGCCATGATGTAAAATGCATGTGAATGAAATTCCCTTCTCCTCTTTCTTGTAAACGTTTAACGAGTCCAAGAAAGCAAACTCGGGACGTTCTTCATTTTTGGAAATCTCGAAGAAGAGACAGAAGAATGCTTGATAAAGCACTGATTCGTGGATTTTACAAGCCCAAACTAGTACATGCTCAATAGTGTTTTCATAGTTTAGAGAGTCTGAAAACTCCAAAGAAGACTCTAGGGGGGTTCTTTTTCGTCCAATTTAGTCTTCTGAGGCCGAAAAAGTATAAAAAATACCACAGAATAACTCTTTTAGCTTCCGAAGAAGTAAGGAGCACCTTCTTCGTACCTAGTCGGGGAGGTCCAAAAAAGGTTAAATTACCACCTACCCGACGCTCCTTCAAAAGAACCATATAGACTGAGTTTTATGAGTGTGAAGGAAGGAAAGATCACTTAGAGAGATCCATTTGATTACGAGAAATGGGGCTTACAAAAGTAAACTCAATGCTTTTTTCTTTATGGTTTTGACGAGCATGACAAATACATAAAGTACACTTGGAATATTTTTCATGTTTTGGTCTAGAGCTCGAAAAAGAGATAACTAAGCTCATACCGGTGGTTCCTTTTCCATAATTTTAGTCCCTAAGGTCTAAAAAAGTGATAAATCTATGCCTAAGGATACTCTTCTCAATTCTGAAGAAAAGAGAGTGTTCATTTCTCGTATTATTCCACATGGTCCGAGAAAGTGATAACCTACCACCAATGTGAATGCCCATTCAGATATTCTTAACAAGCCTAAACGGACAAGTTTACTCGGTGTTGTGGCTTGGAAATTCGCAGGAAACAACAGTAAGGGATTATCCCCAATCAACATTCCCCACTAGCCCATTGATTGTTTGGTATAGGGAACCCGTCCAGTTTGCGTTCTAGCTACCGTAGGTCAAAGTAACAAAACAAAGGGTTTTACCGGTTGTGGCCCGGTCCACCAAGTTTTGTATTTTTTACTTAGAAGATGAAATGCAAGTGCCTAACTAAATGCAAGGTGATTAGAATGCGATGAGCGGTCACAACGTGATGCTCAGGTTCTTACCTCTCGTCTTACGGCTCAAAACACATTTAAATTGCATACGACAATAAGATAAACTATTGATCTAAACTATCCCTAGGGAGCAGAATTTGCATTTGTCAGTGAATAATACATTTTTGTACTTGCATAAAGAAGAATTACAGATAGCTGATACTCCATTCAAGACACATGTACAATTACAGATATTTTAAACAATCAGATAACTAATCGTTTTATGAACAACACTTATTACTCACAGTGGAAGAAATCCTGAAGATACTCAAGAACATTTAACAAGAACATAGGTTTAGAAAAATTAAACATTCTCACAGTAAATGAAACATTGCTGAAAATGAAATAGTTCCTCTTCAACATTATTCATGGAGTCGCATTGATACATTCCACACTTCACTCTCTCCAGCAGGAAAAATTGCAGTTTTCCTTTGCAAAACGAAATAGTTCCTCTTACAAGTAAAACAGTACAAAATTTTCCAGGGAAAAAGCCCTCTTCCTTAGTGCTAACTCTACAATATTTAAACTATACAGCAAGCCCCCCCTCAGACTGCCCCAACGTCTGGCGTTTTTTCTTTCCTTGGACACTTCAGATTCTGCTTCAGACCACTGTGTCTTCCCCTTTCCCTTCTGATAGTAACGGATGGACTTTTATAGTCTGCATTTTTGTCTTCATTCGCTTGTCCTTCTCTTCTACAACCTTGCTAGTTCTGGCCTTGCCTCTACTAGACGGTCTGTCTTCTTCCATGCCACGGTAGTTTGACCGCTCTCCCGAACCAACCTGCAATCAATCGACAAGCATCATTTATTGGGAAGGCGTTACAAAACCAAGCATCAGATTTTAATAATTGAACGACTATTCCACAAGAAAACGGCTTGGTGCGCCTCTTGTTCCGAGTAGAAAATCGATCGAGCCTTTGGCGGGAGACTCATAAATCGGTAGTTGAAAGGATTTTCGCTTCTGCAGGGAAAAGAACTCCTTCAGCCGCAACGGTGGGAGGGACAAGGCTAGACCCGCGATAGACAAGTGAGCAGGAAACTTCGAATTGGACGTCGGCCATCTTTGGACATCGAAAGCAAAACAAATTTACCACCTGCAGTGGCGGCAGGGAGAAAAGGTTAAAGCATGTGAGTGGGAAAACTTCGCGTCGGACGTCGGGAGAGTTTGGACATCGGTAGAGAGAAGGATTTCCCGGCCGTAACGGCAGAAGAATAAAAGCTTCGGAAAAGAAATTTTACGACCGACGTGAATCGGACGTCGGAGAGATTCAGAATTCGGACACTAAACTGATATGAGGGCCGCAACGGTGGCATAACGAAAACTTCAAAAATTCCGATCTCACATGAAAAAAATGCACCCAATCATAGAAAAACTATGTGTTTAAACGACTTTAAGGATCAGCCATGGCCAAAGCCGTTCTTTCTTCGAAAGGCGGCCGTGAAAAGCAAAGATTTTACTTTCCTTTGATCAGTAAACTAGACATCCACGACTCAACTTAGCATTGAACATGGCATAAATAAACCAGCTGACATCCAAATTCAAAGTAAAATGAAAAGGAAACATGCCCAAGAGGCTTGAGAGTTCAACGATCAAACCATGCAAAAATGGTGAGGAGGGGCCCAGAATTTAATAAATTTGGGGAGAACAGTGGCGGCAGCAACACTCGATAGACAAGTCTATTTTGAGGAGTTGGATCTGGGCCTAAAGAAACTCAATATATTTCCCATGAAGTTTTACTGACTCTAGAAAAGTCAACTCATGGCCTCCTTAGTGTTTTTAATGAGCTCGAAGGAGAGCAAAAACAATGCTCTAAATGCGAGGAGACAAGTGTCATAGGCAGGTAAAACTAGTTCCAAGTGCAAGGAAGAAACCTATGCATAATGCAAGGAACATGAGTAGGATAAAGACACTCAGGGAACGTCTCCTCAAGTTAAAAGGTGTCAAGTTGCAAAGGAAAAATTATAGAAGGCTTAGAGACTATGAGAACAAATATGAGGGCTTATACAACAAGCTAAAAGCGTGGAAGCTGGCATGAGGCTCATAAGCGTGAGCAGGGCACATGAAAATGCATTTACAGCTTGAACAACAAGACAAGGCCAGTAAATAGTTGTCAATCCGACTAAGAATCCTGTCTCTAAGAAACAACAACATTAGGATCACATTTAGAAGAAAATATTCGATGCAGGTCACTTTGGCAGAAACACATGTGACTTTGTTATCTTCTACAAAAAAAAAATTCAAGGCAGAATCAACCGAAGGAGATTCTATAGTGCCAAGGCCCAAGGATTTATGATCAATAAGATCAACCTTGGAAGGAAGGAAATAAAAAATCAACAAGGGAGATATAGTCTATAGGAACAAACTCAGTATCAGAGGAGTTGAAAAATTCATAAGAAAAACCAAACTCGTCAGGATCACTGACTTGCTGTTCAAAGGAAAAGTCAAAAGACTCAACAAGACCAACATAAGAAGAAAGGTTAGGCTTACTAGGAAAATCAGGGTTAGACTTAGTCATAACTGAACCAACATCCAAAAGAAGTTCATACTGTATCAGAGACTCTAGGAAGGATTCATCGAAAGGAAGGAGATCATCTGATATAGGACACATGTCTAAATTTTCAAATGGATCGATAGAGTGGAGAGCAAACTCCATAGTCTGTATAGGATGAATCTCCTTGTCAACTGTTGGGACCAAGTCCCGAGAAGGTAAGTATGAAAGCAGAGGCTACTTGTTAGTAGTAATTGAACATAAAGGACATGAAGCCACACAGCTCACCTGTGGTGGGGTAGCGCCTATAGAAACATTGGGAACCAATAAAGAAAAGAACTAGTCACTAGTTGGGTCACGAGACAGATCAAGAAAATCCAACTGATCGATAGTGACAATTTTTTCACCATGATTAAAGTACATCACACGAATTGGTGAGGAGGGGCCCAAAATTTAATAAATTTGGGGAGAACAGTGGTGGCAGCAACAACTGGTGATTACCTGGTGAACCTAGATCTCTGGATGATTTTCTTTGAGTGGCAAACTATTTCACAACAAATGCATCCATTGACTTCTTCCAGCTATCCGAATTTCTCAAATGACTGAAGTGTGTACCTTAATCATTGATGCTAGTCCAATTTGGGAAAAGTGGAAACCGATATCTTCAAGTCCAGGTAACTCTGTTGAGGGCAGAGTATGGGTTTCATTATTACCTCTATTTTTAGGTGGCAAAAAGCATGGACACCATAGGATTGTAACAGATAGTGAACAGCAATATTCATTTGTTCCTCGTTCCCATGCCATTTTAACACTTTTGTGTTTTTTGGGATTTTGTCCCTTTCATCTAAGTCCTTCTGTACGCCTTTCTTACTGAATTTTGATTCAGGATCCTCTATCCCATAGTGTCCTTTTGTGTGAGTGGTGTACTTTAAGTTGCAGCTCACGGACGGAGAGGATTTTTTGGCAATTTAGTACTTATGATTCAACATCCGCTTTGATTTATGATGCTTTTATAGAAGTTTTGACTCTTTATTTGTGTTTTGGCATTCGTTTCTTGGCATGGGATCATTTATATTTAATACACTATTCACCCTGCTCCTTTCCATGGATCCTTTGCTGTTGCTCCTTAGAACATTTTAGATGTGATGTGGATGGAGCCCCGACATAGTACTCCAGAATCCTCGAATCCGGTTTATTTCACAGGGGTTAAGCAGGACTTCAATGCACACAGACTTTTATTAGAGAAAGCTGTTAGGCTAGAAGAATTCATTTAGCAACACACAGGCTAACACTCAACATATTTTCTATTCCCAAAAAGATCTTAATATCCTCCAGACAACAGCAAGTTCGTTCCCTTTATTGAAAATCAACAACTCAAAATTAAACCAAATGAAAGCATGACTCGAAAACAACCAAACAACTTATTTATATACAAGACAGAAAACTCAAAGAAAACTCAAGAAAAGTAAGGCTTGAGAACCAAACCATTAACTGGCAAGTTCTCCTCCCATCCCTGTAAATGTTGCAGCTTATAAGTAGCAGGGCCAAGTTTTGCTGAGATTTGAAACGGGCCTACCCACAATTGCTGGAACTTAGTATGCTTTCCCTTCTCATCATGGGGATGATCCCACTTGAGAACTAGGTCTCCCACTTCCAAGTCCCTTTTCCCAGGTTTATGTTTGTCAAACCATCTTTTTACTACCCCCTGCTGTTGCTTAAAACGTTCTCTGGCCTTGGATCTGGCCTCCTCTACTTTCAGGAGATTATATATTCTTGCTTGTAAGACTTCACTCTCCAACCCACTAGACTCTTGAGCTAAAATAGAGGATGGTAGCATGATATTGGGGGTAGGATGGCTTCCTTACCATACACAAGGGTATAGGGTGACACTCCTATTGCACACTTGGGGGTTACTCTGTCATCCCACAGGGCGTTGGGTAAGGCTGAGTGCCAACTTCTCTAGTTTTCGATTACAGTCTTCTTCAGAATTCTAATGAGGTTCTTGTTAGAGGATTCAGCCAGGCCATTCCCTTGCGGATAGTAGCTAGTAGAATAATGTAATTTTATCCCTTTATCATGAGAAAATGCAGTCAATTTAATTGATGAAAAGTATTTAGCATTATCAAAAACTAACGAAATTGGAACTCCAAACCTGGTCATGATATGATCTTGTAGGAAGCTAATGACTTCGTATTCGTTTATCTTGCGTAGTGGGATAGCGTCGACCCAGTGATTGAAACAATCAGTCGCTGTAAGAATGTACTTGTGCAGCAGGGAAGATTTCGGCTTTATTTCTCCAATAATGTCCATCCCCCATTGCTCAAATGGTTCCGAGATCATCACAGGCTTTAGGGGCGCAGCCGCCTTAGGCTGTCTTCCCCCACACCTTTGGCAAATATCACATTTCCTGACATGTGCATGTGCATCCTTGAAGAGTGTGGGCCAATAGTAACCCTCTCTAAGGATTTTGTGGGCTATAGTGTCGCCTGAATAATTTCCCCCAGCCGGACGGTCGTGTAATTCTTCCATTACTTTCTTCGCGTCCTCCTTTTCTAAACATCTGAGGAGAACCCCATCATAATTATTTCTGAATAATACTCCTTCAACAAGTTGATAGGAGGCCGATTTAAGGCTCAAAGCTCTTCTTTGTTTGGAATTCCAATGCTTTGGCAACAGTCCTGACTGCAAGTAATGCACAAGGTCTCTATACCAAGACTCAAGAGTGGTAAACAAAGGACATATATCCATTACATGCAATTCGGATTCATCTGCCCATGCTTGTTCTTCGTTATTCCTACTTTCAGTCATCAATTTGCATAACACTTGACCTTTCACTATAGAGGCTGGCCTGAATTCAAGGTCGTATTCTTGAAGAGTTGTTACCCAGTTGCCTCTTCTTTCTCCTAACTCTTTCTAAATGAGAAGGGATCATACAGCTGGGTAAGGGACTATTACCTTGGTTCGATTTTTTAATATGTAAGGCCTGAATTGCTTCACTGCCTTAAATACTACATAAGCTTGCTTATCAATGGCTGGGTAATTTAATTCAGCCCCTTGTAGCCCAGTGCTCATAAAAGAGATTGGGAATTCATCACCCCCATCCTCCTTTTACATAACCACAGCTACCAATGAATCATCGGATGCAAATGTATACATAACAAAGTCTTTATCAAAGTCTGGACTTTTCAAGGAGGGTGCATGTGCAACAACAGTTTTAATTTTGCTGAAAGCGTCTTTCTCAATATCAGTCCACTTAAATTGTGCATTTTGTTTGACCATTCGCTGTAGTGCTTTGACAGTCTGAGCGAAATCAGGCACAAATCTTCTTACAAAATTTATGGTTCCCATAAATGATTGCATTCCCTTTTTATTATGGGGCATAGGAATTTGTTCAATGGCCTTAATTATTTCTGGGTCTATAGAGATACCTCTCTTTGAAACTATGTGTCCCAGCAACTTCCCCTTTGTGACTGTGAATACGCACTTCTTAGGATTGAGGGAGATGCCATATTTCCGGAAGTGATCGAAAATTTGCTTTAGGTGGAAAGCGTGTTCTCCTCTTTTCTTCGAGAATATTGTAATGTCATCAAGGTACACCACAATGCTTCGTCCAATTAGTCCACGTAAAGCTATGTCCATAGCTCTCTGAAACGTTGCTCCGGCATTAATCAGTCCAAAGGGCATCCTTCGGTAGGTGAAGGTTCCCCATTTAGTCCTGAATGTTGTCTTTAATCTGTCTTCCTCGGCTACTAGAACTTTATTGTAGTCAGAGAAACCATCTAATAATGAAAAAAACTCAGAACCAGAGACTATCTGTAGCAATTGCTCCATGGGAGGCACCGGATAGTTGTATTTATCTAAGGCGCGGTTTAGGTTTCTGAAGTCCACGCACAATCTAATTTCTCCTGACTTTTTTCTGACTAGTACCAAGTTTGATACCCACTCAGAGTGTCTGACTTTAAAGATGATTCTAGCATCCAGTAATTTCTTTACCTCACTTTGAATCAGCGGTTCCATCTTTGGATGCATTTTCCTCAAGGGATGCTGATATGGCTTGACTCTGGCCTTGATGGGGATGACATGTTTTATAATGCTGGTATCATATGTTTTCAGATCTCCATACGTCTAGGCGAATACATCCTTGTATTGTTTAAACAAACTGACGAACTTGTCTCTTTCAATTGGTGAGCAGCATTTGCCGAGATTTACAAACTTAGTATTCACTTCATCTCCCAAATTTATCAGCTCAAACTGCAGAGTCGAGCTGTGAGTCTTTACATTGGCTGGTCTCTTGAACTTTTCATTTAGATCGAACATCTTTTGTAACGTCCTGACCCCTTTAGGAATGAAATTGTCATATTTCATCTCAGCTTGATGTTCCTCATCATCTATGATTGCTCCTTTGAACACCTCCTCATTCGTCAAGCATGCTATTATTTGCTAATCATCATCAAATACTCGCATGTTGGTGATCATATCCGGTACAGAGGGCCTGAAAAGGAGTTCAACAGAACAATGATTGTTAGTAGGTACGAGTCTAGCGGCTGATGTGGCCAATAGATTAGCAGCTGCATTTTTTATTCTTGGAATTGAAATAATGTTAAATGCATTAAAACATTTAAGTAGTTCCCATACCTCATTCTGGTAAGCTTTCAAGTGAGGAGAAATGCAGTGGATTTGATTCCGAATTTGTTTCACAATAATTTTAGAATCCCCAAAAACTTTCAAATTACTTACCTTCAATTCAATCGCTTTCTTGAGTCCCTGCACCAGTGCTTCATATTCAGCTGTATTGTTAGTACATTCAAACTCTAATCTACATGACAGGAAATGTTTATTCTTTTGTGGATCAATAAGGACACAACCGGCCCCTGACCCTTCTAACGTCTTTGAGCCACCAAAAAATAAAGTCCAAAAATCACTAACTACTGAAGGTAAATCTATTCCTACTGCTAAGTCTACTATTTTACAATCAACCTCATCATCCTGAGAAAATTGAAGGGGATCAGGCTGGGCATCAGATGTGTCGCTGGCCTCTTCCGCTTGATAATTCCCTGGTTCCAATTCGAGAAAATAGTTGCCCAAAACAAAATCGACTGATACATTCTTCTCATTCAGTTGAGTAACATTGTACTTCATGTGAGTCTCTCTTAAAATTTTAATCTGATTTGGACTCCCCTTGTATGGCAACCACAGATGTGACCAATCTGAGGCAAAATATCCATTTAATTTAGCTGACCAATCTCTACTCAGGACAAGACTATAAGCGTCTGGTATGTCAGCCACCACGTTATTAATGACTTGGCATACTTTGTCATTGGATGCCAGACAGATTAGGACGTCTTCCATCTGGCCAATTACCTTAACGTCTGTCCTATCCAATTGAACCACCCTCCACGTGGTTGGCTTAGGCTGCCCATTTATTTTCTTACATACTCATATGGGCATGACATTTATTGATGCCCCTGAGTCTACCAAACAATTGTGCACGTTATGATTAAAAATTTCAAATGTTAGGAGAAAAGGTGGATGCTTACATTTAGACTCACCTCCAATGCTGGTTTCTCCAATTTCTTCTTCGCCTTGAGGTTGATTGTCAGTAGGCGGCTTCTCATCCGATTCCTCAAGCGCTCTCAATAATCTTTCTTTCTGTTGAGGTACTTTGCACATTTCGAATAGTGGGACGTTTGCTTTTATCTTTTTTAAATCTTCCACAATGTCATAATTCATCTGCTGTTCAGTAGAGTTATATTTATCAGCATTAACCTTTTCTTCATTTGGCTTGGGTGGTGTTCTGTTCTGCTTAGGATCTTGGCTAGTAATAGTAAATTCAGGAATTATATCAGCCATGGGTTTATGTTGGAATTTCTTCTTAACGTTTCTCTGCAGCCTCCTGGTCTTTGGGAGCATCAAACTATCATCTTTAACTGTCCATTGACTTCTTGTTGTTACGTTGGCATCCACAACTTCCTTGTATCCTTGACTCCTTTCCTCTTCAGCATCGAATAAAGCAACATAATTCCATACATCCATGGTTTCCTCTTCCTTCTCTTTAGTATTAGTAGCAGCAGAATTCTCTTTTCTTTCTTCATCACCTTCCTCTGTTAATCTTGAATCCAACATTTGATTCATGACTAGTGTCATTGAATTTATCCATTGCGGACAATTCTTTTCGGAGTGAGGCTACTGGTGAAAGGTGCAGAAATTTTTCATCCCTATCTTTGTCAGATTCATAGACGCGGTACTATGAGGAGGAGGTTGGGACAGATTGTTTTCTTCCCTTTTCTTATAATAAGGCCTGTAGAACTTCTGTTTTTCCTTCTCTTTATCTAAGTCTATGATCTTATTAGACATCTTTTGCATCATTTTGGCCATATTTTCATAATCTGGTGCTTTCTCCTCCTTAGGCTTAGTGAACAATAAAGTTTTCCTTCTCTCTCCAGATTTCTCGGGGTAATATTCAATACTCTCTCTTTTAGCCTCCACCATTTCTGCTTCTTCATAGGTTTCTGTCAGAGTAGGCTTGGCCCTACCTTTCGCAAACATGGCCAAATCAGGACCCAGAGCTGATGTATAGTACTCAATCAGTACTTTGTCTGAAGGCTTATCTATCTCAGAGAAGTTCTTAAGATATGTTGCAAACCTTTGTGTGAAACTGTGCACTTTTTCCTTTCTCTCTTTCTTTAGTGCACATAGTCCTTTCATAAGGGCTGTGTGAGTCTTTTGAACTGCATACTTACTTTTGAACATTCTCTCGAAAGTATCCCAATCTAGGATAGAATTAGCAGGCAACCCGAAGTACCATGACGCAGCAGCTCCTTTGAGGGTATGCAGGAAAAGTCTACACACTACATCTTCATGTTCCCCGGCTCTCAATCCTTCTATTGCCAAGTAAAAACTCTGCAAATGATCATCCACTAATATCTTCTCATTTGGATCGAACTTAGGCAACAACTTTTCAAAGGCCTGAGGTAGGTCATGAAAAGGAGGAGTCAGGTTTAGGGGTGATCTGGCTTTCCATGCAGGTGGTGGATTTGGTGGATTAGGAGGAGGTTGGTTGGCATTAACGCCGGCCATGAGTTGAGGTGGAGAATGAGGAGGTGAACCAACAGGGGTGCGAACAGGAGAAATGTAAGGGGTTTCTAGGCCCTCTTGATTCAAAGGTAGCTCAAATTCTTGCAAGGCGGTTTCCACAAGTTCTTCCTAGTCCCCAACCAGCACCGAGTCTTCTGTTACAGGATGGTCTTTCCTTTTATACTCTCTCCTAGGCAACTCAGGGATAATCGGCAATCCTCCAATATTCTTTACATATGCCCTGGTGTGTCTTCTCAGGTCATTAACGATCTCGTTGCGGACATGATATAGATGTTCTCTATTCACTTCTTCCGGAATTGGATTACATGGTCCACTACTTTCGGAACTGTAACCAGTGAAAGAATCTCGGGAAAACGGGTTTCCTCGGCCAGCCATGCACTGGCGGCCCTCCTTCTAGCACCAATTATGTTGTGGCCTGGAAATTCGCAGGAGATAACAGTAAGGAATTCTCCCCAATCAATGTTCCCAACTAGCCTGTTGACTGTTTGGTATGGGGAATCCATCCGGTTTGCGGTCCAGCTACCGTAGGTCAAAGTAACAAAACAAAGGGTTTTACCGGTTGTGGCCCGGTCCACCGAGTTTTGTATTTTTTACTTAGAAGATGAAATGCAAGTGCCTAACTAAATGCAAGGTGATTAGAATGCAATGAGCGGTCACAACATGATGCGCAGGTTCTTACCTCTCATCTTACGACTCAAAACACATTTAAATCACATACAACAATAAGATAAACTATTGATCTAAACTATCCCTAGGGAGCAGAATTTGCATTTGTCAGTGAATAATACATTTTTGTACTTGCATAAAGAAGAATTACAGATAGCTGATACTCCATTCAAGACACATGTACAATTACAGATATTTTAAACAATCAGATAGCTAATCATTTTATGAACAACACTTATTACTCACAGTGGAAGAAATCTTGAAGATACTGAAGAACATTTAACAAGAACATAGGTTCAGAAAAATTGAACATTCTCATAGTAAATGAAACATCACTGAAAACAAAATAGTTCCTCTTCAACATTATTCATGGAGTTGCATTGATACATTCCACACTTCACTCTCTCTCCAGCAGGCAAAATTGTAGTTTTCCTTTGCAAAACGAAATAGTTCCTCTTACAAGTAAAACAGTACAAAATTTTCCAGGGAAAAATCCCTCTTCCTTAGTGCTAACTCTACAATATTTAAACTATACAGCAGGCCCCCCCTCGGACTGCCCCAACGTCTGGCGTTTTTTCTTTCCTTTGACGCTTCAGATTCCGATTCAGAACACTGTGTCTTCCCCTTTCCCTTCTGATAGTGACGGATGGTCTTTTCTAGTCTACATTTTTGTCTTCATTCGCTTGTCCTTCTCTTCTACGACCTTGCTAGTTCTAGCCTTGCCTCTACTAGATGGTCTGTCTTCCTCCATGCCACGGTAGTTTGACCGCTCTCCCGAACCAACCTGCAATTAATCGACAAGCAACATTTATTGGAAAGGCATTACAAAACCAAGCATCAGATTTTAATAATTGAATGACTATTCCACAAGAAAATGGCTTGGTGTGCCTCTTGTTCCGAGTAGAAAATCGATCGAGCCTTTGGCGGTAGACTCATAAATCGGCAGTCAGAAGGATTTCCGCTTCGGCAGGGAAAATAACTCCTTCAGCCGCAACGGTGGGAGGGACAAGGCTAGACACACGATGGAAAACTGAGCAGGAAACTTCGAATCGGACGTCGGCCATCTTTGGACATCGGAAGTGAAAATTTTTTACCACCCGCAGTGGTGGCAGGGAGAAAAGCTTAAAGCATGTGAGTGGGCGAAATTCGCATCGGACGTCAGGAGAGTTTGGACATCGGTAGAGAGAAGGATTTCTCGACCGTAACGGCAGAAGAATAAAAGCTCTGGACAAGCGATTTTACGACCGACGTGAATCGGACGTCGGAGAGATTCAGACTTTGGATGCTAAATCGATCTGAGAGCCGCAACGGCGGCGTAACAAAAACTTCACAGCTTCCGATCTCACATGAAAAAAATGCGCCCGATCACAGAAAAACTACGTGTTTAAATGGATTTAAGGATCAGTCATGGCTAAAGTCGTTCTTTCTTCGAAAGGCGGCCCTGAAAAGCAAATATTTTACTTTCCTTACATTAGTAAACCAGACATCCATGACTCAACCCAGCATTGAACATGGCATAAATAAACCAGCTGACATCCAACTTCAAAGTAAAATGAAAAGGAAACACGCCCAAGAGGCTTGAGAGTTCAAAGATCAAACCATGCAAAAATGGTGAGGAGGGGCCCAGAATTTAATAAATTTGGGGAGAACAGTGGCGGCAGCAACACTCGATAAACAAGTCTATTTAGAGGAGTTGGATCTAGGCCTAAAGAAACTCAATATATTTCCCATGAAGTTTTACCGACTCTGGAAAAGTCAACTCATGGCCTCCTTAGTGTTTTTAATGAGCTCGAAGGAGAGAAAAAACAATGCTCTAAATGCGAGGAGACAAGTGTCATAGGCAGGAAAAACTAGTTACAAGCGCAAGGAATAAACCTATGCATAATGCAAGGAACATGAGTAGGATAAAGACACTCAGGGAACGTCTCCTCAAGTTAAAAGGTGTCAAGTTGCAAAGGAAAAATTGTACAAGGCTTAGAGACTATGAGAACAAATATGAGGGCTTATACAACGAGCTAAAAGCGTGGAAGCTGGCATGAGGCTCATAAGCGTGAGCAGGGCACATGAAAATGCAGTTACAGCTTGAACAACAAGACAAGGCCAGTAAATAGTTGTCAATCTAACTAAGAATCCTGTCTCTAAGAAACAACAACATTAGGATCACATTTAGAAGAAAATATTCGATGCAGGTCACTTTGGCAGAAACACATGTGACTTTGTTATCTTCTACAAAAGGAAAAGTGAAGGCAAAATCAACCGAAGGAGATTCTATAGTGCCAAGGCTGAAGGATTTATGATCAATAAGATCAACCTTTGAAGGAACGAAATAAAAAATCAACAAGGGAGATATAGTCTATAGGAACAAACTCAGTATCACAGGAGTTGAAAAATTCATAAGAAAAACCAAACTCGTCAGGATCACTGACTTGTTGTTCAAAGGAAAAGTCAAAAGACTCAACAAGACCAACATAAGAAGAAAGGTCAGGCTTACTAGGAAAATCAGGGTTAGACTTAGTCATAACTGAACCAACATCCAAAAGAAGTTCATACTGTATCAGAGACTCTAGGAAGACTTCATCGAAAGGAAGGAGATCATATGATATAGGACACATGTCTAAATTTTCAAATGGATCGATAGAGTGGAGAGGAAACTCCATAGTCTGTATAGGATGACTCTCCTGGTCAACTGTTGGGACCAAGTCCCGAGAAGGTAAGTATGAAAATAGAGGCTGCTTGTCAGTAGCAATTGAACATAAACGACATGAAGCCACATAGCTCACCTGTGGCAGAGTAGCGCCTATAGAAACATTGGGAACCAATAAAGAAAAGAACTGGTCTCTAGTTGGGTCATGAGACAGATCAAGAAAATCCAACTGATCAATAGTGACAATTTTTTCGCCATGATTAAAGTACATCACATGAAATAATGTTGACACCATAGCTTGCATGGCATAGACATAATCACGTACAAGAAGCATATTGAAGTACAAGGTGTCTTCTATCACCATGAAGTCAACTAAGATGGTCTTCCCACCCAAAGTAATGGGTGTTTGAGAAAGAATTCCCAAGGCTATACAATTTCTTTTATCAAACGCCAGTAACTAACTAGCAGTTGACACAAGGTTGGGAGATCCCGTGCCTCACCAAGCACAAGAAGAAAAGATACTAACTAAGGCTCCTTCATCAACAATGAAATGAGCAATCGTGTATGGTTCAAATTTGACCTTTATCTAGAAAGGTGCATCAGACTGAAGGCACGACTCAACTAGGCTATCCCAATTAAAGGAAGCAATCCAAGAGCTTGGTGAGGGCTGATTTGAATTGAGTTCAATGCCCCCTTATTCAGTAAGTTCCGCACTGGCAGTGAAGAAAATGTGACTAGTAGACACTTTACTCTCCAAAGGAAGAGTGGGATTGATTGACAATTAAATCAATTCAACCGCTTCATGAAAGTCACTCTCCGAAGGGAGAGTGGGATTGACCAAAGCTGAGATTGGTTCAATCACATCAGGATCACTCTCCGAAAGAAGAGTGGGATCGACCAAATATGAGATTGGTTCGACCACTATATCAACTGAAGGTTGAGTAGGTTGTTGAGAAACTATAGGTTTTTTAGGAGAAGGAAAGTATCGAGTCTTGGACCACACTCTTTGCACCTTTACGATAGAAGGGAATTGGTCAGTAAGATGATCTCCCTTGCATAAATTACAAGGGAACTTAAGTTTACACTTCAAATGACCAGTTTTCTCAATAGTGTCAACATGACTAGTAGTGGCTGATTGTTTGCTCTCAACATGACCTATAGAGGCTGATAATTTTCCCCCAACATGACCACCATAGGCTGGGTGACTAGGTCCTACCTACCTAAGAGAGGCTAGTTGTTGAAAAGTTTTAGAATGTTCAAAAATGGGATGACCATGAAACCAAACTCTTCATACTTCCATGATAGAAGGGAATTTACAAGTAAGGTGGTCTCCCTCACAAAGCTTACAAGGAAACTTGGGCTTGTGTTTTTAACGGGTAGTCTTTTCAACATTGTCAACATGACTCGGAGTGGTTGATGGATTGTCTCCAGCATGAACCACATAGACTGAGAGACTACCCCCAGAGTGAATCACAGAGGATGAAATACTAGGTCCAATTTGACCTGCAGAGGTTGGATGGGAACCACCAGCTTGAACTACAGAGTCTGAATGATTAGGATCAACATGCTTTGTAACAATTGAGTGTGTGGCCCCAGCATGAACTATAGAGGCTGGGTGGATGGATCCAACATGACTTGCATTATTTGTATGGGGAGGTTCAACTTGAACAACAGAGGTTGAATGGGTTCCCTCAACATGAAATGTAGAGGCTAAGTGATTGGATCCAACGTGACCGGGAAAGGTTGGAAGGATCAGACCCACCAGCATGATCAACAGAGGCTGGATGGTGAAGATCAACTTGACTTGCAGAGGTTGAGTTCTTAGATCCAACATGACTTGCAGAGGTTGGATAGGTGGCCCTAGCATGAAATGCAGAGGCTAGGTGGTGAGGTTCAAATTTATTTGCAGAGGTTGAACAGGTACCCCCTTGCTTATGTTCCTTCTTCCTATTCCCCCTTCTTTTACTCCTTTTATACTATCGGTTACTAGTATCAGTAGTTTCACTGCATGAGGTAGAAGGAGTAGGAGAATAAACTATAGGTGAAGGGGAAGTAGTGTTTTGATGCCCTTGATATAAGGATCTTACTTGAGAAGAATCCATAGCATTTGGTACAGTTCGAGTGGAAAACAACCACACCGGTAGCCCTAGGGTGAATCCAGGTAGATTCAAGGTGGCAATCAAGGGAACTCCAACATTCCCTATGAGAGGAATAGTATAAGGAGTTCAAAGGAATGTTAGCCATATTTTCAAACTAGGAGACAGAGTGTGAGATTGACAGAAAACAAAAATTACAAAGCACACACCTAAAGGCACACTAAGTACAGACAAACCACACAACACTCACTAAAAAATTCCTAAATCCAAACATACAAACAAGTATAAGATATGTTTTCCAAAATAAAGTTGAGAGGTAGTTACTTGGTGTCCCTTTATATGTTCTTAGGCATGATAAGAGGAATCACACAACCGCCCTCTCACACCTTCTACCTGGGTTACCTTCCAAGCCTGTCCAAGGTCAACCAGAAATAACCTTCCAATGTACCTATGTATGAACCCTAGATGTCAAAGAGACTAAAAGCTATCGCAACTATAATGATAGTCGGGGGGGACAGTCGCAAGCTTGGTTCGTATGCATGGGTAGGGTAGCAAAGACCAAAACCCTATCTAAGATAGAATACCCAGATGTGAAAAAACCTTGGTCTACGCTTTGACAAGGAATCAAAGGGTTATCTCCTTAGTTCAAGCCTCCACGTGGCCTTATGCTTAACTCCCATTTGAGAGGAGCTTTCCAAATGAAATCAACATAGAAGAGAATGTACCTAGTGATTAGCCAACTACATCTAAATTTTATACTTGTGGAGAGTTAAAACTCCCTAATCCACAAGTCTATCCTAAGCTAGTTGGTGTAGGAGCCTATAAAATAAAACTTACTAATAATTTTTAAATTATATCGTTCATTTTAAAAGGCTATTTTTAGTCAAAGGGTAAATGGAGTGAAACTTATGTGGTGTTTTGACTCAAAGTTGAAACAAAATAACTCAATAAAGAGAAATGAAAAGCGAAAAGCAAAAACTTTTCTTGTTATTTTTTCAAATAGAAACTTGAAAGCCACAAAAGAACAAATTCTTTTTATTTTTTCAAAAATAATGATATGTAGTGCATTAACGACAAAACCCTAATCTACATGCATATTAAACACTATATGTTTTTTTTATTTTTCTTTTATAAATTCAAAAGAAAAAATACTTACAAACAAAAGTATGTAGATGACAAGAACAAAGCAAAAGGAACTCTGCTATACAACCACCAAACAAACTCTAGAATTCCCTAAAGTCAGTATAAACCCTACTTGGAAGGAAGGCTTGCATAAAAGACATGTCAACTGTTTTGGCATGGTGAATTTAACTAACAAAAGAAGAAGGAAACAAACACCAACAAGCTTTTGAACTTAGACAAATATCACTAACAAAGGCTGACCAAAAACATAAGCCAAAAATCATGCCAAGCAAAGGGGGTGGGGGGAAAGAGAAAAGAGAAAACCATGATGCTATAAAAAGGATTACCACATAGATAAATAACAACGAAAAAAGGGATGACACTAACTCCCTGGATTTATGCACCTATAGAGGACCCCAAAAGACCTACCAAACAAACCACAACAGTAGAAAAAACCACAAAAATCAGGAAAAAACATTGTTTTAGGGGCACATGCGGTTTGTACTACTAATAGGTCACGTATCATACATGGGTTGATAGTACAACAAGATGCATGTACAAGCACATGTGGGGTGTACCACTAACATGTCACATATCATACATAGGTTGATTGTAAAGCAAGTCGCGTATAAATACCAGATACGCGACTGTTCAAACTGCAACTCGCGTATGGGTGGGGAAAAATCCAAAAAAGGTTAAAAAATTCCTTATAAAGGCAGGGAAAGTGTTCTATTAGACAAATAAAGTGTTCTGAAGTGGCAAGAAAAACCCAAAAATTTACAAAAGGATGAAAGAAATACAGAGAAACTCCAAATAGACAAGGTTCTCACCAATAGAGTCACCAATTCTGTTGTAAAGGAAAGTTTCCTATGGCTAGGGTTTAACAGGCCATCAATGTACTAGGGTTGAAAGAAAGATGAAAATGGTTTTGCAAGTAAATACAAGCAATATCAGAGATTAGAATGGTTCATACCTTATCCAAACGAAGGTTGATCCAAGCCACCCTTCAACCTTCTTCTTTCCCCTCTCATTCCTCTTGCTCCAAGAGATCTGCAAAACGAATTATACCTTCCTCAAACCATTATGACCACATATAAAGCAATGATAATCAAATAAACATGAAATAATGATCTGACTAACATCATCATATGAT
>LPNX011200131.1:34775-116671 GCA_001517045.1 Pseudotsuga menziesii
TAAACAATGATTTGGGAAGAACAAGGACATCACATGTTTATTAATCTTGAAAACAAGTACAAATATACCTTCTCTTCAAGTTGGGCACTTCATGAAACCTTGATCTGGTTTTGTTGCTTCTCTTCTCCAAGGAACTCGTCCTCTAAGCTTTGCACCACAAGGAGAAAGATTCTAGGGAAAAGATGTGGGAAAAGAGAGCTCCAAATCCTCCAGCATAACAATGCAAAGATTCAAGTCTCCTCTCATGGACCTCCCTACCTCTATTTATATGCTTTTGAAGAAATAGGGTCGAAGGGAAAGTAGTTACAATTGAAGGAGTCAGTTGCATAACTAACCAAACTACCCAAATTTCGAAAAACATATTTTTTGACATTTTTAAAAGGAATACATGGGTTGCACAGACATTAGTCACTTATGCAGTAGGTATACGCGGGTTGCAATGAAAAAAGTCACATATTTAGGGAATACATGAGTATTATATATAGCAAGTCGCGTACCATACGCAGGTTTCCTTAAGGAAACTCGTGTATACATCAAAAACTCTCATTTTAAGGGTACTTCTGGGAATTCTCATACATTGGTGTCTTCTGAAAAGTTTTAGATAACTAAAATATATTTACAATGGTGTAGAGATGAGCTCAAATGGAGTTATAGAATTCAAGATATGGGTCTTATACGTTAGTTGTTTTTTCAATGACTTTCATGAAGTGTCGTCATGGAAGTGTCAACATGCGACGAACACATGGGAAAGTGGTCACAGGCATAGATGTGTCATTTTTAGCTATAATAGTATGGACATGACAAAGGATAGATTCATCAAGCATGAGGCATCTAGGTTTTTCATCTTAGATGGAAAATTGTATCGAAAGGAGTCAAGAGGGGTGTTGCTGAATTATGTGGATGAGAAGGAGGAAAAGAGGCTCATTGAGGAATTCCATGCACGAGAATGTGGAGACCATCACTATGGAAGGCCACTGTAAGAAAAATCATGAGGGTAGGGTTTTAATGTTCCAACGTCTTCTCCAATACTCATAAGAAAGTTGTTTCCTGCCACAAATGTCATATTTTTTAGGGGAGAAGGAATCTATTACCATTTCCTTTGAAACCCATACAGTTTCAATTCCCTTTCCAACAATGGGGACTATATTTCATTGGAGAAATAAATCCATATTTCTCAAGAAAGCACAGGTAGATCCTCACTTCCATTGACTACTTCATGAAATGGATCTAGGTCATCCCCACAAGACAAGCTACCACGACAATGATCATGCAATTTCTCGAGGAGCATCTTGTCACGGTTCAGGGTTCCTCTGAAGATAATCACTGATAGTGTTGCAGCTTTTAAGTCAAACAAGATAGTTTTTTTTGTTTCAAATACTGGAAATATAGCTGGGGAATATCACAGCCTATTACCCACAATGAAATGGGATAGCAAAATCTTCAAATAAGAGACTCATGAGAATAATCAAGAAGATGTTGCAATATAATAAGAAATATTGACACAAAAAGCTAATCCATGCTTTGTAGGCTAACAGAATTATTGTGAAGAAGTCTATTGGCACTTCACCATTTTAGTTGGTCTATGGCTTCGATGTAATATTTCCTAGTTCCTTGAGCTTTCTAGTGATGAGATTGTTGCAAAAGGAATATGTTGAAAACCATGCCACCCAGAGAAGGATGAATCAATTGGTTGAGATACATTAGCAGAGGGAGTAGTTATTTGAAATAACTCGAAAATTTCAGGTGAAACTTAAAGAAATATTTGACAGAAGGAAAAAACCTGATTATTTCGAGTTAGGAGACGTAGTATTGCAATGGGATGCACCTCATGAGGAGAAGGGGAAGCATGGAAAATTTGATCACCTATGCAAGGGCCCTTATAAGATTTCATCTTTTAGAGGGGAGAATGCCTACCTATTGGTTGATATGGAGGGAAGTCTAGTATCTGGAGCTTCTATAAATGGGAGGCTCCTCAAACATTATTTTCTGCAAAGTAAGTTCAGCTCCATTGTCATTGTACATACCGTTTCTTTTTAACATTGCATGTGTGGACAACTCTCTAACAAACTTAAAGCCCAAGGTGAAGGCTGTATGGTCCCCAAGAGAATCTCTCACTTGGTTCTTTTTTTTTATATATATTTGGAGTTTTTAGGAAAATCTTGGGACCAACCCAATGGATAAGGCACTTGGGATACAAAGTTCTTTGCCACCTCATAAGGAGGATAGCATCCCCAAGTTTTAGACATTGTAAGAACCTGGTTAGCACTAGTGCTAAAGTTTGAATATCTTTTGTATATGTGTTAGCACCATAATGGGCTAAATAGTTGGAAGGGGAGTGGGCCAATGAAAGGAGTAACAATATCTGAAATTCCCTATCATAGGTACTTAAAGGACATAATCAGGTTCTGTAGGCTATGCGGTGGCGAAAATCAATGGTTTCTCCCAAGGAAAGATGAACAATTATTAAAGGAAGCTTGACATTGGTGAAACAGGGTTAAATGGAGTGTAGGATCGACTATCAGATGAACATGAAAGGTAGATCGATGGATGAGGAATATTTCACTGAGCAAAGTTGTGCGAAGAAATAAGTTGTGGAGGATTGCAAAATTTGTTACATCCTTGAAGTTTCAATGGCCGAGATATAAGGATGTTGAATATCTACAGTTGAAATAGATTTCACAGTAGACACATGCATGAAGGATAACTTATGACAAGGCGGAGAAATCTTGTGGTGTTCACTTATTCCAATGGCCATGATATTTAGCGGGCCAGATCTATGGTGGAGATGTACTTTGCAACCCAGACATGTGAAAAAGTTAGCAGAAGAAGACATTGCAAAATGTTGGTAGACCCCGCACCTCTAGATGACTGAGAGTCGATTAGCAGTCTAGGTTAATTTCGCAATGGAAACATGCACAAAAGTTAGCAGGATGAGGTGCTACAAAATTTTGGTAGACCCTGCACCTTTGAACGAAGAATATTTTGGCGTTGATTGTATCTACAATCCGGGTTGATTTTGCGATGGAAATAGCACAAAGTTTAACAAGATATTTTATTGTGAAATTGTGTAGGGGCCACATTGTGGGACGGTTGATATTTCTTATGGAAGATCTCTACCAGTGTGGTTTATTTCTCAAGCCAAAGGTGCAAGGAGCCAAACTATCAGTGTAGATGCAAAATGGAGATGAAGCATGGATAAATTCAATTGTGCATATTTCATCTGCAAGAGTATAACCGTTAGAGATGTTCTGAAACATCATTTTCAATCAAGCAAGTCTGCATCCTAGATGCCACTTTTCAATTTTTTATCCAGCCTGTCTATTACCCCATATTTCTTGTTTTATATATGAATCATGGAAAATAGGCCATCTCAGAAGCTTGTTAGGATTTGAAATGATGATTTGGGATTGATTCCCAATTTTGTAAATGAATTCAGCTATGTTTTGAGGTTGGTCTCGAGAGCCCATGACACTATAAATGTAACCTCAATAGACAAAGAAAGGGTTGGAAATTTCATTCAAAAGCCTCCCCCTTTTTGTTTTCATATCTCTGTAATGCTTTCTTGGAAGGATTAATGATAAATATTCTTCTACATCTCTGAGATTCACCACGGTGTTCTACATTTAGTTCATGTTTCCTATTTGCATCATTTTCATTTCTGTGACTTTCCGCTAATTCTTTCTAGTTGTATGTGAGGAATTTGTTTCATTAAGCATTCCCCACATAATATATTTCATTTTTGATGTGTTTATGATTACTGTTATAGAATTCATCCTCTTTTAGGTTCTCTGTATCAATTATTAGAATTTATTGGCGTTGCTGCTAAAAGTGGTGCAAGAGATTCATTCACGGATAGGTGCCTCTTTCTTCACTAGGCTCATTCTCCTTTCTCCTATCACCACTTAAAGATATTTGACTGAACGTGACACCTACTTTGCCTTAGAATACAAAGGAAAATCCCTCCTTATGTTCACTATAATACCCTTGATTGATTCAGGTTGTGACTCCATTCCCCAATGGTATTTCATGTTTGTATGTTTCACCATCTTTAAATATGCAAATATCATGTTTCCCTCAAAAATTTATATTTATGAATTCTTGCTTAAATCCTTATGTATATGTGAATTTTTATGTGACAAAGAGAGAGCCCTCTCTGGCTATATTGGCTAGAATATAGTCTAAATATTGGTTTGAAATGGTTAACCCTGTGACTTGCTACCACAACCATAGGAAAATTACAGGGTGATAATAGTCACTAGGAATACATATTTACTAGATATCTTCCTGACATATGCATATAGCTTCAAAGCTTCATCTATAGCCACCTCCTTATCATCTATGTACTTATCAAACTATTTAGCTATAGTTCTGAACTGAGAAGTGGAATCTTTAGGTGTTTAAGAAGAAGCATACTCCTTAACTTCAAATGAAGGTCCTTTAACCTTCATGTACTTCTTCTTTTTACCTTTGACATTGGCTACTTGGATTATCTTCCCTATTTCTTCAATTTTATTCTTTTTGGGTGTCTTAGTTGTATAATCTTCCTCTGTGTCCATGGAATCAGAGAAATCTCTCTTGTTTGTTCTTTCAGAACAACTTGCTATAGGTCTGATCCTTTCGGCTGTTGGGACAATGCTTGAAGGGTCAGGTTGTGTGGAGATGACTTACCTCACTAATGAAGTAGAACCTTCTTGAATGTCCTCATCCCCCTATGTCTCATGAGGATAATCTAACCAATTTTCACTCTTGACCATACCTCCAATCTCATGATGTTCAAAAGGCTTGTTTTTGTTCACTTGTCTTCTTATGGATATGATGTGATGGAGATCATAGTTAAGAACAACATTTGCCTGAAATACCATTTCTTTCAGTAAATTCTACCACTAGCAAAGATGCCCTGCTTTTTATAATGAATGGAATTAATGACCCAAGGATATTTAATTTCATAAGACTTCTTAAAATAAATAAAATGTTCATTATCCACAATCAATTTCTATCTAATGAGTTCTACATAAAAAATTCTAGGATTTAAGAAGGCTGGCATGACATAGGATGAATGAAAAAATCCATACGTTCTTATTATAGTCCCTCCTTCCATCAAAAACCAATCTCCAATCCTCTTTTCCATATAAAACTGTAATACTTCTTTCATCAATGGTATTACTCTGGGAAGCATCTGCTGGAAGAATGTTTGTTATACTTCAGACATCAAGAAATTCATATATTTTCTTAAGTTCTTGCTCATTTCATCGGTAAGAACAAGCTCTAGAAATTGGAAGTTCTCCTCATTTAAGAATAGAAACATATTTACCATGTAAGATTGATATCTGAAAAAACTGGTACTCTAAAAATTTACTAGATAAGAATGCATATTCTCAACTAGAAATTCATCAAATTTAATACAACATGACTGACCAGACTCGACACACTCAATTTGACCAGTACTCACTTTGAATAATAGACTCATTAAAGAAGCAGTGACGTAACTATTAGTGTCCAAACCTAAAAATTGACTTATCAAGGAGATAATAGATTGGGTTTCATCAGTAAAGATGTTTGAAGTAATAGGGAAAGCTTGATTCTGTAAAGAGACATCTGGCTTGAAACATGAACTAAAGATAGCTTGTTTCTGTTCCACGCGAGATTCTCTAAATGACTATATTTAACTTTCTCCGCTGAACTTTTGGGATAATTGGGTCAAAGTGATAGTGACAAAGAATTTATCTCGGATGATTAATGAATTTATAGGATAGAGGACCTTAGACTTAGCTATGTCCATAATTACCCTATCAGAAGAGGAATAATTGTTGGTTCACCAGTCGACAAACTCAGAGAAGTTTAAGGTTTGTTCAGTAGTAAAACAATGAAAATGGGAACAGAAAACTCCATGGATATTAGTTCCTTGGTTTCTGAGGACCTTTGGCTTGTTATTTAATAAATCTACATATCTAAAAGACAATATGGTGTCAAATATTTCACAGTATTTATCTTCAAAGACTTCTTCTATTTTATAATATTCTTGTGCTTGAGCCTCTATCAATTCTATAGTCTCCATGTTTAAATAGCCTTGAGTAAGGATTAAAAATCCTACCTGGTTGGTTGAAAAGTGGAAAAATTTCAATCTGATTTGGATTTTTCTGCACAATCACGGGATCTCACTTTCCAACACAAATACAGACAAATAAACCAAATCCATGTGCTTTTCTTTTATATTTTTTAATTATGTTATTTTTCATACATATTATTTTGTCAATATTCATTATTGTCTATGGATTTACTACTTTTCATCCTGATCCATATATATTGATCATCACTAACCCATGTGCCTCTTACTCCCGCTATATTACTCATCCTTATCCCTCCTGTAGCTTCATGTAGAAGAGTTGATCCCAACCATAAATTTTCGTCAGATTAGTTCATTACTATATATCTCTTCCTCATTTTAACCTCACGAACTCTTCAATCATGACTGTAGATCTTCAAATTTCTTTAAACAATTATACTGGCTTACCAAACCTTTTCACCCGATCATCTTTTATCAACATAATCAATTTAGGCCCCTTATATAGATCAAGTTTCCATCGCAACCGTTGAAACCTGCGCCCTACAGTATTTTTTTCTGACTGAGAAACTTCTTTCTTCCATGCAAGTTCACCAAGAGTAATGAATATGGATCATCGATCTTATTTCATCTTTAATCTTTGCCATCAATTAGTGATGGTCCTACCAAATTCCGTTGGTCCCTGAAATATTTTCCTTCGTGCATGTTCCTCCAACGGAATTCATATCGACTGTTGATCTCATCCTAATTCATTACTTCGTCGTAAATATTTGGGTATTGTACTCTTTTTAGGTGATTTGAAAATTCAATATTCACGTGCATGTCTCCTCAGTGAAACCTTTTCTAGCCGTATATATGCTATCTAGTTTTCATCTGATGGTTGATTTATGTCACACATTAATCTATTAAGCTGGTGATTAATTTCATTTATCTCTTGTATATTTCACCCGCATAGTCACTCACAACCGTTGATCTTTTCTTGTGCATATTGACACCGTTGCATCCTTCTATGATATAACACCTTGGCAGATTTTTGATATGAACTTCATTCCCAAGGCTAAAATTAAGAATTATTTTACATACAATATTTTTACCTTTAGAAACAAGCCACTTATAATAATTAAAACCCCATTATACCTACCTTCACGTGATATAATACAACATTTTAACTGTTATCTTACATTTTCACATGCCTCCCTCTCTTTCCAACTGCTAACCAGAAATGGTGCTAATACATTGAGTAGATTGATATGTATCAATATGTAGTAACTTTTTTCTCGATTCTAAGATTGTTTTTTCTCAATTTTATATGGTATTAAATCCATGGTAGGACAAGGAAACTCTTCTATATATTTTTTGATGGATCTTTAATGAAAATTGAGAAAAGTTGCTCAAACATATTCCAACACTGCGCTAGAAGAGGAGAGTTTTACACATAAGTCCTGGAATCTAAGCCTTGCTCCCTCTAGATTATGTCCATAGAAGTATATCCAGGCGTGAAGAAAATCCAAAAGTGCAAGTTGTTTGATCTTATTTTGTTTATTTTGTGTGATGGCAGGTATCTCATAATCTCTTATTTCATTTGCTACAACTGGAAAATGGACTCTTCCTCTAGCATTATTCTCACTCCTTTCAACTATCATCAGTGGAAAGAGGATATAGAGATATCATTTTTCTCCATGGGACTCTACAAAGTAACCATGGGCAAGGATCTAGATCCAAATGCGGCAGTAGAGAGGTCAAAATATTGGAACAAACAAGATGAAACATATGGTTTCCTATGCCTCTCCATTTCAAAGGATCTCCTCTTCCATATTAGTGGTTTTAATACTCCCAAATAAGTTTGGGAACAACTTGCTAAACTATTTGAAAAACAAGATGATTTGAGAGCCTATCGATTGGATAATGAACTAATCTCTCTCAATCCAAGAAATTTTGAGACCATAAATGAATTATTCACTAAACTTAAGCATCTTGTGATCCAATTGAAGAAATGTGAAGTTTAAAATAATGATGACCAACTAATTCTTTTTATCCTTTCAAAGCTAGGACCATAACACTCTGTATTTGTATCTACTTTCCATACTTGAAAGCTCACAATTATGAATTCGAAGATGCCTACCTTTAATGCATTCATTGAGTCCCTAACCAATGAGCATGATAAACTTGTTCAACTGGGATTAATGAGATTGAAGAAAGTATGAAAAAATATGATGGTAAAGGAAAAATCCTTAATCCATTATATTCACACGAATAGTACCATTATATAGTACAAAGAATAATGCCACCTCAGTGAGAGATAATCTCTAGATCCTAACACCTTGCATGGTGACTAGGCTAGGAAATCTTCTCCATATCTTTTAGAGACTTATCTAGGATAAATGACTATTATCACAAATAAAAAATACAATAATGTGACATTTAAATTATGTGATTGCTAATGTAAGGCATAAGGCTAACATTCCCCCTTTCAATCACAAGTTTATATATATGTATCAACTAAGCAATAAACACTAATGCTGAAGTTGATATGATGGATTTTTCAGAAGCCTACCTTTGTGCTTAAAAGAAAAATATGCCTGTAAAACTGTCAATCTTAATGGTTCATCTGAAATGAACTGAAATCCTCGAGTGAACAGCTGCCATGTCTGAACAATCCCTGTCTGCTTGACAATCTCATCATTTTCCAAGTGATTTAGCAAGAAGAGGCTGGAGTCTTCTACTAATTGGTGAAGATCACCATGCTACAATTAATGAAGTTCTCTTTAAAATGAGATATCAACATTGTTATGCATCGAATAACATCTCAATGCATCATGAGTCAACCATCCATAGACTGTTGTTTTCATTAGTCTACCATCTATAGACTATTTTGAGTTTGCCATCTACAAACTATAGTTCTTCATCTGCAATTTGGAGTTTGCCACCAAACTATCGTTTCCTTTTGACATTTAGAGTCCTCCATCTACATATTGTTTTGAGTTTTCCATCTTGATATTTGGAGTCTGCCATATACAGACTATCATTGCCCAAACTTGAAGTCTGACAACCATCATCAATAGTCCCCCTCTTTTTAGCTGAAAGGTGAGAAGCTATGGTTTTTCATGTGGTTTACCCTTAACCATTTCATCATTGTACCATAACTACTCCCCCTTTAAGAAGAAAGAGTATTTTGTAAATGTACCCCCCCCGCCCACTTAAGATGCAAGAGACTACCATTTAGATTTCAACTCAAAGTGGGCATGTGAAAACATCACATGTTATCTCATCCCGTGAGGGCCATGCTTAAAAGCTACGCCATAAGGGGACCACTGGAGTTATACTCAATCTGGTACAACAATACTTTGTGCTAGAAGATGAGTCTTTACTCGAGATTCAATTCTTTGGTAAGACTCATGAAAATTCATGATTGTTGATGTCCATTGCTAAGAATTGATCCACCCATAGTGAATTTTTAATCTTGTGGGTTTGTTTCTCTTGGAACATTTTTCTTATGAATGATTCTTCTTGCCACAATGTTGACAAGGATGGATATCAAAACAATTTGTCTCCAAATGACCAACTCAATGACAATGTTTGCATTCACGAATTTCTTCCATGTGATTTTCATCAACTTGGTGATTAGATTCTTCATGGACTTTTTGATTGGATTCTTCATTTATGAATCCTGCACTCACAAACTGAACTGGTTTGGAGTATCTGGAATATGAAAAGTAACATATTTTTCATATCCAAGTCCTTTTCTTTGTCTATTGTATCTAATTTCTTCCCAAGGTATGATGATGGGCTTGGAAAGATCATTTCGAAGCTGTTGCTTTGACATGATTTGAGGTTGATTTTCTACATGTTGTTGAATTTTTGAAATGTTTTCTTCATTAAAATCAAAAGAAAACGCATGAGCTATAGTTTCATAAATACCTTCATCTTCATCTTCATTTGTCTCTGAAGTCGATTTTCTGTATTTATTCTTCACTGAATGTTGATTATAATCATCATTGTCATCATCAAATAGAGGACTGTGATGAAGAGGGACTTGTTCAGATTGGTTCATTGATTCCTGATTTTTGACATTGCATATTTCATCTTTGAGTAGTTGTGATTATGCTTGAAGAAGTTGAAATTTTGCTTGCGACACTTGCAAACAAGTTACCACTGATTGAAGAGTTGATTTGTTGAGTACAACTGTGTTATTTTTAGTAGAGATTATTAAAGTTTTCAGTAACTCTAACAATTCTAAACTTCTCTCCATTTGAAACACACTTGAACTTCATGCTTGCTTGATCTCTCTCACTTGGAGTGATTTTTTTTCATGCTTTCTTATACTTTACACTTTCACACTTGCATATATGTCACACTCTCTTGAGGTTTTATGACAATTTTAGGGTGTTGAGCACAACCAATCATGCACCCCAAATTTTTTTTTTTACAATGATTTGACTCAATGCACTCAATAATCAAAAGGATTGAAGAGTGTTGGTTTCAACGGAAAATGAACTCAATTACAAATTCAAGTATTCTTGATTTCAAAAGGACAAGTAAACTTACAAAAATGGACTATTTGTAAGTTACATTTGGTTGTGACTCTAAAGTTGAACTTGATCTTCAAATTTGAGTTTTTTCACTTGCTTCTTTGACAATGCTACACTTCTACATATGCAAATCAACAACTTCTATATTCCTCCTTTCATCATGAGCTTAAATCATCCACTAATTGCATTGATATTTTGCTTTGATTCCCTTTTAATTTGTGAATGAAAGTTGGTATAGTTAAGAATTTGAATGCTTGGGCATCGATTGCTTGGTTACTTGTGCTTGCATGCAATTTGATTGCTTACAAAAAATCATCATCAAGCATGTAAAAAATTAGTGTCATACATGACACAATCAATTGTCATCATACACTTACTCAAAGTGTATCATAGACATCCACAAATGTAGTTGATCCCCCTATTCAATTTCAGAACAGATCAAAAACATATCCACCACCAATTTTTTTTATTTTTTTTATTAAAAAAGTGAATACTTGTCTTTATAAAAGGAAAAAAATTTCTTCTAGCACCATCTCCTTGCATACAAAGCATTATTCCAAAAACTTCTTCAAGATCATCTCCAATACAAATTTAGTTTTTAAATTTCCCTTATAGCTCCTTTTTTGAAAAAAATGATGTTTCACCATTTTAAAAATAGACTCTTTGTTTGAAGTCCAAAAATACAAAGTCTTCAATCTACAAAGCTCACTCTTTTTCTTTCTTTTTTTTTTGGAAAATGAACTAAAAGTTCACTTTGATAAATAAAAAATGAATTTTTTTAATATCAATTTTTTTTTAACACAGACTTAGATATTGGAGCTTGGAAGTGATCGACCCGAGCAATGGTTACACCCACTGTTTTCACACTCAAATCTGATCTATAAGAAAAACAAAATCTCGAATCTAGCATATTGTGAAAACTGTGACAACATATAGTGAAAATTTTGACAGCTTCTGATATCCAACATATAGTAAAAACGCCGAGATACATGCACAAATCTGGAGAAAACTAATCGATCTGTAGGTTGCTTGGTCATTCGGAGATGGACAATAGATTTACGTTAGCTAAAGAGCGGTCCTTGAGGTAGAATCTAGGAGTAAGATCGCTTGTTCAGATTTGTTCAAATCGTTGTTCGATTAGGCATGTCGATGTTGGGGATTTGATGTAGATCGCAGCATGAATATCGTTGGTTGGAGATCCATGGCTTACGCTGATTTGTTTGGTAGATCGCTGACTTACATCGAATTTTTTTTACTCAGATCTCGAAAACGCAGATCGAATAGACAAATTGTTGATCGTTGTTTGGCAGATTTGGTTGATCACATGCTGCTTGTTGATCGCTGATGAATTGCTGATCGTTGGTTGCTGGATGAATTGCTAGCAGGTCACTGATGAAATTTGTTGATCGCTGGTCATTGGGGAGATCGCGGTTAGATCCGGAAATATTCCTTCTGACTGACCAAGGTCTGAAAGCGTCTGTAAATTAACAGAGAATGAACGCCAGCATATCCCTTGTCGTACTCCTAGACGTACGGTGGAAATGGTGCGACCTCTTTTTGTATAAATATTTCTTAGATCTGTTTATTCAAGGGCCCAAATAGATCCGTTTGAATCTGACAATTCTTGAGTTCAGATCTAATATTGATTTCTAAATTGTTTTAGAACTGGATAAGAAAGAATGGCAAAATATGACCGTCAAGGCAAAATCCTTAATCCATTATATTCACACAAATAGTACCATCATATAGTATAAAGAAAATTCCACCTCAGTGAGAGATATTCTCTAGATCCTAACACCTTGCATGGTGACTAGGCTAACAAATCTTCTCCATATCTTTTAGAGACTTATCTAGGATAAATGACTATTATTCCAAATAACAAATACAATAATGTGACATTTAACTTATGTGATTGCTAATGTAAGTCGTAAAGCTAACAGAGATCCTCCAATGATCAAGCTTTGTTTTCGTAAGGAACCAAGGCTTCGAAAAGGGGCAAAGAGAAGAAAAAATGCTCTTACTACAATATAGGATTTCATCCTAAAATATCTTGCATGAAGAGGAATATTTCTCATATGGCCCTTCTCTTAGATAAAAACAACATCACTCTTCGAGAAGGCGCAAGGAAGAAGGATACTAGAGATCCGAGTGATCAGCCTGAAAGAGCTCAGTGCACTCATGGCTAGTGTTTTGAATGGTAGATCTCTCTTCATTGACTCTGTATCTTCAAATCATATGATTGTATGCAAGGATTATTTCACATCACTCGATTCTGATAGCTGCATATCCATCCACATGGAAGATGACTCACAAGTCTCATTAAAAGGAAAATGTATTATTCATCTAGAACATGGAAGCTTCAAAAATGTTCTATATATTCCCTCTTTAGCCTCAAACTTGTTGTATGTGTATCAAACGAAACACACTAGTTTTACTAAAAGAGTTGTATTAATCTCCAATGATGTTGATATTTTCGAGATAACCATGGGAAAATTCATTGCATTAGGAAAATAAAATCATGCTACAAAAACACGTGTTTTCCAATTTTGTGCCTTATTCAAAGCCAAGTTCCCTCTTGACGCATGGAAATGAGGTCATTTGGATGTGGAGTGAGAGGTTTGGACACCTAAAATATAAATATTTGTAGCTACTACAAAAGGATTCCATGGTGGAAGGCATTTCAGACATCAAATCCTCAAAAGAGATCTCTAAGGGATGCATAGTCGGCAAGCATCATGAGCATAAGTTTGATCGAGGAAAATCTATAAGAGCTTACTGTATTTTGCGAGTAATTCATAGTGATATCATAGGTATGATTCCAAATACCTCTATGAATGGATCGAGGTATGTTCTTGCCGTCATAGATTACCTTTCAATATTTACATGGGTCTACTTTCTCAAAAAGAAATCGGAAGTTTTTGAAAAATTCAAGGATTTTAAAGCTTTTGTTGGGATTGCTACTAGGAAAAAGATCAAGTCTCTTAGAACTGATAATGGAGGTGAATACACCAAATGAGAGCTGTTGTACCTTTGTGTGGAAAATGGAATCAATATCCAGCACATTGTTCCCTACACACCTCAACAAAATAGTGTAGTAGAAAGGAAAAAACAGGCACTAAAAAAGATGACAACCTCTATTCTTGAGTATAAATATTTGGATGCAAATATGTGAGTTGAGGCTATGAATTTTGTTGCATACATTCAGAATAGGGTCCCATACTCATTCTCCAATCCTGATGTGTCCAATCTCATGCTTTTCGGGTCCACTAGATGGGCTAGAATTCCACTCGATAAGAGAAAATATTCGGAGCCACAAAGTGTTGAGTGCATCGTCATTGGATATGATGAATACAAAAAAGTATACAAGCTTTCAAATATCAAAACCAAAAATATATTCATAAAGACAAGTCTCCGCTTTGAAGAGCCTCTTCAATATCTACAATTAGTGGAGGAAGAAACTTCCAAAGCACTTCCTCTTTCTGATGAAGATTATGGAGATAAAAATGAAAGTATATGCTCTGATATTTCATATGTAATATCTGATATCAGTGAGCATGAAGAATCAGGTTCTGAATTAGATTTGAATGATCCCACTCATCTACCAAACTAGGAAGAAAAGAATCTCATCTTCTCAATCAAACATTGGAAATCTTGATGATCAAAGGAGAACTCGAGCAGACTTTCAAAGAGCAAGTATTTGTCTTTCATGCAATGATCATTTGATGTCTGATAAATGCTTCATTGTGATTGGATCTCGTTGAAAATAATATTATCATTCCCACCATGATTCTAGATGGAAAGATGCTATGGATGAAGAGTATCACTCTCTTCAAAAAAATGAAACCTCATAGCTAGTTTCTCTTCCACCTCGGAAGAAACTTGTTCAATGAATATCGTTCTACTGAACCAAGGTTTCTGCACATGGTTCAACCTACAAATATAAAGCACAATTTGTTATAAAAACAATTCTCACAAGTTCAAGGAGTGGACTATACAGAAACCTTTGCACCAGTGGAACACCCCCCCTGCCACCCCACATATATTATAATGTAATTGAACTATATCATTGGTAGAAAAAACCTTATAATACATTACAACATATCAAATTATAATATATAGTTATAACTCTATGCCATAATATATATATCCAAACTATATAACAATTCCACATACCAATATACATACCAAAAAAACCATTATATGAGGAGAAGTCCGTGGGTTTGACCTCACGACCTCGTCCCCTCCTTTCCATTACCTTACCCAATGTGCCATCAATGCCACTTGTTAAGGGATGTGGCGGATAATGGTTGTATTTTGCAGGTGAAGATCAGGGTGCCAAAAAGATGTGTGGCCCTCTTGCCCGCTACCCAAAACAACCTCGAAACCACTATAAAAACTAGGGTTTGGAACGAAGTTCGAGACAAATGAAGAAACGAACTGAGGCCCTTAAGGATCGAGCGAGCATGAATCTTGAGATGACATTGGCACAAAACTGAAGGTGGTTTTCAAGGCTTCCCATGCTAGTATTGCATGGTTTCCAAGGAGGTTTTTGCACAAATTTCAAAAAAATTTCTACACAGTTCTCGAGGTCCGTACAGTCATTAATGGGCATAGATATCGAGGTGGAATCTGTATAGTACTGTATAGTTGTAGGAAGAGGGTGTTGTCGATATGTGTGTCAGAGGAAGTCTCACGCAAATATAGTAGATTTTATACTCATTTTTCTTAGAATTTCACAAGGAATTCAATGGTGTTGCTTGTTTCTATTTATGACTAACAAAACTCAAAAGTGTTTCTAGAACACTCATTTGTAAGCTTCGAAGACTTAATAAGATTGGCCTTCCGATTGGAAGTGGCTTGGAGATGTAGCCCAAGAGAGGTGAACTTTGTTATCTATTGTTGTTTTCATTATATGGTTTGCATATCTCCTTCATTTCCTTATGTGATTGATTTAAAGCATTAAAAATTTCATCTTTTAAGCTTGTTTATGAGTATTTTACATAAAAAATTCACATGCAAATTAATAGTTAAAATGATCCCAAATATATTCAAATAATAAAGGCCTTGTCTTTATTCTTATAAGGCCTGTGCATACATTTGAAATCTCATTATTTGCATAGAGATTCAAAGCTAAGCAAAATCCCTCTTTTTGTTATCAGAATTGTTGTGTTTATTTCATTTTTCTATTTAGAAGTTATAAAATAAATTCTTTGAACTTGGCATATTGTCTCCCATAGAAAATAATTTATTTCCTAGTATGCCCCCTCGCAAGTAAGAACTGCCATCAGAAAAACCCTGTCCACACTAGATTAGATAACATGGACAAAAAATTCTAATTGCCAAAGTAAACTAGCTAGACAAAAAAAACCACAATGCTTCACTTAAATCAGGAACTATATCTTGTCTACTTAACGAGTGCGGAAATGTTAAACAATATTGACCCTAGGAATTTATGAGCAATTATAAAATTTAAGAACAAGTTCATATTTCCCCTAAGAAACTTAATTTTCACTATAACTATTTGAATTCTCTATAAACCTTGTCCCTTTTTATGCATGGCCCCTTATTCAACAATAATGACATATAAAAAAGAAAAATCATGTGCAGTCTCGTGGTGTGGAGAATCCAAATTGCACACTTTATGATAGTAAAAATACCATCAATCAACCCTATAAAAGAAATAGTAACTAAGTTTATGAAATTCAAACATTCTATTATAGTAAAGAGAAAAAATGTTTTCTTAGTGTGCCCCTTCACAAGAGAAGAATTGCACGAGTGAAACCCTACCATCCCCACCATCATAGATAACGTGGGAAAAAAATTATAGTAAATGGAGAATGATAGAAATACAACAACAAGTAACAAGACAAAAACAAACATGTTTCTTTCCAAGATAAATTAGCACAGTGTTTCTCCTTACCTAGACAATCTCATAGCTATCAACAATAGGGAAGAGAAAAAAAATAGTGTCTCGTTGTAGCATGGAAATATGACCGTATCCAAAGCGACAATGAGAGAGCCAAGAAAACTGCGTCAACAAAATTTTTTGTGAGTTGGAGTTCAATAACCAATAGAATTTCAATAAAATGAGTCAATCATAATGGTTGAATTGACATATTTGTCATAAAAGAAAACTGCTTTTTTTGTTTGTATTTTCGACATATCTCCCTTTGTTTTTACTCAATTTTCAGGTGGAAGAGCTCGTTGGATGCGGAATTTAATTCTGCGTCAAACGAGTACCCACACTGCATACTTTTGATGGATCCCGCTACCCCAAAAATAAGAAATACCTAAAAAAATGCGATGATCATCACATTTTTCAGGTATTTCTTATTTTGGTCCATCAAAGGTATGCAGTATGGGTACTTGTTGGATGCGGAATTAAATTACACATCCAGCAAGCTCTCCCGCTTGGAGTTTGAGTAAAAACATAGGGAGATATGTTGAAAATACAAAAAAAAAGTAGTTTTTTTCATTCTTCCTCCAAAATTAATAACTATTATTTTATTATTTAACATTTTCCTTAGGAAGCCCATTTTAAACCTCAGATTTCCTGTAATACTTGCTCATTGGAAACTGTAGACTTTCTTTCACCAAACTAAACCAGTGAATCAGACACAACAATGAGAACAAGAGACATCTAGCGAACAACAAGGTCGATATGCTCAACAAATTCGATGAAATAGTACCAAAACCATTCACATGGTCTCCCATTAAATTCCATTGTGAACACATTGACTCCAAAACCTCTTGAAATTTCGTCCGCTAACACTCCCACCGATTTCCTAGTCGGTGAACCAATGCAAACACAAATATTATTTTATTGACACGTGCCCACATTAGAGTTTGTGTGATTGCAAGAGGTTCAAGTTTTGCATGTCTATGTTTGATATGGACTTTTTGTCATCTACTTGTGGGCATTTTGCATACATACTTGACAACGGGGATACAATTGTATTAGAACCTTATTAAAATGAAATGGTCTCGAATCTCATGATCGTTAGAAAATAAAAAGTTAGTAAATGTCATAGGATATAAGCACTATCACATGTCAAACATTTGACACTTTTTCCCAACCCAAAAGGCAAGTTCTTGTGAGAAGATCAGGGTGCAAAACACTGTTACAAAATAATAAGCGTATATATTAAATGGGTCATGTGCTTGAATATTAAGCATCTTGTGTGGAGGTACACAAGAAATTCCCCACTAGGTATTTTTTTCTTTGGTGCAATAATAAGCACAAACATCTAGTCATTTATAATACACATATACCATACAATCACCCTTTATATTGAAAAATTTATCGCACTAAGAACTCTCACCATGAAATACACACAAATTTAAAGAATCTTAATCCCCGCAAGATTTATACTCGAGTATCCATCGAGTTAGCCACAAAGCTGCATAATTGGATCCTACCCTTAAACTAAAGAAAACTATCACATTATATAACAATGGCATGCAAATAACATGGATTGAAGGGATGGAGCAATGAAGATGGCGATTAAGACCTGCGAGATGAACAACTTTGGTGGGGCTAATTGTACAGTTTTCAGGGAGACAACTGACTTAGGCGGTGACATCTGTGAACCTTTCAGGTATTTTTGATGGCCGTTCTCAGTATTTCTCCCTCATCACCATTTTCTGTTCTTCTATTGTGGCCAGGGTTCCTGGGGTTATTGTTTTCTTATGTTTTAGCGGTTTCTTATCAGGGTTTGTTAATTGGAGGTTTGACCTACCCTTCAAACCCTTTGTGACACCACATTGTGGTACCTTTCTAGATTTGTCAGAATCTGATTTTTTTTTGGAACCTTGGCATGGAGTTCATCCTCTCCCTGAGCACCTAGTACCAACCATGTAAATAAAGTGGGAACTGGTATGGTTTGGATGATATTTTGGGTCTGTCTAATCAGATTTTTAGGCTCTTGGTTCTTGTCTCCCTTTATGGCCTCAACTCACTAATTTTTTGTATGTCTAAGTGAGGTTTGGATTGTGGTCTCCTAACTGTATGGTATTTACTTCCCTTCGGGGTTGGTGGTTATTTTTTTTTACTTGTTTATCTCCTCAGTATCTATCTCTGTTGGATTTCTTCCTTGACGGGATGTGAAATTTTTTAGGGTTTGGGTTTACCCTGGTTTTCACTTGTGTCTTGGTTTCCCTATTTCAAGATGGTTTAGTCAATTTCCTTTTGCTCTTACCTGATGGGGAGGGAATCGCATGCTCTTGTCTGTCCTAGCCCCGTTTTGTATTGTATAGTGGTGACAAAGGTTCTTGTGGGGAAAATGGATGTGGGCTCATACGCTCCTGCAAACTATAAGTCCTGGAGGAAGACTAAGGCTCTCAAGGACATGGAATCTAAGTGCATATTTGTGCTTGGGAGAGATATCTACATGGATAAGGTTGAACCCCTTTGTAGTAGGGAACTTGTAGGACGTTTGGAATATTGTAAGATAGGGAAAGAGGAATGGGTGGTTTGGGAAACTCAGCACTGGAAGTCACTCCTGTATTATGTTCCTACAGTGAGTAGAATAGAAAATGGTTAGCTTGTATTTTTTTCTTGAAGGGAAGGATGCATCCCTTATTCTTGATTCGTTGTGGCCAATCCATAATGGTTCTCTTGTACTCAGTTCCTAGCACATAGGTTTTGATCCCCTTCGTGAGAGATTGACTATTTGACACATGTGGGTATTGCTTCCTTCCCTACCACTCTGCTTCTAGAGTAAGGATATCCTCGTAGGTATTGCAAATTCTTTGGGACATTTTGTGGTTGTGGTGAAAAACTTGCAGCATACTGTTGATAAACGGTCAATGAGGGTTTTGGTGGAGTTGGACATCTTAGCAGGGTTACCAGCTGATATTGATATTCTTTGTAATGATTTTTTTCATGTCAAAAACTTTGACTATCTTAATGTACCCTTTTGGTGTCAATACTTCCATTTGAGAGAGCATCTCAGGTACAACTACCCGACGCTGCTTCATAGTTTTCCTTGATCATTGGATGGAAAGGTCCTCGATCCCTGCTTGAAAACTTCTTCCTTCGATTTAGTTTCAGAGGTTCTCTCTTCATCACTTATTGCAGGTATGTATGCTTCTTCTTCACCTACGAACTATGAGGACCTTACAAAAGGTGAACTGCATTATATTTTAGATTATTGTGAATAGTGATAACTACAAACGTATTGTTAAACCTTGTGCTTGTGGTTCCTCTAGTACAGATGAGGTTGCACTAGGATTTGATAGGGTTTTATGCTCCTCATCAGAAGAGATATGTTAATGCACTGTTTTGATTGTTCCTTTGTTGGATCCTACTCCTAGGGTATTGGGGTCTTCATTCGACGGGGTATGTTTATCCCCTTTTTTTAATGTACCTATGTTGGTTCCTACTCCTATGGTATTGGGGTCTTCGTTGGCCAAAGTATGTCTATCCCCTTGTTTGAATGTAACTTTGTTGGTTCCATTTGCTATGGGTTTGGGATCTTTGTCTAAAAGGGATTGTTTATCCTCTACCTTGATCGTGCCTTTGATGGCTCCTACTCCTAGGGGTTTGGGATCCTAGTTAGATGAGGTTTGTGTGTCCATTGCTTTAAACTTGCCCCTATTTTTTAAGGAGTGTTAGGTATATGTTATATTATTTGCATGTGCGTATGGAGGGGAGGTGCGCATGTCAATCCTGCACCTCGACGATTTATAGATTTTGTGGCCATTTATAGTTGTTTGTGGTTATTTTTAGAATTTGTCTAAAAATATGTAACTTAATCCCAGTTAAGGGATTGGAGTATTTTTCTAATCCGAGTTAATGTATTACGGTATTTGGATGTTGTGGAATACCTATATTTTTTATTGTGAGGATTCATAATGTAATGAAGAGAATATAGTAGGTGTGGCTCCAAGGTTTTCTAGTTTTTCCTAGCTAAGGGTTTCCAGAATAAATCTATGTGTTTATGTGTGAATGATGTGTTGTGATCTCTATTTTTCTTAAAAGAATCTGTATGCTTTGCTTCTCTGCACAGGTTTATAACTTACATGTGGTATCAGATCTCGATTTTGGCATCAGGGGGACGCCTTTGCTGCTAAGGGTTCAACACGGTTGATAGATATCGAGTCTATGATAAACCTAGGTTTAGTGGGAGCTTTGCAGTGTTGATTTTTCCATTGAAAGAGAATGGAAAGAAATTCAAGAATTGAGATCGAGAAATTTAAACGCCAGAATTTTGAGCTATGGAAGCTCAAAATGGAGGATATTCTGGTAGAGCAGGAACATTGGATTGTTGTGGATCTAGATATGAAACCCACTGCAACGTCATAAGATGATTGGGATAAATTATAAAGAAGGGCGAGGAGTACAATACGATTTTGCTTATCAGACTCTGTGTTGTTGAACGTATCTCGTGAAGATAGTGTAGTAAAGCTATGGGAAAAACTAGGGAGTTTGTATCAATCAAAATCCCTTATGAACAAGTTGTTTCTGCAAAAGAAGTTGTTTCACCTTAGAATAGATGAAAATGACACTATAACAGAGAATTTGAGTGTCTACAATACGTTGGTAAGTCATATAACCTCTGTTGGTATTAAAATGTCTAAAGAAGATAAATGTATTACATTATTGTGTTCTTTGTCGGATTCCTAGGACAATCTAATTGTTGCAATAAGTAGTGCTAGCTAGGCGACCTTAAAATTTTATGAAATTGTATCATCCATACTATCAGAAGAGATGAGGCAAAAAAACATGGATAATCATAGCATGGATTCCTTATCTGTGAGAGGTCGCCCCAGGAGAGAAACAAAAATAAAGGATCCGGGGGGAGATATAAATCTAATGGTAGATCTAAATCCCCATGAAAAGGAATAAGGAAGTGTTGAAAATGCAGTAAAGTTGGGCACTATAAAAAATATTGCAGATCTAATAATGTTGAGAAAGCAAACGGATATGAGGATACCCATTCGACATAGGTGAAGAACTCCTCAGAATAAGGAGGGGATGTGTACCTAGCTTCCATGGGTAGTCCTTCATAATGTGATATATGGTTGATTGACTCAGGTGCGTCATGTCATATGACCCCTCATAGGGAGTGGTTCTATGAATATGAAAAGTACAATGGAGGAGAAGTGTACTTGGGAGATGATTCACCAGCCAGTATCATTGGATGTGGTAGAGTCAAGCTAAAACTGAAGGATGGAAGGGTTAGAACTCTACCTGGAATGCTACACATTCCAAATCTAGCAAGAAACTTGATATCTGTCAGAGATATGGATGTTGCAGGTGTAAAGACTATGTGTGGAGATGGTGGTTGCAAAATTGTTCAAGGATCAATGGTATTGATGAGGAGATTTTGGTATGGAACTCTGTACAAACTATTGGGAAAAAACATCATTGATGAATGTAACAATTCTGTTGTGTTAGAGGAAGGAGGTAAATATGACAAAATCGTCACTACATCAGGAGGAAAGAAAATGATATGGATTCAAAGATTGGGGCATATCGGAGAAGGTATCACTGATAGCACTCTGGATTTTGATTTATGTGAACATTGCATATATGGAAAACAAAATCGAGTAAGATTTGCATCTGGTGCTACAAGAGCAAAGGGAATTCTAGAATTAATATATAGTGATGTGTTTGGACTTTTTCCTATTCCATCACTAGGAAAATCTATGTATTACGTTTCATTTATAGATGATTTCTCAAGGAACATATGGATTTATTTCCTTCGAAATAAATCTGAAGTATTTTCCAAGTTTAAAGAATTTAAGGATCTTGTAGAAAATCAGTCAAAAAAGAAAATAAAGGTGTTGAGGACAGATAATGGCGGAAAGTTCCATGGGAATGAATTCGAGGAGTTTTGTAAGAAGTGTGGTATAGCAATGCAAAATACTAACCCATACACACCTCAACAGAATGGAGTTTCTCAGAGGATGACTAAGACATTGATGGAAAAGGAAAGGAGCATGATAAGCAGTGCTAGGATAGGACAAGAATTCTAGGAAGAAGAAGTGGAGACAACATGTTACTCAGTAAACCTATCACCCACATCAACATTGATTGATATAACTCCACAAGAGGTATGGACTAGTAAGAAACCCTCTATTAAGCATCTGAAAGTTTTTGGTTGTGATGCTTTATGTACATGTTCCAAAGGAGCAAGTTGGATAAGAAAGCTAAGAAGTGTATCTTTATTGGCTATAAAGATGGTATGCAAGGTTATAAGCTTTGGAATCCTATAACTAAGAAGACTATTTACAGTTGAGATGTTGTATTTTGAGAGGTCAAAGAAGTCCCCAGACAGGAAGTGAATCCAACAAAAAAGGAACCAGAGAAAATAGAGTTTAAGTTAGAAGGTGAAGAATCGGATTCAATAGAAGAAGCAGAATTAGAAGAAGAAGAACCTCATACTCCAGTTTTGAGGAGATCATCTCAAGAAATAAGGAAACCAGAAAGGTATTCCCCTCCTCATTTTCGCTTACATTTTTCTATGTCTATTACTGATGATGATCCTATAAATGTAAAGGAAGCTATTAATTCAGAGGATAGTGATCTCTGGAAAAAGGCCATGGATGAAGAAATGGATTCCTTGGACAAAAATGAAGCTTGGTATCTAGTCCAGTTACTAGCTAGGAGAAAATCCGTTTGGAGCAAATGGCTATTTAAAAACAAGTTGAATGCAAAAGGTAAAGTGGATAAATATAAAGCACACTTGGTAGCAAAGGTATATTCTCGAGTAGAGTGGATTTATTTTGGTGAAATATCTTCGGTTGAAAAATTAACTTCTATTAGATTTATTCTTTCTATTGCTACTACTTTTGATCTTGAAGTAGAGAAGATGGATGTGAAGACAACGTTCTTACATGGGTATATGGACAAGGATGATTTTAAGGAACCATACTTACTTAAAAGTGTATAAATGTTGGCGAATATTACCAATTCTTAAAAACGCCAACTATAAAATAATTGGCGATATCTTTCAAAAAGTATTTTAATTTCCAAGGATTTTATATCGTTTATATAATAATTTGGCGATTTTTAGGTTGAAAAAGTTTTACCCCATCAAAATTGGGCGAAACAAGGCTTCAAAAAATGCAAAATGATGAATCTTTTTTGGGAGAACAACATGGAAAAATAGCCCACTGGGCTAAAATTTGCCCCTAAAATTATCCCTGTATATGGAAGAAGAAATATACATGAAACAACCAGAAGGGTTCATAGTAAAGGGAAAGAATAAGTTGGTATGTAAACTAAAGAATTCCCTTTATGGTCTAAATCAATCTCCAAGGATGTGGTACTAAAATTTTGACACATACATACTGGGATTGGGGTTTGTGAGAAGCAAAGTTGATCATTGTGTATATTCCAAATAGGTTGGTGATCATTTCATTAGCATATTTTTGTATGTTGATGACATGTTTCTGATTGGAAACAACAAAGATGTTATAAATGAGGTGAAGTATCAACTGTCCTCCAAGTTTGATATGAAAGATATCAACGCTGCAAACTTCATTATGGGAATGGAGATAAGAAGAGATCGTGCAAACAAAATGATCAGTTTAAATCAAAGAAAATATGTTGAGATGGTACTACAGAGATTTAACATGCAGGAAAATAAGTCGTTCAAGGTTCCTATTCCTGTAGGTGTAAAGTTATCTGTAGAGCAGTGTCCCAAGACATAGGAAGAAGAAGAAGCAGACATATCACGGGTTCCATATTCTAGTGCAGTTGGTAGTTTGATGTATGAAATGGTATGTACAACACTAGACATTGCTCATGTAGTGGTATTTTTGAGCAGATATATGTCAAAACTAGGAAAGGAGCATTGGATAGTTGTAAAGACGCTCTTCGGATATTTGCGTGGCACCACAGATTATGCAATCTGCTATCAAGGAAGACTTGGACCAAACAGAGATAAATTTACATGGATTTGTTGATGTAGACTGGGATGGAGACCTTGATCATAGAAGATCTACAAGTGGGTATGTGTTTAACCTATTTGGAGGAGCTATCAGTTGGATGAGCAAGAGACAAGTTGTAGTTGCACTCTTAACTACATAAGATGAATACATGGCAGCCACTCATGCAAGCAAAGAAGCTATGTGGTTGCAAAGATTGTGTTCATGTATTGGGTTTATATAGAAATGTGTAAGGTTAGATTGTGATAGCCAAAGTGCAATCTTCCTCGAAAAGAACCCTGCTTATCATGCTAAGACAAAGCATATTGATGTGCAATATCACTTTGTGAGAGATATGGTTGAAGACAAGAAGGTGGTGCTGGAGAAGGTTGACACTGTGAAAAATGTTGCTGACCCATTAACAAAGTCTGTTAGTACAGAGAAGTTCTCTTGGTGTAGAGAATCTATGGGCATTGATTTCTTGAACTTCTGACTTTATGAGTACATGACTCATTGCTATGCAAAGGAAACAACAAGTGGGAGAATGTTTCATATATGTTATATTCTTTGCATGTGGGTATGGAGGGGAGATGCGCATGTCAGCGTTGCATCTCGATGATCCCAAAAGAATATTTTTTGGATATTTATATATTTTATGGCTATTTATAGCAATTTGTGGTTATTTTTAGAATTTGTCTAAAAATATATAACTTAATCTTGGTTAAGGGATTGGAGTATATTTATAATCCACGTTAAAGGATTAGGGTATTTGGATGTTATGGAATACCTATATTTTGTATTGTGAGGATTCATAATGTAATGAAGAGAATATAGGAGGTGTGGCTCCAAGGTTTTCTGGTTTTTCCTGGTTAATGGTTTCCAGGGTAAACCTATGTGTTTATCTTTGAATGATGTGTTGTGATATCTATTTTTCTTAAAAGAATCTGTATTCTTTTCATCTCTGCACAGGTTTAGAAATTACAAGGAGGGATTCCCACCTCTTAATGAGTATCCCTATGCACCTTTCCCTCCTTCGGATGACTCTCACCCACCCACTAGCCCTTGTGAAGCACCGTCCTTCATTGATCCTCCATTGCTTAAGTTTCTCACTATATTCACTTGTGAATCTCCCATATCTCCCTCTACTCTCCCCTTGGACTCTATTCAACATGAAAACGTAACAATCCAAAGAGCTAGAAGACCAAAATCTGTTAATCGTCAGGGTCACCATGAGGATCACACCTATCTACCCCTTTCAGTCAGAATAGAGGAGGCTACAAGATCATTCTTTCCTACTGACAACTCTTCTTCCATTGGGGATATTAGAGTAGAGACCTCCCCTACTCTAGGTTCCTAATGAAACTAATCTCCCTCAACATTCATGGTTATGGAGGGCTTACCAAGATTAAAGCCCTCTGTTATCTTCTCTCTGAAATCAAACCTAACATGTTTTTCCTTCAAGAAAAAATGTGTGATCACTCCCAAGATCTTCTTTCCTTTTACAAAGTCAAACAGAGCTGGGAATTTTTAGCTACAGATTCTCATGGTCTCTCGTTGGGTATTCTCATGGGATGGGATCCCTTTGTGGTGTGTTATAAAACTTTTGTTATGTTGTTTGGTATTTTGGTCAAGGTCATATTGAGAAATCAGTCCCTAGATCTTACCTATCTTAATGTCTATGGACCCTACCTCAATAAAACAGTGTTCTGGGATTCGACGATTAAGGAGGTAATTTTTTATCACCCTAATGTGATCAGTGTAGGGGATATTAACTTCAAACTCTTGGATGCTATGATTTGGGGGAAGAAATATCATATTGGCACTCAAAGTTCCTTTTTCACCCAACTGTTCATTTGTACAGGTATGATGGATATAGCCCCGACTCTTATTGTCCTGACTTGGAGGATTAGAATATCTAGGTCTGAAGGAATTAGTAAGAAATTGGACAGATCTCTTGTATCTCCCTCTATGGTGCCTTTATTTTCTCGTTATAGAGCTTGGACTCACTACTTGGTGATATATCATCATTTCCTAGTTTTTTTGGAATGGGATGATTTAACCTTTATAAAAAAACTAACCCTTCAATTTCAAGAGGGCTTGGATTCTTGTGGATGGTTTCTCTCATATTGCTCATTCTTCTTGGTCATCGAAGGTAGGATCCACAATGGGTGATGATATGCATTTCTTGGTTATGAAGCTAAAATACTCAAATCATATGTCAAGCTATGGGAAAAAAATAGAAAATGAATCACGGGCAGGAACTTATTGAACTAGATCATGAAATCCAACAACTCTTCTCTTTGTTTCTCTCTGGTATTTTTCCTGAGTTGGAATTGAAAAATATTGTCTCCATAAAGAAAAGGAAAGAAGAGATCTTGGATCATGAGGTTCTAACTAGGATTCTAAAGAGCAGGGACCTTTGGATTGACTAGGGTTATGAAAATAACAACTTTTTTCACAACTTTTCCTCAGCAAGGCCCAACCATAATAATATTTGGGAACTGATGGATGGTGAGGGAAAGATGATTAGTAATTTGGATCAGCTCAAAATCATGGGGAAAGAACATCATTTAGCTCACTTTATGGATGATGGAAATGATCTAATATCATACCATCTAAATGTTACTAAGAAATTCCTTTATTTATTTAATGAGGAATACTTAAAGAACATGGATGGAGGAAATATAACATACACTAATTTTTTTTTTAAAGGACTGAACTCCTGGTCCAGATGGCTGGCCAGTGGAGTTCTTTCTATTTTTTTGGACTTGGTAAAGAAGGACTTATGGAAAGTTGTGGAGCAGTCTCAGAAAGAGGGTAGAGTTGGGAGATATTTAAATTCTACTTTTCTAACCCTCATTCCCAAGTGTGATAAACCTAGTTCCTTTGCATATTTCAGACCTATCTCGCTCTGTAACCTCATATATAAAAACATTTCAAAGGTCATTTCTAAAAGACATAAGCCCTTAATGGAGAGGGGGATCTCTATGGAACAATTCAGTTTCTTGAAGAAAAGACAAATCCAAGAACCGATCAGTATTACCCAAGAAATATTACATGCTATAAAAATATGGAGGCGTTGGTTCTTAAATTGGATCTCATAAAATCTTTTGATAGAGTCAATTGGGCCTTCTTACGCGTTATCATTCTTCAGATTGATATGTCCTTGGGAGATGTAAATTGGATCATGGGATGTGTTATGTTTGCAAACTTCTCGGTCTCAGATAAAGGGTTCCCCGTTTAGTTTTTTAAATGCCACGCATGGTATCAGACAAGGTTGCCACTTATCTTCCCTTTTCTTCCTATTAGTCATTGAAGGGCTTAGTCGAATTATTGCAGTAACCAAGTGAACTGGTAAATTATAAGGTATTCGTCTCTCCTCCAATCTGACATTAACCCACTTTCTCTTCATGGATGATGTGGTTTTATTTGGGTATGGCTCTCTTAAGGAATGGGATGCATACAAAGATATATTCGATATTTTTTGTGCTACATCGGCTATGTGCATAAGTGTAGAGAAATCTTCTTTCCCCTATAACAACCTGCAGGTGGCGGTCAATCGAACTATCCTCCCATATAAGGTGGAAGCGATAAGTACTGGTTTTAAATACTTGGGATTTTGGCTTAAACCCTTTTTTATGGTGCAAAGGATTGGCAATGGATTATAAAAAGTTTTGAGAATAGAATAAGTCATTGGACCTATAGACTCTTATCTTTAGGTGGCAGACTCATAATCATTAGATCAGTTCTGAGAGGGATACTAGTTTACTAGTTCTCTCTTGTGAGGCTCCCAAAGTCCATTTTGAACAGGATAATCCAATGTATTTTCACCTTCCTTTGGGGAGGTACACCACTCAAGAGAAAGAAACACCTTTTTCATTGGAAAATTCTCTCAATACCCTTTTCTCATTGGGGGCGGAACATAAAAAATCTTGATTGGTTCAGTTTATCACTGCGACTAAAAATCCCGTGGAGTGTTCTTAGAAGCAATGGTCTTTGGTTTATGGTCATTCAAGTAAAATATCTCAAAAAAAATTCTATTGAATGTTGGATTCACAAGAAAAAGTTTTATGTCCTTAATACATCAAATATTTGGAACGGATTCATCAACGTCCTCCCATGGATCAACAACAAGCTAGGTTGGAAAGTTGGAAATGGTTCCCAAATCAAATTGGGAACTGACTAGATTGCACAGTTAAATTCAAATTTTGTTCTATATTTAGAACATCGCGCATATCTTCAATACTATGGAATCACAAATCTCTTATAGGAATGTAGCCCTAGTTTCTCCCACGACACATCTTCTTATTGGATGTCGGTGGATGATATTGAACTTGGTGGGTCTTGGAAGGAGGAGTGGTCCTGTTAGACTCACAGACTATCCCATGGAGGAATAATACTCTCGAAACATAAGGATTATATTATCTAGATGCACAATTCAATAAATGGGGAAGCGAATGCTCATCTAGCATACGACCTATTGAGACTTCTTTCTCAAAGCTACTTTTTGGTTGGCAATTCAACACACTATGGAAATGGAAGATACCACTCAAATTAAATTGTTGTTTTTGGTGAAGTGTGGGAAATCATATATGTACTTGGGATAATTTAAACAACAGGGGCTGGATTGGCCTTGGACAATGTTGTTTGTGCGAATTGGATCAAGAATCGGTTGATCATCTCTGTGTTACCTTCTCTTTCACTAAGGAAGTTAGAGATACTATTGCATCATGGTTCTCACTAGTTATTAATTGGAAGGAGCCTTTGTTCCTGGAAAATTTAAATAAATGGACAATGAAATCTCACTAACTTCTCTATTTGACTATACTTTATATCTGGTGTATATGGAAATCCTGCAACCTCTATATTTTTTACGGTCAAGAACAACTGGTTGGCACTGTTTGCTACATAATCTTGAATTTTTTTTACAAATATTTGTTTGTGGGGGCAACAATGACACAACAGGATACTGGAATTGCACCTGATATCACTTATGCCATTGGTTACTTTGATGGCGCAGCAGCAACAAACATTGGGGGAGCTGGGTTTGTCCTCCTTATCAACTCTTCCCATTACTTTCATGCTCAGATGGGATGCAGTAATGGTAAAAATAATAGAGATGAATTACTAGCTCTGTGGGCTCTCTTGTCTTTCAAAGTATCTACTCGCATACCCTCCCTCTTGGTCTTTGGGGACTCCTAGGTTATCATAAACTAGGATAACCAAGTGATCTTCCTTGAAGTGACATACCTTGATCACTGGTGTGATTGCATGAGTGATATAAAGGCTTCTTTTTTCTCCTTAAGCTTTCAACACATTTATAGGAAGCACAATTCGAGTGCTAATGGACTCGCAAAGGAAGCATTGTCCTTGGATATTGGAAAAATATCCTTCATTGAGTACTTGGAAGGAGAGGTGATTGGATTTGGAAATTTAAAGTTCATTTGAATTACTTTGTACGATGATGGCTTACTTATCTTTCTTTGAAAGATTGTATCATAATTCCTTTCTCTTACCGTCTTTCTCTCTAGCTTGAGATTATTATTTGTTTGTCACTTTTGATGCCTTATGTCGAGGGGTATCATCTTTCCCCTCTACTTCTTCCTTTGGATATGCTTCCAGGACTCTTATTGTGGTGCCTATTGGTAGTGTGGAGAGATTTCTGAGAGAAGATTTGAATGGGGGATGTGATTTATTCAGTCCCTCTTTGTCGTAATTAGATGTTGGACCTGCTATGTTGTTGTGTGTTGGTGATGATTGATGGATTTTTTGTAACATAGTATGATATAGAGTATCATGGATTGTCTTTTTTTACCTTTGACTCAATACAATATCAAGGAAGTGATCTTTTCTTCTTGAGAAAAAAACTTTATCGCACTAAAATCACCTTTGATCAACTAGAAAAAGATATAAGAAACGTAATTTTTATGGGATGCCCCTTTGCAAGCAAGGAGTGCCACAAGAAAAATCCTATGTCGGCTAGCTTAGATCATGTAGGAAAAAACATTCTAGTTGGCGAAGTAGGCTAGCGAGAAAAAAACAAGCACATTGCTTTCCAAATGAATTTAATATAGTGTTTCACTATACCCAAACATTCTAAAAAATTTCAATAACAATGGAAATTTCCATTATAGTGTTATCCACAATGAGATATTGGTGTATCTTTTTCAAAAAAATCCATGATATAAAAGTTGCAAGGAGAGACAAGGAGAAGTAGCTCAAATAAATCTCTTTAAAACTTTTTTAATGTGGCAATGGATAGGGACCAAAAAAAAGTAATTTTCTTAAGGAACTCTGCTATAATGCAAAAATGAACACCATGCAATAGTTTGATTTTTTAATGTTGAAATGGATTGGGACAAAAAAAAGTAATGGTCTTAAGGAAGTGTGCTATAATGAAAAAATGAACACTATGCAAGAGTTTCACAAATGATAAACTAGTAGCAAAAGATGTTAGTTTTATCATGGTAATAGCATTCTTACCTAAGCAATTATTTTCTAGGAATCAATGCTAGAAAGGTCTAAGGACCGCATACTTTCAACATAGACTAGACTAACTCTTGAAAATTGGCCATGTACATAGCCATTTCTATCACTTGTTCACATTACATTTTCATATCAAATTTGTTGATACTTCGTCCACATCACTTATGGTTTTTGTTTGCAGCCTTCATGTGGCATGTTGCCTTTGTCTAACATCCTATATAATTCATATGGATATATCATAATTATGGCTTACTATCTTAGTATTATTTGTTATGAATGTCACATTGCTTATAACTTTATCTAATTTGATTGTATTTTATCATTTGCATGGATAATTATTTATCTAATTTGCTTGTATTTTATCATTAACATTGATACTTATCATAATTGTAGTTGGACACATAATTGTTATATTGCCATTATTTCTTGTTATAAATACGGTGTAAAATTTTTAGCAATGAATATACATAGATGCTTCTTTAAGAGTAGCTATAGCATTGGTCTCTTAATCATTGCTAGTCCAAACCACTAATGGGAAATGTTTTGGGAAATGTTTTTGTTGTTTGTCTTATATTTCTGTAGACATTACTACCTGTGATTCTTGTTATATATTAATTCTATTTTATATATAAAATCCAAACCATATGACAAATATAAAAAAAATATAAAAAAATAAATCCTGTTGCTACTTGTAACTTTATGGAACCACAAAATCCGATGATCCCTTTTGTTATTATTTTCCTATGACAATAGGATGAATTTTTATCTCTTTTACAATAATAATACAATGAAATATTATCCCGAGACCTGAGCCTTCCTGTCATGGTCATGGTTGTAACAGGTACGCTCCTTGGAAGACCAGAAAAAGAAACTCCAGAACAAGGTACCGGTTTCTTGAAAATCGAATTTCTATTAGGATGGTTATACTTCTCGGTTTAAGGATTTCCATATAATTTGATGCTTGTATGGCAGCTGGGTACTAAATGCAATTCCTCCACTTCAGCTCAGGAAAACGCTTCTGTACACCAAACTAACTTACATCTTGGGTATGCAAACTAAAACTTTTAGCCTTTTTCTTTTTATTTTAAACATTATAGTTCGCATATCTTCATCTTATTTTTGTTATAATTTGACATCTATATTGGCAGACTTAATACTTTTCCTAGCGGGCCCATTTGAGGATATGGGAGAAGGCCATCATTCTCATGTAGGAGAAACCGAAATCTGAAGTCCTGGTCAAAACATCAAGCCGTACCGAGAGTTAAAAAAAATTATAACCAAGAAGAAAACCGTTCTTTGAGACGTTCATACATCTTTTGCTTAATACTTTTTGTTGTGGAATTTACTATCAATCTTTTGTTTAACAGTTACATTTGGACATAAAAACATTTATAACTTTTTAATTATTTAATATCAAAAAATAAACACATGATATGAAACTAAATAATAAAAAATGTAATCACAGTACTGCATATACATGAAACACATTTTATGAATAATTCAAACATATTACTGCATATACTTGAAACACATTTTATGAATAATTCAAACCAAAATTAATTAATGAATATGTTATTAATCTTTTGTTTTGGAGTATAGGAATTTATTTTGTTGCTCAAAAGGGTGTAAATCATGCAGTGATAGAGTGTACTCTTCACAACACTCGTTGCATTTAAGTTTAAAATTCCTAAAGATTTAAATTTACATTAAAGTTCAAACTTAATTTTAATTTCTATGGAAGCCTTATCACAACATTACAAAGAAGTTTCGATATTTTTTCCAAAGCAGGTAAAACTGAAAACTTAATTTAATTTATTTGAAAAATATTAATACTAAAATACTATGAAATTGTCAGATATGTTCACTAAACTAGTAGAATTATGTGAAGCTCAATCTAAGTTAAGTTGGATGAAGCTTATTCTAAGTTAAGTTGGGTGTGATTAGGAAAAGTTAAGATTGATTAAAACATGGTTTATAAAACAGTTAGATTAAATGTTTTTAATTTTTTTTCCAAGAAAAAAAACTACTTTATTTAAATATAAGTAAGATAATCCAAAATACAAAGTATGGTGAGCTATTGGACCAGATAAATTACATAAAATAGTCACAAACCAATGCTTCTGGTTTATAAAAAGATTTTTGCCATTATCATAACCAATGCTTCTGTTTTATAAAAAGATTTTTGCCATTATCATTCTAGAGCTTGATGTTTTTCATAATAAGAATTATGGTCAATGCATTAAGCAAGAGTTCCCTTCACTAAGGGAAAGAAAAGCCATTGCAATTTGTAAGAGTTCCATCACTAAGGGAAAGAAAAATCCAGTGGAATTTGTAAATTTCATATTAGGATTAAGATTCTGTGAACGACCATTTACATTTTTATCTGTAAGTCTGGTTCTCTCACACTAAATTTTATTATATGGAGAGTAATAAGTTGCGCCTTCCATCTCACTTCATTATAAATAATAATATGTTAAACAACTCTTACAGATATCTTATTGGGATAGCGTTATCAGCCATTTCAAAATCAAAGTTCAAAATGCCTTTATAATTTGTTCAATTCTGATAATTTATGGGTACAACTTTATCAACCATTTCAAAATCAATTAAAATGCATTTTAAATAGAATTCAACGGCTCTAAATCATTTCCAGTTAACAATGTAACAAATCGCAATAACGTTTTTAATAGATATAATTACTTCATAATCAATGAGTAAGCTTAATGGTGAACTAATACTGTTCCATGCGTCCCATGTGCACAACCATGTCCACAAGTAACCTCGTTTTCATTAGTAACCTGGCTTTAATTAAACTTGGCATGGCTAATGACAATCTAGGCTTAAATGGTGTTACTAAAGTGTGATTATCCATTTCCAAAAGTGTGATTATTGGTTTCAAAAGTGTCATTATGAGTTTCCAATATTGTGATTATATCTTTCCAAACAGTGTCATTATTGATTTTCAATCATTTGTTTTTTTTAATTACTTTATTACTTTTATAATCTATAATTATTAGATTTCATGATTTTAACATTTATTTTTTAACATTCACACAAAATCTTGTATATAATGAAATAACTTGCTTATTTTTATAATGTATAATTATTAGATTTTATTATTTTTAACATTTTTTTTAATATTCACACAAAGTCTTATATATATGATGAAATATCTTGTTTAGAATACTTTTTTGTAGAAATGAATTGCTAAAGCAAACATGAATTCATTTCATATCATTTTCCACAAAGTCTTATATATATATGATGAAATATCTTATTTAGAATACTTTTTTGTAGAAATGAATAGCTAAACCAAACGTGAATTCATTTCATATCATTTTCCATTGTTATTGATACCATATTACAAAATGTTTGCTTCCTCTATTATAATATTCTAAGGTATGTTTAGCATATGATATTAATAAATTTGTCTTAAAAACCAGCATTCTTAGTTTAACATATAATATTAATAAATTTCATATCCTTAGTCATAAGGGAAAAACTTATATATTTCTTCAAATAGTAGCAAAAATGTCTCATTACCACATGGATATATTTTAAGTGTCATATGTCTCTTTTCAATCTTTACTTTATTTTCCTTTGCATTTTATTGTAGTTTTGATTTCCATATCATACTATCCAAATCAATGATATCATATTTATTTCATGGATAGGAGCTACGTGCTTTATAACTAGTTATAGGGGAGACATCACTTAAAACTATGTCAAAAGTATGACTTATAAAATAACAAATTAAAAACCAAACAAAAAGTAATTAAAAAATTATATATTGGCTCATAAAATAAAAGAATTAAAATCAACATAGATAAATCTTAAATCCTGATTTATCAAGCGCCAAGAAAGATCAAGTAAACCCATAATGATTATGATCAATATTTTCATGCATTTCTTAGTTTTGAGACAATTTGGTCAATCAAAAGTATGTCGAGTGGGTACTTGTTGGATGCGTAATTGAATTCCCCATCCGACAACCACTCTTGATCAAATTTGAGTAAATATGCACAGAGATAAGTAAAAAATGTGAGTTGACGAATTAGTTTTTCCACTTTGATCATTTTACCTTCTTCCCTTTTTACCAAAAAAAATAGGGATTCATCCCTCATGGTTGATATCACCACCTTCAATCCTACTCGTTGATTTTTATAGTACATTTCTTTTGTTTGAGGCCCATTTTTTACCTCAAAATTTATGTAATGTTAGCTTATTATCACTTGCTCGTACAATGAGCATATAATATTTCTTCACATATTTTCTTCGATCAAATTTTCTTTTAGTCTTTTTATAGGAGATTTCCACATATATTTCATTAATTTTGACTCAAGTAATCATCCATGATATGAGGTCATTGTTGAGTATATTTGAATCTTGTCTCTTTTTTTAACCAGAATGAACCTATTGTCCGTGCATATCTAACTAATGGTACATCTAAAGCCTCCAAATTTTTTTCCCAATATCTTATATTTGGAAGGTAGTGTTCATCTCCTCCATCATCCATTTCATCACTAAAATGAACAATATATGACTTTATTACATTCTTGAAATATTCCATCATGACTTTATTACATTCTTGAAATATTCCATCTCCTTTAATGTTTTGAAAGGTGACAATGTAGGTTTCCACTTAAGGAAATGTGGCTTGACATTACCTTCGGATTTCCATATATTTATGCAATGAAACCAATTTTTATCTCTAATGGTTTCATTATATTGCATCTGTTGGGATCCAATCCACTAGTGTAAATTAGACCTTAAGTTTATGTCAATCTAGAGTTTGTAGACTTAGAGGCATATCCCAAATATAGAGACTCAAAGCTAGACCTAACTAGAAATCTAGTTTACCTATGAAACAAATCTATTGAAAGCTAGAATGCTGTGACTTTGAAATACAAAACCTCCCTTACAGAAGTAACTTCATTTGATATCTGAGTTAAACAATAATTCATATGTGAAATATTCTGATATAAAAACAATTTAAACCTAAATCCTAAAATATATATCACGATACTCTACCTATTTTCTCAATATTGAAAGTAGTCAAACATTAATTTCCCTTACAAGAAGACATTCACAATGTATAACTGTCCTGAGCAATTCGACATTGAATAAGCAATGCACAACAATTTGATATTGAATAAGTAGTCTAAACCATTCCTACATCATGTGAACAATTAAATAACAGAGTTTCTAACCTTGTTCAAACAATCCATCTCGTTCGACAATGTATTAGTAATTAAAATGAAGAAATCAAATTCTACAGGATTTAATAAAACATACCACATGCAATGATACAAAAAGATGTGTGCAGACTTGGCAAAGGGGGCCCTCCAATGCTTCATTTACACACGTAGAGAAAATCATAGAGCTTTAAACTTCAATTGCATTCACCATATCGAATTGGGCATACACAGTAATCAAATACTTATACAATATTTAAAAAAAATGGAAGTGCTACAAATATAGAAGACTAATAATGATCTATGACCCTTGAGATCCTCCATGAGATCCATCAAAATAGACAAAATTAGAATTGTCCTATTTTTATGCTAAGTGGTAGCACAGGTGGTCATCTTTAACCAGCATTGACTCGACACCTGTGAGAACCATATCGTCTATTCGTTAGAATTTTAACTATCCTTGGAGATCGAGGATATTTCTCCCATCTCTGAGTTTACGCCTAGATGGCGTGCAAGTATCCAACATAGGAAAAATTACGGGAAGTTAGCACATTCTGTAATTTTGAATAAAACCTTAATTTAAATGCCTTAAAAATCTCATAATTCAATTTGTTAAGAAGCAACAACATTTATACCTTTGACCAAAGTTTTGTGGATGAAATTAAGGTTTTATGGATCAAGTATGAAGGTTTATGGAGGGAACTGGAAGGTATTTAGATGGAAAAAATAGGTAAAAATGGTGCCCAACATCTCCCCCAAGAGGAAGCTGTTGCATGTCCTCATGCAGAAAAAGTATCTCAAAAATTTGACCCTGCTTATACCATGACCAAAACTTTGTTGCTGACCCTCTCCTTTTAATCTCCTGTCTAAGATGATGCATCTGTAGAAGTTTGAGATGCATAAAGGACTTTCAGTTTCACATACTTGGTTTTGTAAATCTTCTTTTGTTTATACCATCTATATACATGCTTGGAGATTCCTGCCCTTTGAACTTTAAGCTTCCTGTTCCTCTCTTTAAACTTTTCATTCCTCAGTTATAATTCCCTTACTTCCAGTTTCAATTTCTTAATCTTTGTATTGTTTTTGGAAGTTTTCTTCTTTTCCATCTTCATTGGAGGTTGCACAGAATTGGTGTCCATCCCCAATTCTTCATTCTCTTGTACTAAATCTACCTTCTTTTCTTCTTCCATAGTTTGTTGCTCTAAGAAAGGAGAAGCTGGACATTTAATATTTCTTTTCTTGGATGCTTTTTCTTTTCTTCTTCTTGCTGCTCCAAGAAGATATTGATTTTTTTGGTCTGCTTTATCACTTCATCTGAAATCTTTTCAGTTTCTTGGATATATTTTTCTTCATGAACCTACCCTATCTCACGTGTTAGATTTTCTTCTTGTCTTTCCAAGTATTGTATGTATTCATACTGTTTCTATTGTCTTTCATCATCCTCTTCTAGTGCTGACTTATTTCAAGCTTGCTGATGCTTCCTTGGCTTTTTCTTATAAGTGGTGAAAATTTGATCTTGCTTTTGAAACTGTCTTTCTTCTTTCATCACACTCATGTTTTGAGCTTGCTGCCTCAGAGTTGTCTTCATCATCTGTGATCATCAACACCTCTCTTTCTTTCTTTTTCCCCTTGAGCAGTTTTGAACTTGTTGCTTCAAGGTTCTATTCCCCATCCTTGGGGTATGTTATGATCAACAATTTGTCTTCTTTCAAACCTTCTTTAGGAAACTGTTCTTGTTCTTCAAACTAATTATGAATAAAAAATCTTGCCATGTAAGATTTTGCTTCTGTAACTCATATGTGATGATTATTTTGATGAGTCCACAGTGGAAAAGGCTTGACATTTTATCTTTTGCATGCTTTTAAACAGCCTTAGCCATCTTGGAAAGAATCTGTAATAAGAAATGGGGCATGTTAATATCACAATCACCCCTTAAATGTTGTAATAGCGTGATATGGTAAAGATATACAATACTAAATCGGCCTTCACAGGTAATGAATCTTTGGATGATATAGACTATTTCATCCGAGGGATGAACCAACCAGCTCCTTGGTATTCCCTTCTTCCAGTTCACTGTTCCTTCCCTTGACCTGCATAGAAAGGGTATCCATGCCTTCTCCTTGAATTGTTTGGTTTTGAAAAATATGTCTCCTTGCTGTGGTAATCCAATGATCTGTGCCAAAATGTTTCAAATTTCCCACTGTAGCCCTTTCCCCATCAAACAAATTAGCAAAGGCTAGGCTAACATTATCATTGCGCCCATCAAACTTTTCAAAAAAAGTCACCCACTGTTTCTTTTCAAAAATTTCCATACATTTCTCGTGAATATCAGTGGGATCGAATTTATCTGGTTCTAATCTAAATACCATCTTGAAATTTAACAGGAAAAGAAATATGCAGCAGAAAGCCTCATCCTTGCAACTTTTAGTTCTGTAAACGTTTTCCTATTTCAAAATGATACTCTGAAACTAGAATTGCTATTGATCTAGAAAATTCTTTTGGAAAAAGATTTAAGTTTTACCTCCCCTCTGGCGTTATTGCTTCAAAATTTCTCTTGCGCGAATGCATTCTTCAGTAATCTAGTGCCCACATCCTTCCTCTGTGATACACGCTTTCTTTTCACTGTAAAATATTACCCCTATATTCCTTTGCATTACACAGCAATCGGGTCTGCAGATGGAAGAGTGAAGTCTGGTTCAAAGTGGATTGATGATTTCGATATGCAATCCCAATGTCACCAGTTTGCAATGCGATTTTCCAGGCACATTTATATATTTTCATGGGAGCATACAACCACGTTTTTTTTATAATCATTATCTGAACATGCCACTTTTTTTTTATCCAATCACTAATTCAGGTACAAATTCTCAAGGAGAAAGATTAAAGGTAAGGTTAGAACCATTTCATCTCTATACAATGCACTTCAGTTCCTTTACATACCCCAGTGTTTGATTAGTGAGCTGTAAGGAAGGGATTTCTTCACTTGGAGTGGACTCTTTTCACCTTTTGGAAATAGACACATCCATTCCTTATATCAAATGTTCTATATTCCATATATATTTTAACTTAATGCATAATGCACTAATATGTGGAGTATAAAAATATAAAAAAACATTTGAATATCATTTTATTTTTTTTAAACATTTCACTTCCTGTTGAGAAGAAAACCGTCCGTATAGAATGTAGTGTAGGTTTTGGCCATTGAAAATTTGCTTCTAGGATTGATTCTAACCACCATTTTGACACCTAGGGTAGGATAATGAGAAGTAAATGGAATGTTGGCATGGATTGTGAAAGTGATAGAGTAGACAGTCAGGCTTATGAGGATAGGTAGCTATGTCATTACATAAAAACAAAGAATCATGCAACTTTTAAAGCATAAAAATTAAAATCCTTACAGACTTTGCTTGATATCCCTTTATGCTGTGCTTGCTGCTTGATGTAGCTAGTTTTGATTTGTTTCTGATTCACATATGTCCTTCTGATGTCTACTTTTAAAAATGTCTGCCATCTCAGGTCCCTTCTGCTAAATTGGAAGTCAGGTCCCTTTGCATTTGAAAAAGACTTGGAGGGTTCCAAGAAAGAAAAAAAATAGAAATCATGAAATGCTTATCCCCCTCACTGGCCTATTTATTGACTTGTCCTCAAGTCCAACAAGATCTTTATTATGCAAAAAAAAACTGCCTAAGAGGTATGAAATTTTGAAAATATTTTTGTGAATTTTCACTGGCCAAGCAAACGTGGTTTTCCAAGTAAAATTCAAGTTTATGTTGTGCCAGTTGCTTGGTTTTCGTGCAACTAAAATCCCTTTTTTTTCTTGTTTTTGTTTTTTTTTATGTTTTGTTTTTTGTTTTGTTTTGTTTTTATATTTCTTTTATTATATCAAATCAGAAAATAGGTAAGAAGAAAGTGAAGGAGAAACACCAGGGTGTTTATCCAGGACTTCCATCTCTCGTTGCTGTGAAATCTTCTTTGTTGATAGGCTTGGTATAAAGTTTGAGCCGATGGCCATTGACCACAAATGTACGTGCTTCATCATCGATTGTTTGGATTTTGACTCAGCCATTGTCATATACCTCTGCAATCTCATATGGACCAAGCTAATGAGTTGTGAATTTGGCCTTGAAGTCTTTGAACTTTGAATCAAACAATAGGGCCCAGTCACAGATGTGAAATTGTTTCTTTTTGATAAACTTGTCATCCCATTGGGCTCTCAGTTGTTGTATCAAAATATTGTGTTCTATTGCAGCCTGTCTCATCTCATCTAGTTGATTCAATTCAAGTATCCTTTCTTGCTGTGATTTAGAAAGATTCACCCCCAAATCTGCTGCTAACTTGAAGGTATGAATTTGAAATTCTATAGGTAGGAGGACTTGCTTACCATAAACGAGGTGATAAGGAGAAAAACCAGTACTGTTTTTCCAAGTGATTTGGTATGCTCATAAAGCTTCACTAAGCTTAGCTAACCAATCCTTCCTATGCATCTGGACAATTTTGGTGATGATTCCTTCCAAATTCTTGTTTGTAGATTCCACCTAGCCATTGGCTTGTGGATGGTAAGGTGTAGATTTTTTGTGCTTAATCTTGTACTTTGTTGCTATCTCCTACACTAGTTGAGAAGTAAAATGGGCACCCTCATCAGTGGCAATCTCTCTAGGAACCCCAAATATGACAAATATCTCTTCAAAAAGAAAGTTTACCACGGTCTATTCTGTCGCTCTTGGTAATGGTTTGGCTTCCACCCACTTTGTAACATAGTCTGTACATACCAGAATGTGCTTCTTCGCTTGTGATGGTGGATGAATCGGACCAATGAAATTAAGAGCCCACTTTTCAGATGGTTCTATGAGGATTTGTAGTTGGAGTGGCATTTCATCAGATCGGACCGGTCGTCCCATCCGTTGACAAGTATCACAGACCCTAACATACTTATTAGAATCCATAAAAAAAGAAGGCCAGTAATACCCCAAATTGAGTATCTTATATCCTGTTCTTTTCTCTACAAAATGGCCACCACACAGTTCATCATGACATGCTTTCAAAATATCTAAAACTTCAACTTGTCGTACACATCTCCTAATGATTAGATCATATCGTGTGTAAAAGAGATCACCATTGACTGATATATGTCTAGCACTTTGTTTAATAATATTTTTCTTTTCTTTAGATGACATAGATGGAGGTAACTGTCTTAATGAAAAATAGTTGGCAATGTCAGCATACCAAGGAGTGATAACAGAAATTGTAAACAAGTGTTCATTAGGAAAACTATCTAAAACAGGAACAACCTCACCAATATGGTGTAAGCGAGACAGGAAATCTGCCACTTGATTTTCTCGTCCAGGCCAATCTAAAACAGTGATATTGAATTCCTACATTAATAGTAACCATTTGGTTATCCGACCATTAGTGATAGACTTATTCATCAAATATCGTAAAGTGGAATGATCTGTGTGGACAAAAATTTTGTAGCCAGTAATGTAATGACGAAATTTGTTCACAGCATGAACTACTGCCAACATCTCCTTTTCAGTGACTGTATAATTCAATTCTGCAGGTGTTAGATTTTTGCTGATAAAATAAATAGCATAAGTCATGGTATGCTCTTTTTGTCCCAAAGAGGATCCTTTTGCAGTATCAGATGTATCAATAGAAATATGGAAGGGAAATGTCCAATTTGGTCCCCTTAAAATGGGAGCAGTTGAGAGCTTCTCTTTAAGTGTCTAAAATGCAGATTGATAGTTAGTATCCCATTTGAAATGTACATCCTTTGAAAGTAATTTAAAAAATGGCAGAGCTATCTTACTGAAATTTGCAATAAATCTACGATAATAGCCTGCATACCCTAAAAAGCTTCTTACATCTATTTGAGTTGTTGGTTCAGATAGATTTTCAATGATTTGAATTTTAGCAGGATCTACTTTTATTCCAAATGAAAAAATGTGATGGCCTAAAACTATCCCTTCAGTCATCATCATAAAAAACTTTTCGTTGCTAAGGGAAAGATTTGAGTCAACACACCTTTTTAAAATTTTCTCCAAGTTTGCTAAGGAATCCTCAAAGGCACTTCCATGCACAGAAAAATTGTCCATATAGACTTCAACACATTCATGAATTAGATCTGCAAAAATGGCCAAGACTACTCTCTGAAAGGTAGCTAGGGCATTACATAAGCCAAAAGGTAAAACCTTGTAGGCATATGTGCCCCAAGGACATGTAAAGGTGGTTTTGTCTTGGTCCTCTTTTGCAATGCTAATTTGATTATATCCATTGAAACCATCTAGAAATGAAAAATATTATTTTCCAGCTAAGGCATCTAACACTTGATCAATAAAGGGCAATGTGAAATAATATTTTAATGTTGCCTTGTTTAACTCGCTATAATCTACACATATCTGCCATTTGCCATTTTTTTTAGGAACAACAACCAAGGGAGAAACCCATTGGCTGTCAGAGATAGGGTAAATAAATCCTACTTTTAATAACTTCTGTAATTCTTCCTTAACTGTCTTTTTTAGTATGGGGTTCATTCTACGTTGTGGTTGTCTGAGAGGTCTGATTTTATCATCTGTGTAAATGTGGTGAGTGCATGTTTCGTGATGAATGCTTGGCATGTCAATGTATTCCCAAGCAATTGCATGGGAATATTTATTCAGTAAGGCAATAAACTATTCTTCTTGTGATGTAGTAAGATGTTCACTGATATTCAAATTTTTTCCTGGACTGGTTTCAACTGTTTTGCTTTGGACATCATTGATTGAATGAACATTAAAAATATCATGAAGTGCTAATGCTAGAGAATGTACTGTGCAATTTTCCTAAAAATTCTGTCCCAAAACTTGATCTGCTATAGCATACTGCATGTCTCTTAATTCTTAAGAAATATCAGGTTAAACAATGAAGTAATCTAGCAAATCTTCGTTGTTTTCTTCTTGAAAATCAAAGAGCTGATTGATACTTAGGACAGGATGAATCACTTCTTCTTCCTGTTCTTTGGTCTCATTAATCCATGATAACTGATCTAATGCAGAAGGTCGTTGGGCAGAAGGATAAAGTGTAATTTGTTTTCTCTATGTCCCATGTGAAATGAGCATACTTCCTGATCTACACCCTATGAAAGCATCAGCTGTTGCCAACCAAGGTCTACCAAGAATCAATGGATGCCCTCCTAGATTAGACTTTGGTTGCAGCACTATAAAATCTACATGATACTCCCAGGAGTCAAAAGAAACAATGATATCTTCTAAGATCCGTTCAGGTGTGATTTTAGATCTGTGAGCTAGTTCCAAAACTATAGTGCTTGGTTTGAGATTTTTCAAGTGAAGGTATTCCATTGTCTCTAGTGTCATGACATTAATGGTAGCACCTAGATCAATCAATTTTTTTGGAATTGAAAAATTGTTAACAGTAATTATGACCACTGGGATTCCAAATGTTGGACTCCAATCCACTAGTGTAAATTAGACCTTAAGTTTATGTCAATCCGGAGTTTGTAGACTTAGAGGCATATCCCAAATATAGAGACTCAAAGCTAGACCTAATTGGAAATCTAGTTTACCTATGAAACAAATATATTGAAAGCTAGAATGATGTGACTTTGAAATACAAAACCTCCCTTACAGAAGTAACTTCATTTGATCTTTGAGTTAAAAAGCAATTCATATGTGAAATATTTTGAGATAAAAACAAATAAAACCTAAATCTTAAAATATAGATCACGATACTCTGCCTATTATCTCAATAATGAAAGCAGTCAAACATTAAATTTCCCTTACAAGAAGACATTCGCAATGTATAAGTGTCCTCAGCAATTTGACATTGAATAGGTAGTGCACAACAATTTGATATTGAATAAGCAGTCTAAACCATTCCTACAGCATGTGAACAATTAAATAACGGAGTTTCTAACCTTGTTCAAACAATCCAACTCGTTTGGCAATGTATGAGTAATTAATATGAAGAAATCGAATTCTACATGATTTAATAAAACGCACCACATGCAACGATACAAAAAGATGTGTGCAGACTTGGCAAAGGGGGCCCTCCAATGCTTCGTTTACACATGCATAGAAAATTATAGAGCTTTAAACTTCAATTGCATTCAGCATATCGAATTGGGCATACACAGTAATCAAATCCACAGTCTTGATTCCACAACTATACGTTTATGATCCAGGAGATTTGTTTCATGTGTAAAATCAAATACTTATACAATCTTTAAAAAATATGGAAATGCTACAAATATGGAAGACTAATAATGATCTGCGACCCTCGAGATCGTCCATCATATCCATCAAAATAGACAAAATTGGAACTGTCCTATTTTTATGCTAAGTGGTAGCACATGTGGTCATCTTTGACCGGCATTGACTCGACACCTGTGAGAACCTTATCATCTATTTGTTAGAAGTTTAACCATCCTTCGACATCGAGGATATTTCTCCCATCTCTCAGTTTATGCCTAGCTGTCCTGCAAGTATCCAACCTAGGAGAAATTACGGGAAGTTAGCACATTCTGTAATTTTGAATAAAACCTTAATTTAAATTCCTTAAAAATCTCATAATTCAATTTGTTAAGAAGCAACAACATTTATACCTTTGACCAAAGTTTTGTGGATGAAATTAATGTTTTATGGATCAAGTATGAAGGTTTATGGAGGGAACTGGAAGGTATTTAGATGGCAAAAATAGGTAAAAATGGTGCCCAACATCATTATTAGGGATCTATCAACCATATTAAGTTTTAAGTATTGACGGGATTTGATTCCCACAATCCTTTAACTTTAATTCAATAAGTGTTTTACCACAAAATCCTTAAAGTTATAAACCTCCCCAATCAAGTATGGAGTGAAACTACTTTCATCTTGAATTGTCTTATAGTTATCCCTGATTTGTGGTAGTGAGAATATATAGTCTTTTCAATTGAGATAACAACCTCCCATATGTTCCACTATATATTTTCATTAGTGTGATCAGCTTGAAGGAATCTTACATATATGGTTAATATATATTCTTTGTTGTGATAATGGATTGAAAAGAAAAGAGGTAATACATTTTTTTTCCACATCTACAATTAGCGAGTTGTAGGAATAAAATCAATCAAAGTTTGTTAAAAGAAACTATTGGTATTGATAAATCTTACATGGATTTTCTCTTATATTCTTGAGACCTATTGTAGGATTCATTTTGTAAAATTGCAACATGCAATGGAAATATTAAAGACCCCTTTTTCATATAAAAAATCACCAAAATCATCAACCATTGGGTCTTCTAACATTCTTAAGCATAAAGATAAGTAGAATACATTGAAGTTTCAACCTGTATCTAGAAAAGGGATCTCAAAGTGACCAAAAATCCCAATCATGAGCCCATGTATAATCATTCTAGTTAGATAAACTGGAATATTATAGGTAGTGCTATCTACTTGTCCTTCCTTCACAAACTTTTTATGGAAACGGTTATCTTTTCCATGTTGTAATGTTCAGTGTTCAAGCATTTCTTCTATTGGAATACTGGGTTTCACAAGAACTTTTAATGTAATCATTGTGAAATTTTTGAACTTGGTCCAAATATTTTATGATTGTTAGGTCAATGGCTTCTCTAAGTTTTCAGGAAAGGTCACAACATTCATCACACTTTGCAAAGTATGTGTTCTCTGTAATTCCATTATTTGTAAAATGCATTCTCCATATATTGCTTAAATTCGACTGTGACATTCTAAAGATCACAACAATCATCACACTTTGCAAAGTATGTGCTCTCTGTAATTCTGTGATTTGTAAAATGCATTCTCTGTATATTGCTTAAATTGGAATGTGACATTGGATGAGGTGTAAGATTGGTAAGGTCACCATTACACTTTTGAACATTTTTTTTCTATGTATAATATGTCAATAAAATTTTGATAGGAATCCTTGTTCCATCATTGATGCATTGAACACATTTGGCAAGAATCTATATCTGAATTTCTTCATTTTCTATCTTTCAAAGACTAACTATTGACGTTAAAATATTATGAATTGGTTTTTCTAACCCACAATTTTTATTTACTAACCTTGTGTCACCATTTCAAAATTTATTATTATAACTAAAGTAGGTTTCTCTTGGTATACACAAATATATATACCATGAATTTTGAAAAAAAAATAATGCCATCAAAATTCATGTTAATCAAGCTCATTTTCTTTGTGTTGCCACTAATATTTATAATTTCATTTGATTACAATGAATTGAGCACAAATTCCCTTCCTTTAATCTTACCCTTGGATTAAATCAAGAACCAACCATTAGCTAATGAACAATTAGTTATTTTAGAAAGAAAATCACTTTTACAACTTATTGTAATGCCCCATATTTTGACTAGCAATACCTATTGCACTTTATTTTGCTTATTTTCCTTTTGGACTCATCTCGACTGAGTGAGATTTATTTACAACATGATGGGATGAATTTATGATGTGACTATGTTTATTATGACACTATAATTATAAGGTTACTATGGTTATGATGTCATCATGAGTATTATGTTGCTATGATTATGAAGTTACAATGTTGTCATTATCATGAGATTCCTTTCTTTTATGATGAGAGTATGTTTAAATTTTTTCATTGATAAAATGTGAATAATATGATGCAGTACGTGGATACCATTTTACGATGTGATCAATTGAATTATTATATGTTGTGTGTACCTTTTATGAATTAAATTATTACATGGAATAATGATGAGGATGATGATGTGGATCAATTGATTATCAAGTGGAATTACTTATTATAAATGTGTGCTTTGTGAAGTTCTAACCGAGAGGACATAGGAGCCATGTGATATCTGAATACTTGGTGTGATATGTAAAATAATAACATGTTATGCAATAAACACTAGCAACCAAAAATGATGATTCAATAACACAATCCAATAATCCTAATAGCAGTAGAGTATGAATTGATGGGGTATAGACCTAATATGTTGAGAGGGATGGATGTATTTCCCACCATAGGTTACTATGATACCCGGGGTTGTGGAAGGGCCAAGTTGACACACGCTCCCCAAGTTGTTGTGATGAAGACGGTAAGATTCTTACTATGAGAGGCTAGGTCCACTGTCCAGTTGACACTATCGCTCTTAGGTTCTTATGTGGTCAGGTCAGTTAACCTGACGTCCAATTCTATACTAGTAGAGTAAGGATAGGTAGTATGTAGACATAGGTTAGGATGGAAGGGCATGTTATTTTTATTAAGGGTTGGGTATTTACAATACCAGGTTAGTGGTAGTAAGTACTCATCTTGTTTGACTGGTTGAGTTAATAAGAACATAAAAACAAGATATGAAATCATAAAAGTGAGTAATTGATAAATAAATCAGAATGTTAAAGCAATTATATTATATATGTATTCTTGTTATTTTTTTGTGAAGGATTATTAATGTTAGTTAGAAGTTATGCGTAGAAAATATGGTGTATGTTTATAGTACATGTTCAAACTGTGCATGTACTAGCCATGCATGGACACCTTAAACATGCACGCTAGTATCGAAATACGAATACTTGACAGGTTAACTAATTATATAAGCTTGAGAATAACTAATATAATTGTTCATTGATCCGAAGTTATTAAGCATATGTGAAAATTTTAATAAGTGGTTGACTAAGTGTTGTCAATCCAAATTGTCGTGAATAAACATAGAGATTCTTCCATATGTGGCAGTCGAATTGTGTTATTTAATTGTTTACCATTGTTGATGTATTTGTAACTTCGGAATGTATTGATTTATGTATCTTATGTATTGTAACCCGATGTTTATTCTGGGATGTATCTATAATGTAATTGAGTCATATTGTCATTCCTCGATTTTCCGATCGGGAGGATCAATAATGTAAACAAGTCATATCAATTCATAGTGGGTAACCCTCCAATTGTCTAAGGGTTAAAGTCCCCGCAGTTTCGAGACACTAGGGTTATTAGACTCTTCTAGTAGAGGTTGGCCCTGGTAGGGTTTTAGTCATGTTGGTATTAGTATAAATAGAGAACTAGAGTCTCTATTTATAAAACAAATCATCCACACTCAAGTGTAGCGCATAGTTGAGGAAGGAGAAGACACTAGGGATAGTCAAGAAGAAGATTACTGTTGTCGAGAGATCACTCACTGTTTTGGGGCTTTTACTATTTTGGTGCTGATTCTATCTCTGAGGAATTTGTGGGGTTTTCTCCTTTATGGTTTCCCTAAGGAAAAACATTGTGTTCATTGTCTCTTGTGTTTGGTTTTTGTACTTGTTATTCTCTCAGTTAAATATCCTCATAATGCCAGCTTAATGTTGAAAAACTAACACGATATCAGAGCTAACCTGAGAAGAAGACACTCTGCAGCTGTGGGAACTATGGATTCCTAGTTTGTGGATATTCCACCACATATTTTCAGCAAAAGTAAGGTGGAATAACTCTCCTCCTTAGGGCACATCTTTCTTTCGAAGCAGAATCCAATTCTGAGGTTTTTCAGTTTTGGACCCGACACTACTGCTGAAAAATTAGGGATTTTCACAAGAGTGGAATTTTTCAATGAGCCCAGGCCTAGATTGATCTCCTCCCCAAAATCAAAGTTAGGGATAAATTTCAAGAAATTTGGGTGGACAGATCTCTGGAAAAGCAAAACCCTAATTTGCTCCTGAACCAGCTCTGCAGGATTTCAGCTCAAGTTTCAGATCGGACATCTTGAACGTGGTAAGATCTAAAATATTTTGTATTTCCATTTAATGTTCTTTGTTAATATGTCTCATCTTACCAAGCTTGATGAAAATCTTGAGAGAGCTAATAACTTCCAAGCCTGGAAGTATAGGATCTCCCTGGTCCTGGAAGAAAATGAGTTATACTCCTACATCCATGAGGAGGTTCCAGTTCCAGAGGGAGATGAGGAAAAGGACTTACATAATAAGAAGATGGTTATGGAAAAGAGGATCATTGCTAATTCTATCAAGGATCAACTTATCCCACAGGTGTCCTCTCTCAAGACACAAAAAGCTATGTTTGATGCCCTAACCAAATTGTTTGAAGGGAAGAACATAAATTGGAAAATGACTCTGAAGAATCAATTGAAGAATGCGAAGATTCAAAATGCAGAGACTATCCAGTACTACTTCACAAGGGTTTCTTAGATCAAGGAACAATTAGAAGCTGTAGATGAAGAAGTGGAGAATGTAGAGATTGTGATGACAACTCTGAATGGCCTTCCTAGGTCATGGGATTCATTCATCCAAGGAATATGTGCTACAAAGAAGTTATTCAAATTCAGAAGACTATGGGAATAATGTTCTCAAGAAGAAGCACAAATAGCATCCCAAGAAGATAAGATGGGAAGTGAAAATCAAGCCCTCACAGTTCCCTCCAAGAAAGGCATAAGAGGTACTCATCACTCCAAAGGTAAGAATCCTCATCATAGAGATAATATTAGAAAGAACATATCTAGATCAAGATGTTATACATGTGATGAGGTAGGGCACTTTGCAAAAGACTATCCTAAGAACAAGAACCACTCTCATAAGAAGAAGGGGAACAAGAGAAGACATCATGCTCATGCTACAAAAGACGACGAACCATCCAAGAACAGATCTAGATATGAAAGTGAAGATTCTTCAACCGAGGATGAATATGTTTTGATTTCCACTCTCACAGGTAACATTACTCATGGTAGTGATGATTGTCTTATAGACAGTGGAGCTACCAAACATATGAATGGATTCAAGAAATCCTTTGTGAGACTATCACGACATGAATCACCTCACAAGGTGAAACTAGGAGATGTCTACCAATATCCAATAAAAGGTAGTGGGGAGTCTTCATATAAACTAGACTCTAGTAAGTCTCTAACAATGAAAGAAGTATTGTTTGTGCTAGGACTCAAGAAGAACCTTCTCTCCATATCAGCATTCCATGCGAAAGGGATGAGAGTTGCATTCATAGATGGTCAAGTCATCATGTGGCCAAGAGGAAAGACTATCAATGATGCAGTGGTGATTGGAGAAGAAGAAGGAGGTTTTTACAAGCTAAAGGGGCATCCAGAACAAGCCTTGTTCCATGACACAGTAGAGCCAAGTGAACTTTGGCATAGAAGGCTTGCACATGTGCATTACAAAGCACTGCCTATTGCAAGCAAAGCTGTTGAAGGTCTTCCAGAATTCCAAGAAAAACATGATGGTGTTGCAAAGGATGTGTGAAAGGAAAGAATACAAAGAAGACATTTCGAAGCAGTGAAAGCAAATCCAAAGGAATTCTATAAATCATTCACTCCAATGTACGCGGTCTTATGTCATCAAACTCACTAAGCGGGTATGCATACTCTGTTTCTTTTATTGATGATTTTTCTAGGAAGACATGGGTTTACATCATGAAGAACAAAGACAAAGTATTCAGTAAGTTCAAGGAATTCAAAGCCTTGATAGAGAACCACACTGAAAATAAGATCAAGACCATTCAATTAGACAATTGCGGAGAATTCACTTCAAATGAATTCAAAGAGCTATGCAAAGAATCAGGGATTAAGAAGGAATTGTCCACTCCTTATAATCCACAACAGAATGGGATTGCGGAACAAAAGAATAGAACCATCATGGAAGCTACAAGAGCCATGCTTCATGATCAAGACCTTCCTATGTATCTTTTGGCGGAAGCTACCAGAACAATTGTGTATGTACAGAACCATACTCCAAATAGAGTACTCGAGAACAAGACTCCTGAAGAAGTCTCCTCCGATAAGAAACCATAAGTCAGCCATCTCATAATATTTGGTTTCCCTGTATACATACACATTCCAAAGGAGAAGAGGACTAAATTAGATCCTTCAGGAAAGAAGGGTATATTTGTGGGATACTCTGAAATCTCGAAGGCTTACAAAATATATTTCCCAGGATATAAGAAGATTGACATTAGCAGGGATGTGACATTTGATGAAGACATAGCTTATAACAAATCCAGAAAGAAACCTGCTAAAGAACCTGAAGAAGCAGAAGCACCAAGAATTCATGATACAACCATGAATCAAGAAACTCAAGAAGAAGATCGAGTATTTGAAGAACCACAAAGACCTGTAGATCCACCTTTGGAGAAGAATCCTCACAAGAGGAAACCTGCTTGGGTACAAGAACTTATCCAAGGTGTGGAAAGATATGGGGCTCCAGAAGAGAATCACAAAGAAAGAAACAGGACTAGATCCTGCTCCGGGTATGTAGCTTTAGTATGTGATTTCATTGATAAAGAACCTTCTAGTTATGAAGAAGCGACAGAATGAAAAGAATGGAAGGATGCTATGATCTATCAATAATATCAATCGATCATGAAGAATGATGTTTGGGATGTTGTCCCAAGACCAGAAGGAAAGTCGGTGGTAACTTCAAAATGGATCTACAAGATCAAGCATGTTGCAGATGGTATCATTGAAAAGTTTAAGGAAAGATTTGTGGCTCGGGGGTTCTCTCAAAAAGAAGGAATAGATTATGAAGAAACCTTTGCACCTGTAGCCAGATACACTTCCATCAAATCAGTACTTTCTTCGGCTGCAGGGATGAAATGGAAGATACACCAAATGGATGTCACGACTTCTTTCTTGAATGGTGTAGTATAAGAGGAAGTGTATGTAGAAAAACCACTCGGTTTTGAGACACATGACAAGAAGTCTCATGTGTGCATATTGAAGAAATCCCAGTACGGTTTGAAATAGGCACCCAGGACCTGGTACGGAAGAATTGATAGCTCTTTATCCAGTTTTCCCTTTACCAAAAGTAAAGTAGATTCCAACCTTCACTACAAGGTTGAGGATGGAAACCCAGTGATGCTTATACTGTATGTAGATGATCTATTTGTGACAGGTACGGATGGATTGATTACTAATATGAACAGAAAGATTGCTGCTGAGTTCGAAATGAAGGACTTGGGGATGGTGCATTACTTTCTAGGTATGGAGGTGTGGTAGAGTATAGATGGAATCTTCCTTGGACAAGGGAAGTATGCAGTAGAGATCATGAATAGGTTTGGGATGATGGACTGCAAGGCTATAGCCACACCTATGGCATCAAAACTGAAGCTATTGAGTGATGCTTCACCAAATTTGGTTGATGCTACGATGTATCGTCAGATGATTGGGTCATTAATGTACCTAACGAACAAAAGACCAGATATTTGCTTTGCTGTGAGCACCTTGATCTAGTTCCTGACAGATCCGATACATGTTCACTTGACTGCTACAAAGCATATTCTGAGGCACCTGAAGAGTACAGTTGATTATGGGCTCAAGTACGATGTGAATCAAAAGATTAACCTGGAGGGTTATGTTGATTTAGATTGGGCAGGCAATGCCATCGATAGGAAGAGCACTTCAGGGTGTTGCTTCAGTATGGGATCAGTTGTGATCTCTTGGTTTAGTAGGAAGCAATCCTGTGTGGCACTGAGTATAGCTGAACTAGAGTATGTCGCAGCTTGTTCAACTAGTTGTGAGGCACAATAGCCCAAAAAGCTACTGTCTGATTTATTTGATCTCCAGTTGGATGCTACTTGTATACATTGTGACGACTAGAGTTGTGTGAAGTTGTCAAAGAATTCAGTGTCCCATGACAAGTTGAAGAATATCGAGATCAAGTACCACTATATCTGGGATATGGTGCAGAGGAGAGTAATGAAGATCCAGTATGTTGCGACAAAGGAATAGATAGCTGATGTATTGAAAAATCCATTGGCTAGGGTGAAGTTTGAGTACTTCAAGGAGAAGCTTAGTGTTCTCCAGATAGAGGTTTCCTCCAAGGGAAAGTGATGAGTCCCATAACCATTCTGACATGGTGAGAGGATTGGTTCCTTCCATGCCAAATATGAGTGCTGAGATGAGTAGCCATTCTGACGAGTAGGTCATATGTAAGGGCTGAGCCATTCTGTCATGGTGAGAGGATTGCTTCCTTCCATGTCAGATATGAGTGCTGGCCATTCTGTCGAGGAGGACATATATAAGGGCAATTGCCATTATTTGAATGGAGCTACCTAGTGAGGTACTAGGAACACTCAGTATAAGACTGAGTATCCATTCTGATGTGATAGAGGGATATGTTCCCACTTGATCAGATGTAAGGGCTAAACTATTCTGTCATGGCTAAAGGATTAGGTTCCTTCCACGTCAGATGTGAGTGTTGGCCATTCCAACGAGCAGGTCGGATGTAAGGGCAACTGCCATTCTCTAGGAGAATGGAAGAACCTGGTCAGTTACTATGTAGCTCAGTCGAGGAGGACTGGGGGCCATTCTGATATAACTGTAGGATTGGTTCCTACAAGATCATATATGAGTGCAATCCCTTCCATCATTGTGGTAGGATGTGTTCCCACCTGGGTGAATGTAAGTGCAGAAATATTTCATCATTGTGGTAGGATGTGTTCTAGCCTGGGTGAGAGTCATTCATCATTGTGGTAGGATGTGTTCCGCCCTGGGTGAATGTGTGGAAATATTTCATCATTGTGGTAGGATGTGTTCCGGCCTAGGTGAGAGTCATTTATCATTGTGGTAGGATGTGTTCCGGCCTAGATGAATGTGTGGGAAATATTTCATCATTGTGGTAGGATGTGTTTCGACCTGGGTGAGAGTCATCCATCACTATGGTAGGATGTGTTCTCACATGGATGGATGTGAGTACTATGCCTTTCTAATGAGTAGGTCAGCTATAAGTGCTGAAGAAGACCTACATGAAGGATAGGCCTACAACTAGCATGAAAAAGGGTTGGCTTTGTAGAACTTCTTGTGACGAGAAGAATCATGAGATAACACCAGGGATGATCCAGATCGATTGATGATCGAGATACAGTGATGATAGCCAGTGATGATACAGATTGAGTGATGATCGAGATCTAGTGATGATAGTCAGTGATGATACAGATCGAGTGATGATCAAGGTCCAGTGATGATGATGTAGCAGTGATGATCCAGATCGAGTGATGATCGAGATCCAGTGATGATAGCCAATGATTATCCATATTAAGTGATGATCCAGATCCAGTGATGATGCCTCATGATGATCCATATCGAGAGATGATCTAGATCCAGTGATGATGTCCCATGATGATCTAGATTGAGAGATGATCCAGATCTGATGACTTGAAGATGAAGATGACTTGAAGACGAAGATGACTTGAAGACTCAGAAGACTTGAGATGCAGATGATGAGATGATCCAGTTGATACAGAGAAGAAGACCAGTGCTGAAAATTGTGTCGAAAGAATACCTTCCTAGTTAAGAGGGGGTGTTGATGTATTTGTAACTTCAGAATGTATTCATATATGTATCTTATGTATTGTAACCCGATGTTTATTCTAGGATGTATCTACAATGTAATTGAGTCATATTGTCATGCCCCGATGTTCCGATTCGGAGGATCAATAATGTAAACAAGTCATGTCAAGTCATAGTGGGTAACCCTCTGATTGTCTAAGGGTTAAAGTCCCCGCAGTTTCAGGGCACTAGGGTTATTAGACTCTCCTAGTAGAGGTCGGCCCTAGTAGGGTTTTAGTCATGTCGGGATTAGTATAAATAGAGAACTAGAATCTCTATTTATAACACAACTCATCCACACTCAAGTGTAGCGCATAGTTGAGGAAGGGGACGACACTCGGGCTAGTCAAGAAGAAGATTACTGCTGTCGGGAGATCACTTACTGTTTTGGGGATTTTACTGTTTTGGTGCTGATTCTATCTTTGAGGAAGTTGCTGGGTTTTCTCCTTTATGGTTTCCCCGAGGAAAAACACTATGTTCATTGTCTCTTGTGTTTGATTGCTGTACTTGTTATTCTCTCAGTTAAAGATTCTAATAATGCGAGCTTAATGTTGAAAAACTAACAACCATGATTATTTAATACACTTAAGGGTGCTCTATTTATGAATACAAAATATTGTGTTGGTACTAAGGTACTTGTCAATTAAAAAAAAATTATTGTCATTACTTATTAATCAATAACTATTATTAGTATTATTCTTATTCTTATTATTATGATTATTATTATTTCATTGATATTTAAAATGGTAATTATCATTTACTATGAAGCATATAGGATTAACAAATAATTTTATGAATTATTGAGTTAAGTCATTATTGATAGGATTGATAGAAACATTTCACGGAAATTTAGGAAGGATAATTAATGATTTAACTTCACCAAACAAGATAATATAGGATTGCATTCAAATAAAAATTGTCATTTACCATGTGAGACATCGAATCCAGATAGGATAACATATTTAAGACACCCACCAATTCCAACCCGGAATGTCAATCACAATAACTATTAAATTTTATTTTATCCAAACATATTTAAATGTTTAAAATAGCGAGTGGGATTAATAATTATCCCACCATCTCATGGTTACCCAAATGAATATATCAAGAATTATTACTGAATGAAAAAAAAAATCACCCTATTAAAATCAATTGACATTAATGGAAAATAACAACTTGAGACAACGTGTACAAAATATACATTAATTAATTTTAACTTGAAATTTTAAACAAGAAAACAAATAAATGTTTCGAGGTTTTGTAGAATTTGATGGGGGGCACCGGACTAAGACAGAAGGCTTCTGGAGGAGGAAAATGTATTTAGGAAGGTTTTACTGGACTAGGAGAGGGGGGGGGCATTACTTGGAGGAGAATAGGACTCGGTGATGGAATGGATAACCGAGGAATTATAGAGGAGGAGGTTAACTTGAGAATAGAAAAGAAGAGGGAAAGTTGCACCAAGGTGAAAGGATTTTGGAACTAAGGGAGGTTTTTATTTGTATTATCGGATTGTGGGCTCAGAGGCTCGGGGGTTAGGAAATATGCCAATTTCCTAGGGCCAACATAATAATCTTGTTGGAAATGTCACATGCCCCAATTTTGCAGAATAATATTATCTTATTTTATTTTATTCCAAGACATTATGTTAAATTATATGCTAAGTTGTAAATGGTGACTCAGCAGAGTTAAGGATATTGAATGTAATTCTAAATATTTAATTATAAATAAATAAAAGTGGAGACAACAACTCGGGAGAGCTGTTAAAAAGAGTGTTACTAGTCAAGTTGGTGGAGGAGACTAGGTGGAGAGAAAATAGACAAGTGGCAGCATCCTCAAACACTTCCAATGTTGCAGGTGGAAACCTCCCTACATTTGGGGTCATGATCCCCCAAGAAAGTGGGATCAGAGCAGGTGGCTCAATTAATGAAAACTAACCCAAAAAAGGCCTAGGCAATCTTAGTAAAAAAGCCCATTGAAGAGATCTAAGGATGCTCATTCCAAGAAGAGAATCATTCAGGTGAATGTACTTCAAAGTATTTCATTGGGAAGGGAGATTCTAGAAGGTGTTTGAGGGGTAAACTGCATAAAATGATCTAGTACAGCTACTCAGTTGAAGGATCTTGCTGCTGAGTGCAAAATTAGTACTGAGTCATTAGACTAGTATTTTGTTTCTTGCTCCACTAGTTCCCAGCCAAGGAGACTAGGAGTAGGCTAGGGTGTCCTGAGAAGACGTTGTTTGAGTGCTCTATAGGAGTTGGTAGGGAGGAACGGCCTCCCAACGCTATTGTCATCCAGCTTTAAATAGGTTCTATAGTCTTTTATTTGCTGTGTTAAAAGTTTATATCTAAGAATGAATGAATAGTGAATGATTTACATGTTTTGTAGTGAACTGTTAGAGTTGTAATATTTTAGTTATTTGAATGTTCAATCTGTAATTGGATGAAATAATCCTACTTGTGTTTTTCCCCATCTGGAATGAACGAGACCATACTCTCGCACAGGTAGTGTGTTTAAAATATATGAAATATGATTGAAATTTGGATTGAATGGAGTTATTTATTTTTGTATATAGATGTTTTCAAGAAAGAATACAATCTGTCTAATTAAGTTATGGTTTAAAAACGAGACTATTGTATTAGGAATGCTAGCAAAGAAGTATTCATAATACTTTACAAACAATAGGTTTATTTCTTTTAACAAGTTGATTACTGTAAATAGGTTATTTTCTTATTCAAAACTGTATTTTGTAAAATGAAACTACTAACCTGTAACATAGGTAAAATAATTAACTTAGGTAAACATTCATTTCTTTCTGTGAAGAAAGAACCAAGTTATTTTTTTACATAGTTTATTTTATTGTTGATATTGCTTAACTATATCTACAAATTATCACATTTCAAGTAGGGTAATTCTAGTATAGTTCTCTTTACAAATAAATTAACTACAATGATTATAATATTGTAACAATGAAACAATAACAAAACCTATCTATGTACTTATTAAAATAAAATGGACTGAATGCAATGGTAAATAATATTAAATATTATTTATAAATGAAATAATTCATTTAAATAATCAAAACAAATATTAATTATAAAAGAAAATACAGGGTCGAAACCCTCATATTATTTAACATTACAATTTATAGTATTAGCATTATAGTTTATGGTATTAACATTGTAATTCATAGTAATAACAATATAATTAATAATGAAATAAGCAATAATCCAATGATTTGGATTATTTAGTATTCTGAAAATTAAAACTATAAAATGTTATTACAGTCATGTAAGGACAGAGAAAGATAACAATGAAAGTATAACAACTATACACCTGTAACAAATAATTAATTTAACCTTTATTATTGAACTAAAAACCTACAAAATAATTAAAGAAATTATTTTATACACAGGTCACTAACAGGATTAACCCTTGCTCGAATATCTGAGCTTATAAACAAATTATTATAATAGAAAGAAATAACAGAATATGATATAATAATACAATTTAATGCAAGATAAATTTAACAAGTAAATATTTCATTACACAGTCGAAATAGGGTAAGAACCCTGGTACACAAATTACAATAAGAGCATAAAAATAACCGAGTAGAGTATGAGCTCAAGAGAGTTAAATCTCTATACTTGAAAGTTTAAACAAAGAATGGCTTGACAAGCCGCAAATATTTTTACATAACTGTACACAAAACAAGTAAAACAAAATTTACAAGTCAAGGAATAGCAAGGGTTTAGTAAAAACTAAATAGGTAAACCGAGGAATAGTAACCCATGAAGGGTAACTTGTAGGCCAAGACTTCCAACTAAAATAACGTTCCATACAGAATTGAACTAGCATGGATTGCCATGGGTTGACTAGGGCTTACCCGTAACCGAGAATCTGGGCTTACACGTTGCACCAACAATAAGGAGAAATGTAAACCGTTACCTGCAAAGATAACCCATGACATTAAAATTATGCATTATATTATAACCAAGTCAAGAGTAAATTTAAGAACTGCAAAACAAAAGAAATGTTCATACTTGGAAACAAAGGTAATGTAGGCACTGAGAAACAGTAGCATCGCCACCAGCGAGACAAAGATCGAACCCTTCATTTCTCCTCTGACAGGGATGGTTCAAACTCATGCACAAGCCACTGCTAGCAGCATCTAAAAGAAGGTGGAGAAATGTCCAAGCAAGAAGCGGACGGTGAAGCTCGAACTGTCACCACAATTTGAAGTATGAGAACCATACTCTGGAAACCCTATGACAAAAACCAAACTGTAACAGAAGCAAGTAACCCCTTTAAACAATCCCAGCAGGTAGGCCGTGGAGGAACAAACCAAAAACTACACAGAGGCTAGGACCTAATCTTAAAGTGATGGCCCTCGAGAACTCTTTCCAGGCTAAACTCACGGTGCAAAAAAGGGTTCGAGGACGAAGAAGGTAGACTGAAAAATGTAACCAGAACACGAATCTTGTTATTTGCACAGTAGGGTGAGCATGGCGGCCATGGAGTAGTTGCAGAGCAGCCCAAAGGCCCTAAATCCACGTAGGAGAATGACAAAGAGTAGGGTTCATAAACTCTTATACTTCCAACACTTGGCCGAGGAAAAAACATGTGGCCATCTAAATTTTTTATCCACGCAGTGGGTCGACTCTATAGTCCCTGCATGCCAAATGATTCACAATGATTTATAAAATAATTTTATGCACAATAATATAGTATTATAATCATGTAAAATTTCTACGTGATCATGGATTCCAACCTACGTTTGCATGGGATAAACCATGAACCCTCAAATCTTTGCGAAGGTTATCATATAGTCATCGTACAATTTAGAACGGGGGTGATTTCAAAGCCTTGTTTTTATACAAAACCTTACACATAATCCCATCGATGGAGTGGTCTAATGCCACATCCCTTTTCCATTGCAAATTATAACATGAACTTTATAATTATATGTTTATTCATATTAAGCTTTTTGTTGATATTGAAATCAATGCAATCTCATAATCGATATTCTTGCCCAAATTATTTTATGCATAGAATCTTTAGTTCTTCTCTAATGGTCTATCCATTTATTCATAACATCAATATTATAGTTACAAATGTTGATAAGCCTTGAGCTATCGTAACTAAGTTTATGAAATAAATCTTATGATACTTGGGAGATACTAATTAAAAGGCTATTTCATCACCTAGCCAAACTATGATGTTAATAAAGTATTCCCAATAGACTTGCATAGCTAACCTTATTACCACCAACGTTTATGATTTTGTCTTGACAATTTTATAGAACATAGTTTTAAATAGGATCATGAACTTTATAAATCTCATTTGTTTATAACCAGAATTACTAGTAAACATGGATGCATTATAAACAAGATAGTGTATGTGTTTATCGGTGAGTATCATACAAACATATAGTTTCAGTGGGTAGAAAATACTAGGATGATGACTATGAATCCTTTACATAGCTCAGATCAACAAGGTTTAATGGCATTTTGTTATTTACTCAACCATGACAAGTACTATTAGTTTAACCATTTTTTTTATTAGTAACATAATCTTTTAGGACTATCTAGTACTTGCATGAGGTAATAAATCAATGTCTCTTAAAGACTTTGACCTAAGTTAATTGTTGTGGCTAGAATCTTAATTCATGAGAAGTATTATAAAGAAATAAGAAATTGAAGTGGAACAGTCCCACTAGATTCTAATTCCTTAGGACTTTATCTACAATGTAATGTTTAGAACCTTAAACAGTAATCTTCATTACAGAAGATTAATAACAAGCAATTGGTTATACTATTAATATAAGTTGATAATGTATATTACCGTTAGAAAAATCATTATAGCATTTGAGGTTATGCACTCTAAGTAAAAATAACTTACAACAAAGATCACAAGTTGTAAACGAGGGAAAGTAATTACTGTTGCTATTTTACATTCAAGAAAGAAACTCTTCTACGTGTATATTATTGACAAGAATAATGGAAGAAAACAAAACTACTAGTTTTACCTCATAGAAGTAGATTGTTATGTAACAACTTATTTACCAAGCTTTTTACTTTTGCAAATAGAAATATAGCTAGATGCTTTATAGAATTAAAGGCATTGCTCGACAATTCATACTTATAAAACCTGTAAGAACAAGTAAGCTTTCTGCGTTAGCTTAAATGCTAAGTAATCCCTAGAAGCCAAAGACAGTTCCACCTACTTGTCGCAAATGAAAACTCATGAGCAAACTGAAAAAGGAATTATTGCACAAGTTAAACCTAACCTTGTATCAAAAAGTAGAATGCTAAGTTACTTAATTAAGATCATGTATTAACTAATCTGGTAACTAATTCTTTTATAATTAACTGCTAGCTATTAGCAGACCACATTCTTAGCATATTATGTATTTTCAAAATTATAAAATTTTATGAAAATTTGGGGTTTTCACATGTGGTATCAAACCAAAAGGTTCAAACACTAGGCCTTGATGAAGCCCAACTAGCCTTTTTAGGAAACCGTAAACTGAATTATTATGCTGATGTATTTTTCTTCTAAATGTTATTCAATAGAGAATTTTTTTCTGAAGTTTAACAGACAAGTATGGAAAGGCTTGAAGAGTATGCAGAGGAGGAATCTCGAGTTACTGAAATATGAAATCTACCAAGAGATCCCATACCAGAGGATTTAACTACCAATTCCTCAGAATTGTTACAAACTGTAAAAGACTTAAAAACTGAAATGGAGTCTATAAAACAAGAAAATGAAAGGATTCTAAGGGCTCAAGAAGAACTTAATCAGATCCTAATTGAGAAGTGTCAAACTGAGGGTAGGGGTAGAAGAACATAATCAGAAGATACGAGTCATCAACGTAAATCTAAAAAGATGAAACATACTAAAACTTAAAGTAGTTTGTCTTCTAAAGTGTTTGGTGAACAATGAAATTACCATTCTAATAGTGATAGTAGTGATGATAATCACTACACTAAAAAGAGTAAATACAAACCTTTTGAGGAGATTTCTGGAGAATTCAGAAAGATAAAACCACCAACCTTTAATGGAGAGACTAAGAAGGGGGAGGAAGCTGAATCATGGTTATCTGGGATGAAGAAATATTTCCAAATATCTAAGTATTCTAACCAATTAAAGGCTAGATGGCCATATATAACCTCTCAGGAAAGGCTAACATTTGTTGGCATGACTTGAAAAGAGTTAAGGGCTAATAAAAGAGAAAAATGTAAACTAGAGTACCTTTAGGAAGTATTTCAAAAAGAAATTCCCATCTAACCAATATTATGAGGAGAGAGCCAAAGAATTTTATGAGCTGAAGTTAGGATCAATGACAATGAAGGATCTGAACAACAAGTTCTTAAGTCTACTTAGGTATGTACCATACATTGTAGATGAGAAACTAAAGGTACATCGATTCCTTAGTTTTCTACCGTATCATATTAAAGATAAAATTTAATCTGATAACCCAAAGACCTTGGAGGAAGCTATGAGAAAAGCTAATTGTTCTTTTGAGCAGAATCGAAAGAAAGAAAGCTTGGCCAACTGGAAAGCTAAGAAAAATAATAATCAGTTTGAACAAAAGAAGAAGAATTTTGTGCCTAACAGAAATCTCAAAAACAATAAGGCCAAAAAGTATTGTAATAACAAGAATTTCGAAGGAAACAAGAGCAATACATCCAACAATCAAAATAATTCTAAAGGTAAGGAATTTACAAATAATCATGGAAAATTTACCAAGAATTTTGAGTGCAAAGAGCCTATCAAGTGCTGGGAGTGTAATGGACCACACTATGCTTCAGTCTGTCCTAATGAGAAGAAGACTGTTAGCAACATTCATGCCATACAAGAGGAGATGACCGTTGAAGAACTAGCGAGGACCATGCCCAGAATTAACGTAGCTTTGGAGAATTGACAAGCTGAATATCATACTTTTATGGTAGAAGTAAAACGTATGATATATCAGATCCCTGTAACTATTTTGATTCATCCGGGAGCTAGTCTCAGTTATATTGCACCTCAAATAGTAAGAAAATGTAAGTTATCTGTCAAAAAATTTGAGAATTGATGGTTAGTTAAGTTAGCCACTAGTGCTAAAAGAAGGGTAACTTGCTTTGTTAAAGAATGTGCAATAGTTATGGATAATTTTTAAACTATTTTTAGGCTTAATGTTTTTCCTCTTGGTTCTTATGATTTGTTGATTTGTATAGACTAGTTAGAATAGCATAGAGTAATCCTAAACTATTATGATAAAACTTTCACATGCTTAAAAAGTGATGAAAAACCAGTAAGTGTTAAAGGAATATTTATAAAAACCATCATAAGGAAGATTTCTACCCTACAGCTTAAGAGAGTTGTTAGAAAGGGATGTAAAGCTTATGCAGTAATAATTACTGATGAGAAAAGTATAATTAAAACATAAAAGTTAAAAATGGAAGACATACCAGTCTTAAAAGAATATGTTGATGTAATCCTAGAAGAAATTCTGGGATTACCTCCAAAAAGGGAATTGGATTTCACCATTGAGCTAGTACCGGGTGTAGTACCTAGCTCAAAGTCCCCTTATCGAATTAACATACTTGAACTTAATGAATTAAAATCATAATTAAAAGAATTAATTGATAAAATGTATATTCGACCAAGTGTGTCTCCCTGGGGGGCACCTGTCATCTTCGTCGAGAAGAAGGATGGAACTATGTGACTTTGCATAGATTACCTTCAGTTAAACAAGATGACCATAAAAAATTGATATCCGTTACCCCGCATAGATGATCTGTTTGATCAACTACGTGGAGCCATGGTGTTTTCAAAAATAGATTTAAGGTCTGGATATCATCAAGTAAGGATTAAACATGAAAACATCTTTAAGACAACTTTCAGAACTAGATATGGTCATTATGAATTTGTCATAAAGCCATTCAGGCTTACTAATGCACCAATTGTTTTCATGTGGTTAATGAAAAACGTGATGCATAAGTATTTAGATAAGTTTGTGGGCGTGTTTATCGACGACATTCTAATCTATTAAAAAACTGAAGAAGAACATAAAGAACATCTAAAAATTGTTTTGCAAGAGTTGCGAGAACATCAACTCTTCGCAAAGTTTAGTAAGTGTGATTTCTTCAAGGATAAGATTCAGTATTTAGGTCACGTAGTGACCAAGGAAAGAATTTACGTAGATCCTAAAAAGATAAGGGCAATCGAAGATTGGCAAATTCCTAAGGATGTGACATATTTTCAATCTTTCATGGGCATTATCAGTTACTACCAGAGGTTTATTGAAGGTTTTTTGAGGATAGCAAATCCGATATCTTCTTTGCAGAAGAAAGGAAAGAAGTTCGAATAGAATCAGAAATGTGAAGAAAGCTTTAAAAAGTTAAAAACTTTATTAAGTAGCGCACCTATTTTAAGAATAGCAGATCCTAATAAAGAATTTGTAGTGTGCACTGACACCTGTAATGATGGCTTACATGGTGTTCTGACTCAAGAAGGGCATGTTATTGCCTATGAGTCTAGAAAGTTAAAAGTTCATGAAAATAATTATGCAACATATGATATGGAATTAGCAGCTTTAATACACGCCTTAAAGATGTTGCAACATCATCTAATTGGCAGAAAATTTATTTCAATGACTGACAATAAAGGATTGAAGTATCTGTTAGATCAGCCTAATTTAAATGCCAGACAAGCTAGGTGGTTAGCTTTCTTAAGCGAGTATGATTTTGAAATTCAACATATAAAAGGTAAAGAAAATAAAGTTGTTGATGCATTAAGAAGGAACGCAAAGCTGAATTTTGCAGTAGCTATCAGCACTTATGTTTCATACTTAGATGAACAACTTGAAGAAGGAATAGAAAAAGATGAAATTTACCAGAATTTGCAAGCTAAAGCTAAAGAAAATCCAACAGAAAAATTAATTAAAGGTTATAGTTTAAATGAAAAAGAATTTTTACTGTATAGAGATAGAATGTATGTACCTAATGTACCTAAAGTTAAGGTGTTAATTCTCGATGAAATTCATAAAACACCATATTTAGGTCATCCAGGTTATCAAAAGACCATAACCATGTTAAGAAAAGAGTATTTGTGGCCAAATATGAAAATTGAAGTAGCAGAATATATTGCTAGGTGTTTGGAATGTCAACAGGTAAAAACTGAACATCAACACTGAGCTAGTTTTCTTCAGCCATTACCCATCCCTAGTTGGAAATGAGAGATAATTACTAGGCTGCCTAAAAATCAAAATCAGAATGATTCTATCATTGTAGTAGTTGATAAGTTAAGCAAAGCAACTCACTTTATACTTGTTAAAACTATTTGTACCAAAAGTCATAATCTTAGATAGAGATCCTAAGTTTACAGGAAACTTTTGGAAATATTTGTTTAAAGGGTTAAACACTACATTAAATTTTAGTACATCTTTCGATCCTCAAACAGATGGACAAATGGAAAGGGTAAACCAGGTACTGGAAGATTTATTAAGAATGTATGTGAAAGACCAGCGAAGTAAATAGGAGGACTATTTACATCTGGTAGAATTTGCTTATCATAATAATTATCAAACATCAACCAGATTTAGTCATTTTGAAATTTTATATGGACAAAAATGTAATACTCCTATCTATTGGAGTAATAGAGTAGATAGATTAGTATTATGTTCAGAACTATTAAAAGAAATGGAAGAAATTGTAAAACAAGTGCAGGGAAATCTGAAAGTGGCACGGGATCAACAGAAAAGTCAAGCAGACTTAAAGAAGAACTCCAAAGGAGTTTCAAATAGGTGAACATCTGTTCATCAAGGTAAGGCCCAAAAAAATCTCTCTGAGATTGGGGAGTTGTGCAAAATTGGCACCTCATTACTGTGGCCCATTTGAAATTCTATCTAGGATTGGACAAGTAGCTTATCAATTAGCATTACCACCTAATTGAAGAGTACATAATATTTTTCACATTTCCATTTTAAAGAAATATGTTCATGATGCTACTCATGTGGTTAACTGGAATGATGTACAGGTGGAACCAGAGGGAGAATTTCTGGTGGAACCGGATTATATCTTCGGAAGGAGGGAGATTACACTTTGGAACCGCACCATTGGACAGTTGAAGGTGCAATGGAAGCACCTTAGTCTAGAGGAAGCCACCTAGGAATTGGAAAGTAAAACGCAAGATGCATATCCAATTATGTTCCAAGGGAATGTTGAGAATGAAGAATAAATAATATCGAGGATAATGTTATACTCTAAGGGGGAGTGTATGTCACATGCCCCAATTTCATAAAATAATATTATCTTATTTGATTTTATTCCAAGACATTATGTTAAATTAATTGCTAAGTTGTAAATGATGACTCAACAGAGTCAAGGATATTGAATGTAATTCTGAATATTTAATTATAAATAAATAAAAGTGGAGACAACAGCTTGAGAGAGCTGTTAAAAAGAGTGTTACTGGTCAAGTTGGTGGAGGAGACTGGGTGGAGAGAAAATAGACAAGTGGCAGCATCCTCAAACACTTCCAATGTTGCGGGTGGAAACCGCCCTACATTTGGGGCCATGATCCCCCAAGAAAGTGTGATCAGAGCAAATGGCTCAATTAATGACAACTAACCCAAAAAAGACCTAGGGAATCTTAATAAAAAATCCCATTGAAGAGAGCTGAGGCTACTCATTCCAAGAAGAGAATCATTCAGGTGAATGTACTTCAATGGATTTCAATGGGAAGGGAATTTATGGAAGGTGTTTGAGGGGTAAATTGCAGAAAATGATTTAGTATAGCTATTCAGCTAAAGGATCTTGCCGTTGAGTGTAGAATTAGTATTGAGTCATTGGAATAGTATTTTGTTGCTTGCTCCACCAGTTTTCAGCAAAGGAGACCAGGAACAGGCTCGAGCGTCTTGAGAAGACACTGTTTGAGTGCTCTCCAGAATTTGGTAGGGAGGAACGACCTCCCAACGCTGTTGTAATCCAGCTTTAAACAGGTTCTATAGTATTTTTTTGTCGTGTTAAAATTTTATATCTGAGAATGAATAAATAGTGAATGATTTACATGTTTTGCAGTGAACTGTTAGAGTTGTAATCTTTTATTTATTTGAATGTTGAATCTGTAATTGGATGAAATAATCCTACCTATGTTTTTCCCCATCTAGAATGAACCAGACCGTACTCTATCACATGTAGTGTGTTTAAAATAAATGAAATATGATACAAATCAGGATTGAATGGAGTTATTTTGTATTTCAGAACAATGGAGTCATTTATTTCTGTATATAGATGTTTTTAGTACAATCTGTCTAATTAAGTTATGGTTTAAAAACCAGACTATTGTATTAAGAATGCTAGCAAAGAAGTATTCATAATACTTTACAAACATCAGGTTTATTTCTTTTAACAAGTTGATTACTGTAAATAGGTTATTTTCTTATTCAAAACTGTATTTTGTAAAATGAAACTACTAACCTGTAATATAGGTAAAATAATTGACTTAGGTAAACACTCATTTATTTCTGTGAAGAAAAAACCAAGTTTTTTTTTTACATAGATTATTTTATTGTTCATACTGCTTAACTATATCTACAAATGATCACATTTCAAGTAGGGTAATTCTAGTATAGTTCTCTTTACAAATAAATTAACTACAACAATTATAATATTGTAACAAGGAAACAATAACGAAACCTATCTATGTACTTATTAAAATAAAATGAACTGAATGCAATGGTAAATAATATTAAATATTATTTATAAATGAACTAATTCATTTAAATAAACAAAACAAAGATTAATTATAAAAGCAAATAGAGGGTCGAAACCCTCATAGTATTAAACACTACAATTTATAGTATTAACATTATAGTTTACGCTGTTATCATTGTAAATCATAGTAATAACAATATAATTAATAATGAGATAAGCAATAATCCAATGATTTGGATTATTTAGTATTCTAAAACTTAAAACTATAAAATGTTATTACAGTCCTATAAGGAGAGAGACAGATAGCAATGAAAGTATAACAACTATACACCTGTAACAAATAATTAATTTAACCTTTATTATTGAACTAAAAACCTACAGAATAATTAAAGAAAATATTTTATAAACAGGTCACTAACAGGATTAACACTTTCTCGAATATCCGAGCTTATAAACAAATTATTATAATAGAAAGAAATAACAAAATAGGATATAATAATACAACTTAATGCAAGATAAATTTAACAAGTAAATATTTCTTTACACAGTCGAAATAGGGTAAGAACCCTAGTGCAAAAATTACAGTAAGAGCATCAAAATAACCGAGTCCGAGATCAAGAGAGTTAAATCTCTATACTTAAAGTTTAAACAGAGAATGGCTTGATAGCCCGCAAATATTTTTACATAACTGTAGACAAAACAAGTAAAACAAAATTTGCAAGTCACGGCATAAGCCGAAAAACCCTGCTAAGAGAAAGGGTTTAGTAAAAACTAAAGAGGTAAACTGAGGAATAGTAACCCATGAAGGGTAACTTGCAGAACTAGCATGGATTGCCATGGGTTGACTAGGGCTTACCCATAACGAAGAAACCGGCCTTATGCGTTGCACCAGTAGCAAGGAGAAATGTAAACCATTACCTGCAAAGATAACCCACGACATTAAAATTATGCACTATATTATAACCGAGTTAAGAGTAAATTTAAGAACTGTAAAACAAAAGAAATTTTCATACCTAGAAATGAAGGTAATGTAGCCACAGAGAAACAGTAGTGTCACCACCAACGAGAGAAAGAGCTAACCCTTCATTTCTCTTGTGATAGAGATGGTTCAAACTCATGCACAACCCACTAATAGTAGCATCCATAAGAAGGTGGAGCAATAGCCAAGCAAGAAGCGGATGGTGAAGCTTGAACTTTTACCACAATGTGAAGTATGAGAACCATACTCTGCAAACCCTCTGACAAAAACCAAACTATAACAGAAGTAAGTAACCCCTTTCAACAATCCTAGCAGGCAGGCTGTGGAGGAACGAACCAAAAACTACACACAGGCCAGGCCGTAAGCTTAAAGTCATGGCCCTCAACAACTCTTGCTAGGGTAAACTTACGGTGCAAACAAGGGTTTGAGGATGAAGAAGGTAGACTAAACAATGTAACCATAACATGAAGCTCGTTATTTTAAGAGTAGGATGAGCACGACGGCCATGGAGTAGTTGCAGAGCATCCCAAATGCCCGAAATCCACAGAGGAGAATGACAAAGAGTAGGGTTCATAAACTCTTATACTTCCAAGACTTGCCCGAGGTGAAAACATGTGGTCATCTAAATTTTGCATCCATGCAGTGGGTCGACTCTATAGTCCCTGCATGCCAAATGATTCACAATGATTTATAACATAATTTTATGCACAATAATATAGTATTCTAATCATTTAAAGGTTCTACGTGATCATAGATGCCAACCTACGTTTGCATGGCATAAACCATGAACCCTCAAATATTTTCCAAGGTTATCATATAGTCATTGTATAGTTTAGAACGAGGGAGATTTTGAAGCCTTGTTTTTATACAAAACCTCACACATAATCCCATCGATGGAGTGGTCTAACGCCACATCCCTTTTCCATTGCAAATTATAACATGAACTTTATAATTATATATTTATTCATATTAAGCTTTTTTTTATCTTGAAATTGATGCAATCTCATAATCTATATTCTTCCCCAAAGTATTTTATGCATAGAAGCTTTAGTTCTTCACTAACGGTCTATCCATTTATTCATAACATCAATATTATAGTTACAAATGTTGATAAGCCTTGAGCTATCGTAACTAAGTTTATGAAGTAAATATTATGATACTTGGGAGATACTAATTAAAAGGCTATTTCATCACCTACCCAAAGTATCATGTTAATAAAGTATTTTCAATAGACTTGCATAGCTAATATTATTGCCACCAATGTTTATGATTGTGTCTTGATAATTTTATAGAACATAGTTTTAAATAGGATCCTGAACTTTATAAAACTCATTTGTTTATAACCAGAATTACTGGTAAACATGGATGCATTATAAACGAGATAGTGTATATGTTTATTGGCGAGTATCATACAAAAATATAGTTTTAGTGGGTGGAAAATACTAGGATGATGGCTATGAATCCTTTACATAGCTCAGATCAACAAGGTTTAATGGCATTTGGTTATTTACTCAACCATGACAAGTACTATTAGTTTCACCATGTTTTTTATTAGTAACATAATCTTTTAGAAGTATCTAGTAATTGCATGAGGTAATAAATCAATCTCTCTTAAAGACTTTGATCTAAGTTAATTGTTGTGGCTAGAAGCTTAATTCATGAGAAGTATTATAAAGAAATAAGAAACTGAAGTGGAACAATCCCACTAGATTCTAAGTCCTTAGGAATTTATCTACACTGTAATGTTTAGAACCTTAGACAGTAATCTTCATTACAGAACATGAATAACAAGCAATTGGTTATACTATTAATATAAGTTGATAATGTATATTACCGTTAGAACAATCATTATAGCATTTCAAGTTATACACTCTAAGTAAAAATAACTTACAACAAAGATCACAAGTTGTAAACCAGGGAAAGTAATTACTGTTGCTATTTTACATTCAAGAAAGAAACTCTTCTACTTGTATATCGTTGACAAGAATAATTGAAGAAACAAAACTACTAGTTTTACCTCATAGAAGTAGATTGTTATGTAATAGCTTATTTACCAAGCTTTTTATTTTTGCAAATAGAAATATAGTTGGATGCTTTATAGAATTAAAGGCGTTACTCGACCATTCATACCTATAAAACCTGTCAGAACAAGTAAGCTTTCTGCGTTATCTTAAACGCTAAGTAGGTCCCAGAATCCAAAGATAGTTCCACCTACTTTGTCGCAAATGAAAACTCATCAGCAAACTGAAAAATGAATTGTTGCACAAGTTAAACCTAACCTTGTATCAAAAAGTAGAATGCTAAGTTACTTAATTAAGATTATGCATTAACTAATCTAGTAACTGATTCTTTTATAATTAAATCTTAGATGTTAGCAGACCACATTCTCAGCATGTTATGTATTTTCAAAATTTTAAACTTTTATGAAAATTGGGGTTTTGACGTGGTATCAAATCACAAGGTTCAAACAATAGGCCTTGATGAAGCCCAACTAGATTTTTTAGAAAACCGTAAACTGAATTATTATGTTGATGTATTTTTCTTTTAAATGTTATTCAACAAAGAATTGTTTTCTGAAGTTTAACAGACATATATGGAAAGGATGGAAGAGGATGCAGATGAGAAATCTCCAGTTACTGAAATAGGAAATCTACCAAGAGATCCTATACCAGAGGATTTAACTACAAATTCCTCATAATTGTTACAAACTATAAAAGACTTAAAAACTGAAATGGAGTCTCTAAAACAAGAAAATGAAAGGATTCTAAGGGCTCAAGAAGAGCTTAATTGGATCCTAATTGAGAAGTTTCAAACTAAGGGTAGGGGTAGAAGAATAGAATCAGAAGATACTAGTCATCAACGTAAATCTAAAAAGATGAAACATACTAAAATTGAAACAAGTTCGTCTTCTGAAGTGTTTGGTGAACAATGAAATTACCATTCTACTAGTGACAGTAGTGATGATAATCAGTACACTAAAAAAAGGAAATACAAACCTTATGAGGAGATTTCTAGAGAATTCAGAAAGATAAAACCACCAACATTTAATGGAGAGACCAAGAAGGGGGAGGAAGCTGAATCCTGGTTATCTGGGATGAAGAAGTATTTTCAAATATATAACTATTCTAACCAGTTAAAGGCTAGAATGGCTATATATAACCTCTTAGGAAAGGCTGACATTTGGTGGCGGGACTTGAAAAGAGTTAAGGGAATCAAAGAGAAAAATGTAAACTCAAGTACCTTAAAGAGGTATTTCAAAAAGAAATTCCTGTCTGAGCAGTATTATGAGGAGAGAGCCAAAGAATTTTGTGAGTTGAAGTTAGGATCAATGACAATGAAGGATCTGAATAGTAAGTTCTTAAGTCTACTTAGGTATGTACCATACCTTGTAGATGAGAAACCAAAGGTATAGTGATTCCTTAGCTGTCTACCTTATCATATTAAAGAGAGAATTGAATGTGATAACCCAAAGACCTTGGAGGAAGCTATGAGAAAAGCTAATTTATGTTTTGAGCAGAATTGGAAGAAAGAAAGCTTGGCCAACTAGAAAGCTAAGAAAAATAATAACCAGTTTGAACAAAAGAAGAAGGATTTTGTGCCTAACAGAAATTTCAAAAACAATAAGGCCAAAAATTATTCTAATAACAAGAATTTCCAAGGAAACAAGAGCAATACATCCAACAATCAAAATAATTCTAAAGGGAAGGAATTTGCAAATAATCATGAAAACTTTACCAATAATTTTGAGCACAAAGAGCTTATCAAGTGCTGGAAGTGTAATGGCCCACACTATGCTTCAATCTAGCCTAATCGGAAGAATACTGTTAGCAACATTCATACTATATAGGAGGAGATGACTATTCGAGAACTAGCAAGGACCATGCCCAGAATTAACGCAGCTATGAAGAATCGACAAGCTGAATATCAGACTTCCATCATAGAAGTCAAAGGTATGATAAATCAGATCCCTATAACTATTTTGATTGATCCGAGAGCTAGTCTCAGTTATATTGCACCTCAAATAGTAGAAAAATGTAAGTTATATGTTGAAAAATTTGAGAATTCATGGTTAGTTCAGTTAGCCACCGGTGCTAAATGAAGGTTAACTTGCTTTGTTAAAGAATGTGCAATAGTTATGGGCAATTTTGAAACTGTTGTCAAGATTAATGTTTTTCCTCTTGGTTCTTATGGTTTGTTGATTGGTATGGACTCGTTAGAACAACATAGAGTAATCCTAAACTTTTATGATAGAACTTTCGCATTCTTAAACAGTGATGAAAAACTAGTAAGTGTTAAAGGAATACCTAGAGAAAACATCATAAGGCAAATTTCTGCCCTACAGCTTAAGGGAGCTGTTAGAAAGGGATGTAAAGATTATGCAGTAACAATTACTCATGAGGAAAGTATAATTAAAACAAAAAAATTAAAAGTGGAAGACATACCAGTCTTAAAAGAATATGTTGATGTAATCCCAGAAGAAATTCTGGGATTACCTCCAAAAAGGGAATTGGATTTCACCAATGAGATGGTAATGTGTGCAGTACCTAGCTCAAAGGCCCCTTATCGAATGAACATACTCCAACTTAATGAATTAAATCACAATTAAAAGAATTAATTGATAAAATGTATATTCGACCAAGTGTGTCTCCCTGGGGGGCACCTGTCATCTTCGTCAAGAAGAAGGATGGAACTATATCGTCAGTTAAACAAGATGACCATCAAAAATTGATATCCATTACCTCACATAGATGATATGTTTCATCAACTACGTCGAGCCACGGTGTTTTGAAAAATAGATTTAAGGTCTGGATATCATCAAGTAAGGATTAAAGATGAAAACATCGTTAAGATAGCTTTCAGAACTAGATATGGTCATTACAAATTTGTCATAATGCCATTCAGGATTACTAATGCCCCAGCTGTTTTCATGTCTTTAATCAACAATGTGATGCATAAGTATTTAGATAAGTTTGTGGTCGTGTTTATCGACGACATTCTAATCTATTCAAAAACTGAAGAAGAACATAAAGAACATCTAAAAAATGTTTTGTAAGAGTTGCGAGAACATCAACTCTTTGCAAATTTTAGTAAGTGTGATTTATTTAAGGATAAGTTTCAGTATTTAGGTCACATAGTGACCAAAGAAGTAATTTCCATAGATCCTGAAAAGATAAGGGAAATCAAATATTGGTCGGTTCCTAAGGATGTCACGGATGTTCAATCTTTCATGGGCATTACCGGTTACTATGGGAGGTTTATTGAAGGTTTTTTGAGGATAGCAAATCCGATAAATTCCTTGCAGAAGAAAGGAAAGAAGTTCAACTGGAATTAGAAGTGTGAAGAAAGCTTTAAAAAGTTAAAAACTTTATTAACCAGCGCACCTATTTTAAGAATAGCAGATCCTAATAAAGAATTTGTAGTGTGCACTGACACCTGTAATGATGGCTTAGGTAGTGTTCTGACTCAAGAAGGGCATGTTATTGCCTATGAGTCTAGAAAGTTAAAATTTCAAGAAAAGAATTATGCAACATATGATATGGAATTAGCAGTTGTAATACATGCCTTAAAGATGTGGCAACATCATCTAATTGGCAGAAAATTTATTTTAATGACTCACAATAAAGGATTGAAGTATCTGTTACATCAGCCTAATTTAAATACCAGACAAGCTAGGTGGTTAGCTTTCTTAAGTGAGTATGATTTTGAAATTCAGCATATAAAAGGTAAAGAAAATAAAGTTGTTGATGCATTAAGTAGGAATGCAAGGCTGAATTTTGCAGTAGCTATCTGCACTTATGTTTGAGACTTAGATGAACAGCTTAAAGAAGGAATAGAACAAGCTGAAATTTACCAGAATTTGCAAGCTAAAGCTAAAGAAAATCCAATAGAAAACTTAATTAAAGGTTACAGTTTAAATGAAAACGAATTTTTAGTGTATATAGATAGAGTGTATGTACCTAACGTACCTAAAGTTAAGCTGTTAATTCTGGATGAAATTCATAAAACACCATATTCAGGTCATCAAGGTTATCAAAAGACCATAACCATGTTAAGAAAAGAGTATTTCTGGCCAAATATGAAAACTGAAGTACCAGAATATATTGCTAGGTGTTTGGAATGTCAACAGGTAAAAACTGTACATCAACACCCAGCTGGTTTGCTTCAGCCATTACCCATCCCTAGCTGGAAGTGGGAGATAATTAGTCTAGATTTTATTACTGGGCTGCTTAGAAATCAAAATCAGAATGATTCTATCATGGTAGTAGTTGCTAAGTTAAGCAAAGAAACTCACTTTATACCTGTTAAAACTACTTATAAATATGCAAACATAGCCGATATTTTTATAAAACATATTTTTCGATTGCATGGAGTACCAAAAGTCATAATCTTAGATAGAGATCCTAACTTTACAGGAAACTTTTGTAAATCTTTGTTTAAACGGTTAAACACTACATTAAATTTCAGTACATATTCCCATTCTCAAACAGATGGATAAATGGAAAGGGTAAACCAGGTACTAGAAGATTTATTAAGAATCTATGTGAAAGACCAGCCAGTTAAATGGGAGGACTATTTACATATGGTAGAATTTACTTATAATAATAATTATCAGACATCAGCCAGATTTATTCCTTTTGAAATTTTATATGTACAAAAATGTAATACTCCTATCTCTTGAAGTAATCCAGTATATAGATTGGTATTAGGTCCAGAACTATTAAAAGAAATGGAAGAAATTGTAAAACAAGTGCAGGGAAATCTGAAACTGGCACAGGATCGGAAGAAAAGTCAAGCAGACTTTAAAAAAAAATCCAAAGGAGTTTTAGGTAGGTGAACATGTGTTCATCAAGGTAAGGCCCAAAAAGAGCTCTCTGAGATTAGGGAGTTGTGCAAAATTGGCACCTCATTATTGTGGCCCATTTGAAATTCTATCTAGGATTGGACAAGTAGCTTATCAATTAGCATTACCACCTAATTTAAGAGTACATAATGTTTTTCACATTTCCATTTTAAAGAAATATGTTCATGATGCTACTCATGTGGTTAACTGGAATGATATACAAGTGGAACCAGAAGGAGAAATTCTGGTGGACCTGGATGGTATCCTCAGAAGGAGGGAGATTACACTTCGGAACTGCACCATTGGATAGGTTAAGGTGCAATGGAAGCACCTTAGTCCAAAGGAAGCCACCTAGGAGTTGGAAAGTAAAATGTGAGATGCATATTCAATTCTGTTCCACCGGAATTATGAGGATGAAGAATAAATAACATCGAGGACGATGTTATATTCTAAGGGGGTGTGTATGTCACATGACCGAATTTTGCAAAATAATATTATCCTATTTGATTTTATTCCAAGACATTATGTTAAATCATATGCTAAGTTGTAAATGATGACTTAGTAGAGTCAAGGATATTGAATGTAATTCTAAATAGTTAATTATAAATAAATAAAAGTGGAGACAACAACTTGGAAGAGCTGTTAGAAAGAGTGTTACTGGTCAAGTTGGTGGAAGAGACTGGGTGGAGAGAAAATAGAAAAGTGGCAGCATCCTCAAACACTTCCAATGTTGCAGGTGGAAACCTCACTACATTTGGGGTCATGATCCCCCAAGAAAGTGGGATCATAGTAGATGGCTTAATTAATGACAACTAACCCAAAAAAGACCTAGTAAATATTAATAAAAAATCCCATTGAAGAGAGATGAGGCTGCTAATTCCAAGAAGAGAATCATTCAGGTGAATGTACTTCAAAGGATTTCATTGGGAAGGGAATTTCTGGAAGGTGTTTGAGGGGTAAACTTTAGAAAATGATCTAGTATAGCTATTCAGCTGAAGGATCTTGCTCCTGAGTGTAGAATTAGTATTGAGTCATTGGACTAGTATTTTATTGCTTGCTCCACCAGTTCCCAACCAAGGAGATCAGGAACAGGCTCGAGGGTCCTGAGAAGACGCTGTTTGAGCGTTGTCCAGGAGTTGGTAGGGAGGAAGGGCCTCCCAACGCTATTGTCATCCAGTTTTAAATAGGTTCTACAGTCTTTTATTTGCTGTGTTAAAAGTTCATATCTGAGAATGAATGAATAGTGAATGATTTACATGTTTTGTAGTGAACTGTTAGAGTTGTAATCATTTAGTTATTTGAATGTTGAATCTGTAATTGGATGAAATAATACTACCTATGTTTTTCCCCGTCTGGAAAGAACCAGACCATACTCTAGCACAAGTAGTTTGTTTAAAATAGATGAAATATGATAGAAATATAAATTGAATGGAGTTATTTTGTATTTCAAAACAATGGAGTAATTTATTTCTGTATATACATGTTTTTAAGAAAGAATACAATTTGTCTAATTAAGTTATGGTTTAAAAACTAGACTATTGTATTAAGAATGCTAGCAAAGAAGTATTCATAATAATTTACAAACAATAGGTTTATTTATTTTAACAAGTTGATTACTGTAAATAGGTTATTTTCTTATTCAAAACTATATTTTGTAAAATTAAACTACTAACGTGTAACGTAGGTAAAATAATTAAATTAGGTAAACAGTCATTTATTTCTGTGAAGAAAAAACCAAGTTTTTTTTTACATAGTTTATTTTATTGTTCATACTACTTAACTATATCTACAAATGATCACATTTCAAGTAGGGTAATTCTAGTATAGTTCTTTTTACAAATAAATTAACTACAACAATTATAATATTGTAACAAGGAAACAATAACAAAACCTATCTATTTACTTACTAAAATAAAATGGATTGAATGCAATGAAAAATAATATTAAATATTATTTATAAATGAACTAATTCATTTAAATAAACAAAACAAAGATTAACTATAAAATAAATACAGGTTCGAAACCCTCATAGTATTAAACATTACAATTTATAGTATTAGCATTATAGTTTATGGTATAAACATTGTAACTCATAGTAATAACAATATAATTAATAATCAAATAAGCAATAATCCAATGATTTGGATTATTTAGTATTCTGAAACTTAAAACTATAAAATGTTATTACAGTCCTATAAGGACAGAGAAAGATAATAAAGAAAGTATAACAACTATACACCTATAACAAATAAGTAATTTAACCTTTATTATTGAACTAAAAACCTACACAATAATTAAAGAAATTATTTTGTACACAGGTGACCAACAGGATTAACCCTTGCTCGAATATCCCAGATTATAAACAAATTATTATAATAGAAAGAAATAAAAAAATAGGATATAATAATACAATTTAATGCAAGATAAATTTAAGAAGTAAATATTTCTTTACACAGTCGAAATAGGCTAAGAACCCTAGTACACAAATTACAGTAAGGGCATCAAAATAACCGAGTCTGAGCTCAAGAGAGTTAAATCTCTATACTTAAAGTTTAAATAGAGAATGGATTTACAGGGTGCAAATATTTTTACATAACTGTACACAAAACAAGTAAAACAAAATTTACAAATCATAGCATAAGCCGAAACACTCTGCTAACAGCAAGGGTTTAGTAAAAACTAAATAGGTAAATCGAGGAATAGTAACCCATGAAGGGTAACTTGTAGGCCATGACTTCCAACTGAGAAACTGTTCCATACGGAACTGAACTAGCATGGATTTCCATGGGTTGACCAGGGCTTACCCATAACGAAGAAACCGACTTTACGTGTTGCACCAGCAGCAAGGAGAAATGTAAACTGTTACCTACAAAGATAACCCATGACATTAAAATTATGCATTATATTATAAATGAGTCAAGAGTAAATTTAATAACTGTAAAACAAAAGAAATTTTCATACCTGGAAACGAAGGTAATGTAGCCACCGAGAAATAGTAGCATCGCCACCAGCGAGACAAAGAGCCAACCCTTAATTTATGTTGATAGATATGGTTCAAGCTCATGCACAAACCAGTGCTAGCAGAAGCCAGAAGAAGGTGGAGCAACGGCCAAGCAAGAAGCAGATGGTGAAACTCGAACTGTCACCACAATGTGAAGTATGAGAACCATACTCTGGAAAGCCTATGACAAAAACCAAACTATAATAGAAGCAGGTAACCCCTTTAAACAATCCCGGCAGGCAGGTCGTGGAGAAACAAACCAAAAACTACACACAGACCAGGCCGTAAGCTTAAAGTCACGGCCCTCAACAACTCTTTCCAGGGTAAACTCACGGTGCAAACAAGGGTTGGAGGAAGAAGAAGGTAGACTTAACAATGTAACCAAAACACGAAGCTCGTTATTTTCACAGTAGGGTGGGCATGGTGGCCATGGAGTAGTTGCAGAGCAGCCCGAAGGCCCAAAATACACGAAGGATAATGACAAAGAGTAGGGTTCATAAAATCTTATACTTCCAACACTTGGCCAAGGAGAAAACATGTGGTCATCTAAAGTTTTCATCCATGCAACGAGTTGAATCTATAGTCCCTGCATTCCAAATGATTCACAGTGATTTATAACATAATTTTATGCACAATAATATAGTATTATAATAATTTAAAGGTTCTATGTGATCATGGATGCCAACCTACGTTTGCATGGCATAAACCACTAACCCTCAAATTTTTGCCAACGTTATCATATAGTCATCATATAGTTTAGAACGAGGGCAATTTCAAAGCCTTATTTTTATACAAAACCTTACACATAATCCCATCGATGGAGTGGTCTAACGCTACATCCCTTTTCCATTGCAAATTATAACATGAACTTTATAATTATATGTTTATTCATATTAAGCTTTTTGTTGATCTTGAAATCAATGCAATCTCATAATCGATATTCTTGCCCAAAGTATTTTATGCATAGAAGCTTTAGTTCTTCACTAATGGTCTATCCATTTATTCATAACATCAATATTATAGTTACAAATGCTGATAAGCCTTTAGCTATTGTAACTAAGTTTATGTGGTAAATATTACAATACTTGGGAGATACTAATTAAAAGGCTATTTCATCACCTAGCCAAACTATGTTGTTAATAAAGTATTCCCAGTAGACTTGCATAGCTAATCTTATTGCCACCAACGTTTATTATTGTGTCTTGATAATTTTATAGAACATAGTTTTAAATAGGATCATGAACTTTATAAATCTCATTTGTTTATAACCAGAATTACTGGTAAACATGGATGCATTATAAACGAGATAGTGTATGTGTTTATTGGTGAGTATCATACAAAAATATAGTTTGAGTGGGTCGCAAATACTAGGATGATGGCTATGAATCCTTTACATAGCTCAGATCAACAAGGTTTAATGCCATTTGGTTGTTTACTCAACCATGACAAGTACTATTAGTTTCACCATGTTTTTTATTAGTAACATAATCTTTTAGAAGTATCTAGTACTTGCATGAGGTAATAAATCAATCTCTCTTAAAGACTTTGATCTAAGTTAATTGTTGTGGCTAGAATATTAATTCATGAGAAGTATTATAAAGAAATACGAAACTGAAGTGGAACAATTCCACTAGATTCTAAGTCCTTAGGACTTTATGTACACTCTAATGTTTAGAACCTTAGACAGTAATATTCATTACAAAAGATGAATAACAAGCAATTTGAAGCAAATATTTATTCGCTTGTAGAAATAATATTACCAGAAAACTTGGTAAATGAGATAAGCCATAATAATATATTAAATTGATGATATGAATTGATATAATTGATTTACAATGGTCGGACTTATATATGTCCATTCGTGACTTTTCAACCTACAGTCATGACTCTTTGATAATTATTAATTATTAATTAATAATTATCTATTAATATTATTTTTAATATTTATATATTTTATGTTCGTTGCATTGCCTTCCCCTTAAGAGAATCTTTGTCCTCAAAGATGTATTTGACATTTATGTCTGATTTATTTTAACTTGTCATCTCGAAATTCTTTCCATTTTGTATTTGCGACTTTTGAGGAGATGAGCCGATACGAATTACGGATTCCCCACGAGAATTGTCGCATCGTATCTGCTGTGATCCATCCTAGATCTATTTTTATCGGAGCTCTGAGATATTTTTGTGGGACAATTTGTCTCAATTGTTGCTTGGTATGTCGATATTTTCACATGTCCACATAATTCTTCTGTGAATATTCATTTTGACCTTGTCGTTGGTCAAAATGATGATTATAATTAGGATGTCTGTAAGGTGTAGGTGTTGTTTGTTCTTCTTTCTTTTGGATTGCGACAAGAACTTTCTTCACTTCCTCGATTTGTGCTTCTTGGTTATCTAGTAGATTGTTACGTTTTTGAATCTTTTCGATTCCTTCCTCTTGTGACTTTTTTTTCATTTCTAGCTCCTTGATTTAGTTATGTGGTTCCTGATTACTATTATTTACACACTGGTTTTCTTCTTGCTTTTCTAATGATTTTCCTTCGAGGTATTCACCGGATTGTTCCCTCTTGCTGTTGTTTTTCAATTTTTTGATTTTTGTAATCACGGTTTTGTTGTGATTTCTTAATCTGAAAATTTCTTTAGAATTGTTGGATATTATTTTATTACTCTTTGTGATCTTTAGCTTGTGTTCTTTTTTAGAGTCGTTGTTTTGTTGTTGAAGAACTTTTATCTGTTGTCGATACTGGTCGACCATTGATTCTTGCTCTGTTAATTTCTATCGTATGTGCGTCAGTTATTCATCCTTGTTGTTAACGATTTTGTTCAAGCGGATTGTTTCTACCTCGTAATCACTTATTTCTTTCTTTATATCTTGATTTGTTAGTCTCTGATTGAAATCACTTTCGTCTTTTAATTTCTTAATTTGGGCATACAATTTTTCTATATGATTGTTCTCGTCGGAAATTATTTGTTCCTTGCGCTCTTTTTGCATATGATGTAATTTAATCAACATTTCTGATTTCGTATTTTTGTCTCGTAATTCCTCATTCTCTCTTCGATAATGCTTTAACTTGGCTTCTAATTTCCCTATTTGTACTTGCAAACCAGATTCCATGATATCTAATTTCTTTCATACTAGATGATGATGATCTTCGATTTTGTTTTTCCTTTGACTTCCCCACCTAAGTTCAATCTCACTTAATTTTTAGTATCAATTATTATGCACCTTTTTGATATTTTATTTCCCTTAAGTTTTATAAAATGTGAGTAGCTTGGGTGGTTGGGAGGAATGATTGTTAACTTCCACACCCAGGTTCAAATCTCACTTGCTTCTTTTAATAGTTATTATTATGCACTTTTTACTTTTATCTTCTCTTTTCTAACCTTTTTTTTTCTTTCCCTTTTTTTTTGTTTTCTTTTTTTTTGGCTCGTTCTTTTAGTTTTTTTTTTGTTTTTACTTTTTTCTTCACTTTTTTTTTAACTCTCTATTTTTTTGGGGAAGTTACTTTTACCCTTTTTTTTATTGTGCACTTTTTTACTTTTATCTTTTCTTTTGTAACCTTTTTCTTTCTTTCCCTTTTTTAAATCTTTTTTTTCTTTCCCTTTTTTTTTTGCTCGTTCTTTTAGTTTTTTTTTTTTGTTTTTAATTTTTTCTTCTCTTTTTTCTTTAACTCTCTTTTTTTGGGGGAAGTTACTTTTACCCTTTTTTTATTCTTTTAAGGACAAAGTCCTATTTTTTGGGAAACCCAAAAATTCCGGGAAACCTGGGTGATGGCTAAAAGCCAAAAAATATGGCCAAAGGCCGGGATCTAGCCAACGAGGCTCTAATACCACTGAAACAAATATTTATTCGCTTGTAGAAATAATATTACCAGAAAACTTGGTAAATGAGATAAGCCATAATAATATATTAAATTGATGATATGAATTGATATAATT
>LPNX011200131.1:116871-141216 GCA_001517045.1 Pseudotsuga menziesii
CTTTTTTACTTTTATCTTTCTTTTGTAACATTTTTCTTTCTTTCCCTTTTTTTATCTTTTTTTTCTTTCCCTTTTTTTTCTGCTCGTTCTTTTAGTTTTTTTTTTTGTTTTTAATTTTTTCTTCATTTTTTTTTAACTCTCTTTTTTTGGGGGAAGTTACTTTTACCCTTTTTTTATTCTTTTAAGGACAAAGTCCTATTTTTTGGGAAACCCAAAAATTCCGGAAAACCTGGGTGATGGCTAAAAGCCAAAAAATATGGCCAAAGGCTGGGATCTAGCCAACGAGGCTCTAATACCACTGAAACAAATATTTATTCGCTTGTAGAAATAATATTACCAGAAAACTTGGTAAATGAGATAAGGCATAATAATATATTAAATTGATGATATGAATTGATATAATTGATTTACAATGGTCGGACTTATATATGTGCATTCGTGACTTTCCAACCTACAGTCATGACTCTTTGATAATTATTAATTATTAATTAATAATGATCTATTAATATTATTTTTAATATTTATATATTTTATGTTCGTTACACAATTGGTTATACTATTAATGTAAGTTGATAATGTATATTACCGTTAGAACAATCATTATAGCATTTCAGGTTATGCACTCTAAGTAAAAATAACTTACAACAAAGATCACAAGTTCTAAACCACGGAAAGTAATTACTGTTGCTATTTTCCATTCAAGAAAGAAACTCTTCTACGTGTGTATCATTGACAAGAATAATTGAAGAAAACAAAACTACTAGTTTTACCTCATAGAAGTAGATTGTTATGTAACAACTTATTTACCAAGCTTTTTATTTTTGCAAATAGAAATATAGTTGGATGCTTTATAGAATTAAAGGAGTTACTTGACCATTCATACCTGTAAAACCTGTAAGAACAAGTGAGCTTTATGTGTTATCTTAAATGCTAAGTAAGCCCCAGAATCCAAAGACAGTTCCACCTACTTGTAACAAATGAAAACTCATAAGCAAACTGAAAAAGAAATTATTGCACAAGTTAAAGCTAACCTTGTATCAAAAATTAGAATGCTAAGTTACTTAATTAATATTATGTATTAACTAATCTAGTAACTAATTTTTTTATAATTAACTGTTAGCTGTTAGCAGAACGCATTCTCAACATATTATGTATTTTCAAAATTTTAAATTTTTATGAAAATTTGGGGTTTTCACAGGAAAGGTGGTTTATCTATCTTGGTTGTTAAGGTTTGGTGAGTAGAAGCTATAGGAGCCTAATAAATCCTAATGGAATCTATGAAAAAAATAGGTATTCTACTTAATTAAAACTCTGTAAATTTCAGTACTGAAAATCGATAGGAAAAACGCATTTCATTTTATTTTGTTCCTAATGCTGTTAGAAATATGGACTGAATACAAATAACATGCTAATAAAAATTTCATGTCAAGTTAAACTTATGCATAAATCCTTTAGATCAGGTTTAACTGAAACAAATAAGAATTTTGATAACAAAATGGTAAACTTTAATATTTTTATTATTATTCACAAAACAAATCTTGGGAAGCTAGATACAAATCGATGACAACATGAATTTAAGTGCCCATGTAGAATTGATGGGTACTACACTTATTGTGTTTCTTAATTGTTTGATGAAGTAATATTTGTATTCATCTTCATTGTAACCTATTTTCCGTACACCCATGAGATGAATTTGGCCTTGGGGATTTATATGGATTGTATGATTTTATCGTCACTAATTTTCCATAATAGAGATTCATACCAATGGGATATTCCAATTGTGGAAGTGGACCTTCTATTACACATATCTTCACTTCTCCCTTTGGTAAAATTTCTTTCAAGTTCACATCTAATTAAGCATCACTAAGGTGCAATATTGTTTGAATCTTTAATAGATATTAATATCAAAATGAAGACCATCTAACTTGCATAATTGCACCACTTCTCCTTCAAGCATATTTATAATACTTATCTTGGAAACATACTTATTCCCACATGAGCATATATGAGTTAGCTTAATTGATATGTGTTTAAACTTCAAGTTTTGATCTTCAATGTGAAAAGATGATGTTTTCTTGTTTGGTGAAATTTAACCTTAAACCTACAATACAATTCCTATTTTTTTGGTCTGATTTTTTATATAATGACCAATATATTACCATATAGGGTTGCACTCAAAGGGCTGAAAAAACCCTTTCCACCATTACACCAAAATTACATAATCCCAACTTCTCTCCTTGAATAATGTGGTCCTCAAGCACATTTGAGATAAACCCCAAGGTTATTCATTCCTCTATATTTGAACATACAATTATGATTTAAGTATGACATCATGGTGTGTAAGAAATTAATTCCTTTATTTGGTACCAATATTCATAGAATCATATTTATCACCATTATAATCACACGCTCGTGCAAAATATTCCTATGGAACTATGCCATCCTCTAAAACATTGGCATTCTTCGAATCATTATAAAATGAATCACCCATGAAACTTGCATGATTTGTTCGAGGTACTATGCATTCGCTATGATTAAACATTTTCATATTAATCCAAGAAACAAAGTAAATGAACCACAATCATGTGTCTAACAATGTATTACTACTTCATTAGGACATGATAATGGAATCTCTCCACTTAAAACATTGATAACAAAACAATCAGCTCTAATTTTGTTACAATGTATCTCTTTCCTACATGGGTAGACTTTGTCTTATGCAACCATTGAATTTCTCCAACATAAATTTGCTTCTTCTACATCCACAAATGAAAGAGACATTATTGACAATGTATGATTTAACAAGTAAAACACTTTTTTTAAATAATACAATTAAATGTATACCTATACATAAAAATATGTATAATTGATGCATAGGCTTAATAACAAAATTAGTTAATCCACTCCAAATACGAGCATGAAAAAATATTAATAGAAATTATGATAACATTTTAAAGTTGATTGATGGAAAAAAAAATTCTTGCAAGTGGTTGAAAATTGAATTAACTCATCAACAATCGGATTTCTAGAATCATTAACCATGTTTGAAATGTGAATCATCCTACCCATGTTTGACATTTGGAACATCCCATCATAAAAATGAGAAGGCTTGACAAAGTTCCTATGCATGGGAGGAACATCCTTTTCTTAGAACTAGTTGGAGGACATTTATAAGATAAGTGGCAATTGTGTATGAGTTCCATGGATTAAATTTCCGTTATGTGTTTGATTAATTTACTATTATGGAAATGGTGTGTGCATGAATTTAATGGATATGGTATGAAGTAATTTATGGTAGAAATGTCTTCATAATTACAATATGTATTTTAGATTCAAGGAATACTATGTTGTTTTAATTTTCCACTGTTAAAACTAATGTTGTAACAAGTCTATGGATTAAAAGTCAAAAGTGGTATCAAGAGAATAGTTTAAACATGGAGTGACTACCTAGTGGTGTCCACAATGTAAATAGGGTGTCAAGTACATGACATGGTAGTCTAGAAGTAACAAACAAAGAACCCTAGCACAAATTCCCCAGATCTATTGACATTAAATCACAAAGGGATGACCTTGGCCATTAGCAGTGACTACTAGTGTTAGGGTAGTGCAAGTTAAAACACCACAAATGACCAAGAATAAAATTTTGAATATGCATGATCAATCATGACTATTCGCGAGAAGGCCCTGAATATTATTATCTAATCTAGTTTACATGTTGTTAATGGCCCAAATTTTGTTTGGGGATTCACAAGATGAAATCTATACCATTTGCATGAGACGATCCCTTGGTATAGATTGAGCATGTCAAATTCCATGTATGTATTAGATTAAAAGTTAAAAAGTGCATAGGGAAATCTAGATAGTTACTAGGAAAATCCCTTCTATTACCTCTTGATATTATTTATGTGTCAAGAATAGACCATATTTAATATAGGAATTTTCACAAATGATCGACACCATTGATAGGGGCGTACCACTGGATAACCATGAAGTATGTTAGACAATGCAAAAAACTGAAATTCAAAGAAGTATTTGATCCACACATTTTGTGGGCTAAAGGTGTAGAACATCAGCTGTGACTTCACAAAGTTGGGTGGTAATCCCTGTGACATTGAAATTTCTAACGATGTCCACATGTGACCCTATTACCATATAGGAAGTCATGTTCATTCCAACATCATCAAGGTTCAATGTCAACAAACGTAGAAGAGTATTAAAAATATATGGAGCACAAAAAAAGTTTGGGCATACAATGAGAAGAGAAGATTAGCTAATAATTTTATGAAAACTCCAATCCGTTAACTTGATTAAGGGAGACTACAAAATTTCTAGAGAGGGGTGTAGACCCATTCCAATGTAGTTTTCTAGAAATGGGGAAATAGTTATTTTTAAACATAAGTACCAAGTGACTGGATGGGGGGATTATTGGTGTCAATTTTTTTATAATGTGATCGTTGTGTAGGAACACAACAACCTGGATTTTTTTTGTATAAATTCTAAAGGGAATGGAGTAGATGTGCAGAAAAAGGTCAAAATCCACTATTTGGGCACACATAATCACACTTTTTGAAAACTTGGTGGTAAAAGTGACTTGAGATGTTGAAACTTGAAAAATTTAGGAGATCAACATTGACCTAATAATCAATATATAAATTAAGTTAGTTGAATCATTCTCATAAATGCTTAGTTTATGAGATATCCTTTTTTGGTAAAAGGTGCAAGTCTAGAGAAAATGCAAACCTTAAAAATTAGTAATTTCAGAATTTAATATAAATTGGATGGTACATCATATAAGTTATCTGAAGGTGTTTGAGTACTTAAAATTGCATGCTAGATCAGTTCAAGTATAAAAATGTTTCTAATTATTACCATATTTTGTTGTACAAATCTCATAATTTTGGTCTCTAAGATTAAGTATAGCTGCAAGAATAATACAAAATGGGGTATATTTGAAATTTTTTTAGAGTTGTAACTATCATATTTGAGCATAGATTTAATGATATGAATAGTCAATGTAAAGAGTATCAGTAGGAGAAGGAATGATAGGAACCATATCATAAATAAGTGTGTTGTATATACTCTTATAAATTAGAAAAAAAAGGGATGGTAGCTATAACTTGAATATGAAAATATGATTCACAAAAATGTCTAGGATCTGAGGGAATCCTCACAATTCAATAATTTCACAAACTATGCAGAAAAACAATGGAAGGAGCAAAATTTACACATAGGAATAGTGTCAATAACTGAAGTTTCTATTATTGTCCAAAATGTAAATATGTCTCAAACATCATTAAAACACAATAGGTAAAAATAGTTATCCTTTGGAGGAAAATTGGAGGAATACATGTGGCAAGCTTAGAATGGACCTCAAACCCCCCTAGGTGGACCAATGAGCTCCCAGACCACTTCAAATGGTCACAAATGGAAATATGAACATGGGTGAAGCCTTCTAGGACATAAATAAGGGTAGGATAGGAATGATGGAGTGCATGGGTTAGTGGAAGTAGCTGTAGGAAACAATAAATGGTCCAAAAGATCCATAAACACTCAAATACAATGCATGGGAGCCTCTGGTCAAAATAATTCCCTGTTTTGAGTACTGGGAGAGCACCAAGCAATAAAATTTCATAAATGAGGGTGTATGTGTCTCCTCAATGATCAAATTTGGGTTCTTGGGTGCATTAATGAGTTCGAAACCGCCAAATACCTTGCTATACCAATAGAACCAAGGTTTGGACCATATGCCATAAGTACAAAACAAATGGAAGTGTGTCCTATGTGTATGTGACCATGGTAATTGGTGGTATGATAATCTAACACCCCCCCTTAAGCCCGAATTAGTGTAACCATATCCAAAATTGAGGCCTTGGAAAGTAAGGCTCAAGTCACCTCTTACAAAAATTTATTTTCCCATATAACCAAGGTAAGGAGGAAAACCACATGGGAACAAAACCTCCCCTCTAAAATGGAGATGTAGCCAAGTATGAAAGTGAATATCAGTCATAAACATGTGTCACCCACTCTAAGGAGTGACCTCATATAGGTGAATGTATTCTCTATGAACCTCTCGGTGAAGATGTGAGTAGTTTTCTCTACATATGGGAAACACTTCAATGATATATCACTTGCTCATGCACCAAGCTCTTCATGTAGTGCATGTGTATCTCGATGTGCTTGGTTCTATATCTCTATATTGGATCAGTGAAAATATTGATTGCACTTTTAGTGTCATGCCAAATGACAATGGGTGAATCAAATGCAAAACTATTATCTCCAAGAATTCCTTGCAACCACATCGATTGTTTCGTTGTACTCCCTGCTCCTCTATACTCGGCCTTAGCTTAAGAAAGGGATATAGTGTGGTGTTTCTTACTTGACCAACATATGGGACCATGTGAAAGCATTAATACAAAACATGAAGTGTACTTTCTATCAATGGAATCTCCATCCTAATCAAAATCAGTAAATCCAATTAGTTCTAGTGGATAACTAGCAACAAAGTGTATCTCGAAGTGTTTGGTTCCTTTCACATAATGAAATATCCTATCATCATAGATCTTCTCTCCTTGTTGATGCAAGCAAAATGTGGGCATCATCTTCACGTGATTCATTAGCACAACTTCTACATTTCTTCATGGTATATGTTATCTATATATTCCATGATAACTAATTTCATGATAGCTTGTTCTACACGATTCCTCTACACACAGCCCACATCATCAAAACTTTCTAGATTTGCATGGGTGCATCAATCTACATATTGTCACTTCAGGGCTATTGGCTCAGCTTTCCCATGGTCAACTTTCAAATCAGAGAATCCAAAGAAGGATATCTAAATCTCCTTGCAGATTTGTTTATGGCATTGGCTATAAAGGGACAACATGTCAAGGATGAACTTAGTCTTCACTCCACCATTGGGATCTGCAATTATATCACTAGAGCCACTGCTATCATAATCTAATCAGCCTGAATAATTATCTCCTTTTTCAATATTTATTTTCTGCAGTGAAGGGTGTATGCACACTGTAGAAGATATTATATACCTGCTAAGCCTCCCTTAGACATGCTATCTAGAACATCCTATGGAACTGAGCTTGCATGGTTATCAAACTACTCTATGAAATCACTAAATTTTACCAAATTATTGGAAGCATGCTTGATGTAATCTTGCACACCATCTTGCCATAGCTTAGTAGTTGCAACATATTGTTACACTCATATAATTTACATCTATTTATAAAATAAAATGTATGCTTGATATTGCAATACTTTGTTCAAAATCACAACAGACACAACTGCATCATCAACTCACAGCCACTAGAAATCAAAATTTTTAGTATCAGTTGTATAATTCCCCTTGGAAGGGTCCCTCCCATGGTGGGTTATTGTAGCTACTAATTCATATCTCGGACCTTTAGTTGTCCAAGATACCAACAAATTACAACCTAAAATAATCTCAGTACTGAAGTGTATAGGTTTATGTAGTTTTCCATTGCCTGTAATTCCAAATCTGAAGCACATTAAGTGCCATATCAACACCTTAGGAAATGTTTGTAGTTTTACAACTTTCCTTGCACTTACAACCCCTGTCTTTCCTGCTGAAATTCTATAACGTTCAAGTGATTCTGGTGAAGAAAAAAAATTAAGAGCATCCTTAATAACATGAACAGCTTCTGGTAAAAAGTCCAAGGGAAGTAACAAGAATGGTTGAACTGTAATTGACACCTTGTTATCTTTGGATTTGACAACACTCCTCAATTTCCCTCCAAAGATGGCACTCAATTATAACTCTACATATCCTTGTTTTCCACTTATTTCAACTTGATTGTTAGGGCCAAAGGTCTCCCAATCATCATCCCCGCTAACTGTAACTAATGACAATTTTTCTGCCACGAGAGCCATTGAGGTCTCTTCCGTCCAGTTTAAGAAGTTCATTATGCATATGATCCATAACAAAATTAATAAATTCTTTGGAAACACCACCTTCCCAATCATAATCAACACCACCAAAATAATTTGTCTATTCTCATGTCAATAATTGGCTATATGCTTGGGAAGCACCACCTTGCCAATCCTTGCCAACATCTTGATCAAAACTTACCTGTCAATCCCTGTCTGCATTCTCTACATTTTCAGATTGTTCACTTTCTTGCCTCTCACTCTGAGGATCCTCTTGTGAATTTCTCTGTGTTTCTCCCAAGACATTTATCCTCTTGTGAATTTCTCTAGATTCCTCCCCCCTTAATGTCTACTCCCATCCCAATTAATTCTTCCAAGGAAAAGGATTCTATTCCTTCAAAGGTTTTCCCAAGCGTTCCTCTCCCTTATGTTGAATCCTCCTAAAAAGACATATGAACTCAAATCTAGGTCAAAACCAAAGTTGAGGTGCCTTCAAAAGGGGGCCCTTCCATTGACTCTTTATCTGCCCCTTAAGAAAATAGAAAATCTCACCTTTCTAAATCCCAACAAAAGGAGATGCTTGATGTAATGGATGGAAATAAATCTATTATATAGAGGGCCCTTGGAGCAAGGAAAGCCCTTCCCAAGGCTACCCAATGATTTGCATGTCTTTCAATGCTTGTGGGGTTGGGGTCACCTCCAAATTAAATACTCCCAAGAGACTCATTAGAGACAATATACCTAGGATTGTCCTTATCTAAGAGAGGATGTTAGTTGGTGATAAATCCCAAGAAGCCTTCGAGCCTTGGCTTAAAGGAAATTCTTTTTGCACTTTGGATATCTCCTCACCTGCTATATAAATATTTAATAAACTATTCACCAAAAATTAAAATCAAGCAATGGAGTTATTCCACAACACTGGTATACGTACAGGGCTCTTCCATAACTCCTATCTCTCATATGTTCTAAGTTCCAACACTTACAACTACCATATTTTTCTACCCTCTACCTCTTTGCTAGCTCACAATCTTATCGCTTTGTCATCCTTCAGAATTGAGACATGCACTGGGTATTATTCTATGTTTTTTCTGCATACCTGTGTATGCTTGATGATATTCGAAAACCCTAATCAATGGTATTATTCTCTGTAGTTTTTTTCTGCATACATGTGTGTGCTTGATGATCTTATAAAACCCATGACTTGAGTCTCTAATTCCTACAATCAAGCTCTAAAATTCGACTTCTCATACACACGATACCCACGCAAAGTTTATATAGTGCATGAAGGTTAACTGCGAGTTGAGTGCATTGAGTTGAGACCAACTGTGGCCAAAAGGTGCCACCATGTGTAGAGCCTTGTGAATACTTACGACCTAGTGGCACCACCAAGACTTGAACTGGAGACGTTTGTGAATACTTGCAATGGAAGTGTGCTGGTGAACACATATAGTTTTGTATATTCATGAAAGGAAAGAAAAATGGATTAAGATTATGAATAATTTGTATTTGTTGTCACATATTCAATAAAATAAATATGCTGCTAACCAGTTAAGGAAACTACCACACTTAATAGAAGCATACAATAATTAATCCATCATATGGATTTGAGAGAAAAATACAAATTGTGTTGTGAGCATCTAGAGAAAAAAATGCTTTGTTGTATCAATTAAAAATTGAAAACGCTTTTTGATGTTTCAAAGCCACCATTCTCAAGATATCAATGGTCACTGAAAGAGGGAAAAGTTATTCATGAGCCCAATTACCATTTACAAAATAAGAAGAATCGACCTCCATTTAAAAGATAGCCTTGGGAAAATTTCATACACAAGATGCAACTAGAGTCTGCAACGTAGAAAGAGCAAGAAAGCAACAAATGGGAGAAAGGAATTCTGCCATAATAAGAAGAAAAACCTTCTACGAAGCGCAGGATCCAAAAATTTTCCTTGCCTGAACATCGATCAATACAGCAATCCAAACGTATTTAAAAGTGTTTCAAGGTCGCCTCCTTTGTTTTCTACCAATTCTCTATGGATTTCAACGACCAAGGTTTAGATTTGCGCCATATAGGTTTTTCAGCGCTTTTAAAATTTATATGGAATGCACAATCTATTTATATTATTGTGAAGGGGGCGCCGGGATTTGAAATTGCAAGGGAAACAGGAACAAATGCTAGAAATTTTGTAAATTTGTAAGCGTATGCGAAGGGTAATGCTAGGAAATGTGTAAATGTATTAAATTGTAAGCTATTGTTCAAATTACTTCACAAATATCCTTAGCTCAATTGCCACAAGGTGAATTGTCCTGGAAGAAAAAACTAGTGCATGTGCTTATGAATTCTTCCAGGTTAAATGAATTGTACTACTAAAATCTCAGTTCCTTGTCTCATTACATGCCTTCTTCAAAATATTGAGTGCTAAAGCATAAAGGAGAATTTAGGACTGCAATGGTGATAGGAGATTGGTAAGATTCAATGGACCATTGATCACAGTAGCAGTCCACATTGTAACTGATATTATCTAAATCATATAGATGTTATGCCTAGCGCCATCTCGTAAAGGCTAAAGTGGTGCAGAATAAATTATGCAGGCCCTTAACGTAACTCTCATGTTACTAGAGTCAATTTGCCCAAGCATACATAAGATAATCTCTTCTCATCAAGTGTCATATCGCATACTGTTTGTATATTGTTTTCGAACATGTTCTACTAGTATCTCTTTTAACATATTCAATGGTATGATATGTAACATACTAAATTCTTTACTATGGTTCTAATAAGGATCAATATCAAAAGTTATTTTAATATTGGAACAAAATCAATGGATTTAGTTAAACTTAATTTAAAGAAAATTTGTCATAGATTTTTGCAAGTAACTGCACCAAGAGAAGCAAAGTTTCTCTTATTGCTCAGGGTGAAAGAGACATGTCACATGATGTGTGTGGAGACTCTACAGATATTTGTCACATAAAGAGTGTGTTTGTGGGTAATACTAAGAAATTGAGATGGGAAAAAAGAAGATTTCCAACAATTAATCTCAACCATACAAAGGCTAGCATAAATCCATATTAAAAACCCTGATCTTCTTGTATGTTGTTTGGGCATTTTCATGGAAACTTAAAGGATTTTATGGGTTGATGCCAAGTGGAATACATGGCTCTTATGGAGTTATGGTTTTATGATTTTGTTGTACATTGTTTCATGTGGCAACTTTGATAGACAATTCACTTGGCTAGATTGAATAGATAGCAAAGTTTTAGCCCAGTACACTTTTTTCTTGCTTGTGTTAGGCTTCGTAGTGGCCCACTCTGTTCATTATTGTTTATATTAATAGTTGAAGGAAGTATTTCATAAAAACAAATAAACCAAACCATAGAGAAAAGGATATTTACAAAAAGACTCACCAGCATCATCCTAATTCCAAATGAAATGAACCTATTTCATTTTTTATCATCCTAATTCCAAACCAAACAGAATATATTTTACCTTTTGAACAATGTTGTCGTCTTCAGATTCCTCAGAGTCTTCACTCTTAGATTCCTCAAAAATGCTCTCCTCCTTTCTAGAAGGGGATTTCATGATCCCTTTTGCATTTTGTGCAGCAAAACATAAAGAATTGCCATGAAAACCTAACTAACAAAGAGAAATAAAAAATTATTGACATCTAACTCATCTTATTGCAAAGAAAACTAATAAACATGCACATACCTTTTGAGTTGCCAAGATTGCAATTTTTTTGTTTGGTTGGGCAACCTTTGCTAGACGGTCCTAGAAAATCCAAATAGCAACACAAATACTCTATTGTGAACATTTTGAAAAGTATAGCAATGCTACAAAAACACACTAACATAAAGTCATATTGTATAGATCCTAGAATCTAGATATATAATAAAGACCTTTTCTAATACAATTATAAATTATACAAGACAAAACACCTCATCAGATGATTCATCTTCACTGTTGTCATCATCACTACTTTCTTCTACTGGTTTCCCTTTTAAAACATTTATTTTCCCTGTAACCTTTGTTTGAAATGGCTTTTTTACCTTCATATAGATAACCCATTGAACATTCATAATTAAGTCAAGGCGCCAACAAATCAGACAATTTGAAGAATAAATGCAGTTTTTCTGAATTAAATCTTTAAGGAACAAACCATATCACCTTCTATTCTTCAGAATCACTTTCAGAACTATCACTTGATTTTGTTTTACCATTTCTTAATTCCATAAGTGACCCATTCTTTGCCAACACTAGGGTTTTCTTCGTCTCGATGTTTCACTTCACCATCTATGAAAAACAAATAGATGTATGTCATTTCCAATATAAGATATTAAAAGAATATTACGTTGATTTGGAAAGTATGAAAATGAACATCATTAGCACATGCAACCAGCATCCATTTACCTCTTTTTCCATACTAGTAACCATCTGCAAGTCGCTAGATGCCCCTGTTGTCACCTCAGACTCACCAAATATCACTTCTTCAATAGCTCTTCCACCAACTATTCTAGCAAATAATTGTTTCCTTGAAATTAAGGTTGGATCGTCCCCAGGTATAAACCAAGTAAGGCCATGGCCTTATCCACATGGTATCAATGTCACCTTTTGTACACCATCGTGCCTCGGTGTTAATGTACTGAAATATGTCACAGATAAATCAATAACTCAATATACAATTGATGCATTACATGTTTTCAAGGTTAACACTGGTGTACTGCAGAATGGCCTCGTTTACACAAGAAACATCAGCTTACTTTGGCCTGCATTGTAGCTTGCTTACTAACAAGCAACTTCTCTATAAACAGGTAACGACACAAATATATAGATCGAGTATCAAGAAAACATGCAAATATTGGATATATCTTAAACATAGTTGCTCAGGAGCCGATTCATGGAAGAATAAACCTCATATTAAGATCTCATCTTACCTGACCCACAAGCTACAATAATGAAAGGGAAGGAAATGGCACAAACACAGAATGGGTATATTTTAACATTTTTCTAGTTCTTATTTATCAAAATAAGTAGCTAAGAAAAGAGTAAGGATATAAGAGTAAAAGCAAGCTAATTGTACATATTGAACCTACAATAAGCATTGAGCACAAACAACAAGCTCAAAATTTGAAACTGCACAGAAGTGAAATGATACCACATTAAATAACAACAGTGTTATGCAAGAGTAATCAGTATTACCTATCACTTCTTATATCTTTTGGTTTCTCACACTAACTAGAACCTCAAAGAGAGTGAATTTATGGTATGGGCAGTATCTTCTTTCACAAGCACAATCATACAATTATCTACCAATGCATCATAACCATGTAAAAACTGTCCAAAAAAAGAAAACCAACGAACTGTTGCACCTATGTATGTAGCTATGTTTGAAGACCATTTGTAATTTTGTATGAGGATTTTTGTTGAAAACTTTGTGTGAAATTTTCAGTTTACAGAAACTTGTACTACCCTTTTGGAGCAACTTGCAACATTTCTATTTTAATTTTTCAAAAAAAAAATAATCCTTTTAACCCCTCAAGTACCTATCTGTTTCAGACAATAAAGGGTGTATCCAATATTACATAAATTTCACCACTTCAATATATCAGGATTCTCTCATCTTCTATCAACATTACATTTTACAAAGCTCTTAGCTATGTCTCCTTCTAATTGGCATAAGTTCTAAATATAAAAGCTTAAAACCAAAAAGCAATGGAAAATCAGCAAAAATAGGTGGCTTGGTCCGACACAAAGGAAGTCATTAAAATCAAGATTTACATAGCTGTTGATTTTATAACAATTCAACCCAGTAGAGCACAAAGATATGCTTGATTTAGCAACTCGGAGAAACTATCAACGTGTTTTAAAATACCATACTACAAGTTTGGAAATAAAATTATTTTGCAGATGGTTTATTTACTATTGAAAACTAAGCTCAATTTCAAAGAACAATCCATGACAACCAAGGAAAATGAGAGAGTAGATATTGCAATACTTTAATAGAAATCAACGATAACTAAAAATAATTGGTTATAGAAATCATAATTACAGAATGACAATTAAGAAATGAGTTTCTTCTTACCTGCAACATTGCATGACCAACTTCATGATATGCAACATGACTTCTATTTTTCCCATCTGTCATCACCATTCCCTCCATTCCAGCAACAATCCTATCTATAGAGTCATCTATTTCCCTGGTAGAAATTGCTGACTTCACACGCCGCCCAACCAGAATTTCAGCTTCATTCAATAGATTTGCAAGATCTGCTCCACTGAAGCTTAGGGTTCTCATTGCAATGACTCCTAGTGAAACATCACTTTCAAACTTCTTATTGGTTCCATGCACTTTCAAAATATCTGTCCTTCCTTTAACATCTGGTACATCCACAGATACTTGCATAAAAAACACATGTTCAATTAATTATGATGCCACTTTCAAATATAAGCATTACAAATTTAGAAACCACCCAGAAGAAAAAACAAATTTGGTTGGTTCTTAAAAATTGATAACAGATGTGTCTATCAAAACGCCCTAGACACGACAAAGCAGAATCAAGTATATTGGCCCTATTGGTTGCGGCAATCACAATGATACTAGTGTTCCCTTCAAAGCCATCCATTTCGGTAAGAAGCTTATTTAGGGTTTTTTCTCGCTCATCATTTTCTCCACCTATTCTAGTTCCTCTTGCCTACCAACTACATCAATATCATCCACAAAAATAATGCAAGGGGCATTTTCTTTAGCCTTTTTGAATAGGTCACGCACTCTAGATGCTCCAATACCAACAAACATCTCAATGAACTCAGACCCTGAGATAGATAAGAAGGGTACAAAAGCTTCCCCTGCAATGGCCTTTGCTAGCAAAGTCTTCCCAGTCCCTCGTGGACCCATAAGAAGAACTCCTTTTGGAATACATGCTCCAGTTGCAGTGAACCTCTTTGGTTTCTTCAGGAACTCAACCACTTCCATGAAATCCTACTTTGCGTCATCAACACCTGCCACATTATCAAACATCACTCCAGTATTCGGTTCCATATGGAATTTTCACCAAATTGTAGAGGAAACCCATGACCTCCAGGGCCTCCCATTCCTCCCGAAGATCTCCTAGATAAGAAAAAAATCCCTCCAATTAGGATGAGAGGAAATGCTAAATTTCTGGTCAAATTCAGTAGCACTCATCCCGAGTCCTCTTGAGCATTGTGTGTTGCAAAGTCTATATTCTTCTCTCTAAATTTCTGTAGAAGCTTTTGGATGAGACTAGGAAGCTGTACTTTCACTCATTGAATCCTATTTCCCAATTCAAGAGTGACTTCCTCTACAATTGCAAACATTCCATTCTCAAACAAGTCCACTTTCTTCACCCTATCCTTGTCCAAATATTCCAAGAACCTTGAGTAAGACATTATTGATGACACTACACCGTGGTCATATGCCCAAGCCCTCTACATACCCGATAATGTAGGGACGGAAACCCCCAGTACCCCCAACAAACTCTTCAGGAACACCCTCTTGTTTCCATGTTTCTTTCTCTCCAAAGAAGCCCTTACTATCCTCGGGTGACATGACTTGACCAGTGATAGAACACAACTTTTAGGAACTAATTGCTTACCATAAATATCCTTGCTTAAACTACCATTCCCTTGGGTGAAGGATATGGAATGTGGGCTCAGTACAAACATATTGAGTGTTGTAGTTTCCATCTCTATAAATAAATGGAGATCTTCCAAGCCTATAAGAGCCTTTTTCTGCTACGAAAATATAATTATAGTCAGCTTAGGAGTAGATTTGTCTACTATTGAAGATAAAAAAGAATCAATCAGATTTCTCTACTATTGAAGATAAAAAAAGAAACAATCATAGTGTTACTATAGTCTAATTTTAGTCATCACAATGAACCACATTCAAACACTCCTTGAACCAAATAGAAAAGAAGAAAATTGTAATACTCTTGCCTTCACTAAAATGCTACACACAATCAACATTGATTTTACTAGGTATAAACCCTAGGATGGGTATCAACTTGTAGTCCAACAACAAAGTGGAGAGTCCTCCAGACATAGGTCTTGAATTCTATCTTTGCTACCGATAGCACCACAATTAGCTACCTTTTGGATCTCCTGCTAAGAGGGAATTCGTGATTACCTAGGCTAAGCTACTTATCCATCATTGTGACCCAGCGCATACTTTCAATTATTGAATACTGATGTATTTCACTTACTGTTTAGCCATGAACAAATGTTAACTTTGCATGCATAAGCCTTCATTTTTAATTGTATTTTATTAGTGTTACAAGTATTATATGGCACATCTCTCTCACCTGCATTGGGAGAGTCTTGCTTATCTTGATGCAACAAACCCTAGTATAAAAAGATACCAAAAAGAAACTAAAAGCATCTCCAAAACCAAATTCCAACTAAGAGACCAACACAAAGAAAACTACCATCAATCCCAACAATCCCAACTATATTGGTAGAGATTGAAAATTGGTGGAAAAATGGCAGACCTAAAAAGGCAACTACCACCAATCCCATCTGAATTGGCAAAGATTGAAAATTGGTGGAGCAAAGGGTAGACCTAAAAGGGAAACTACCAACACTCCCAACTGTATTGGCAAAGATTGAAAATTGGTGGATAAAAGGGAAGACCCAAATTCTCTAAAGGACAGGAAGAAAACCCAACTAAAGCACCAATGTACACCTGTTTCCCACCAAGGACGTCTAAAGAAGCATACATGTTTAATCCTCACTTTATAATCCTCACTTGCATGCTTGTTTAAGAATCTTGAATCAATCTAGAAATTATTTTTTGCTTTCACATCCTTTTTAGGTTGTCCATCCCCTACCATAGCCAAAGCAGATGCCAAGGACTCTCTTAGTTTGGCTCTAATGGAATCAAATGAATGAACATGACCCTTGGGAGAAGATAAATCTATATGTACTGTCTTCTTCTCATGTGTTGGAGATTGACACATCTTTACATTGGGTACCACAAAAAGAACCTTTAATGGTACGTTATCCATTGTAGAAGACTATGCTGCATTAGGATCAAAATCTACATCTGCATCTTTCTTTGACATTTTCTCAGTATGGTTGCATTCATGCACTTCTAACATTGACACTATTCTAGACTTCCCATGATCTTCAAGAAGTTCGTGGGACTATAATCCACCGAAAAGTCAGTTAGCAATAGATATCTTAAAATTTTCTAGGTGATAATTATTATAACGTACGTTAACAATGTAGGATAATAATTTGGAAATTGTCTTTCCCATCAAAACCAGATTCAACATGCCAAAAAGAACTCCAGAGAAAATTAGTTTAGCATTATTGAAATTCAGCTGTCGGAACAGGTATGTGTCTTTCTTTAAAAAAAGTAAAGAAAAAGAACATTAAATCAATCTCAATGCATACAAAAAGAAGTTAAATTCAAAAAAGACAAACATCTAAGCTTCAAATTGATCACCTTTTACAATGGAAGCATATAAAAGCATATTTAGTCCTTTAACCTTGGAAGCATAAAAGAATAATTATGCAATCTTACAAGGTAAGGTCCAGCATCTGAATTGGGACAGATAGGATGTTAATCTGGAATAACAAAACTTTCAGTTTGCACATACGCACATCTTGAATATATTTTAATTTAAACACAAAAACAATATTCCAAATTTGCTGAGTATGATATAGGGCTGGAATTATTTAATGAAAAACACAATATTTATCTGTCCATTTGAAACCCCTCACAAAAGAAAAAGAGCATCACTAATAAAACCCTTCACAAAAGAGAAATAGCACCACTAATATTTTAGGAAACAGTTTCATGAAATATCCAACTTTTCAATATGTTCAACAAGATATTATATGTACAACTAAAACAGCTAAACTGCAATATTAACATCAACGCCCTGTGCATCTATTTTTCACATTGACAGACCCTTCGTAACATCACAGTTTCAGGATCTTCTCTTCTTTTTCCCTTCCCTAGTTTTGTTGTCTGAACTCTGTTCCTGCAAATTAAAGGAAAACAGTAATATCTAAGACATACCACATGACCTTTTGAACTAATAACATAAATATAAAAAATAAATAATAATTAAAATTTAAAATTTACAAAATTTCAAGTTACCAATATCTTACCATTATGACCACCAGACAAACGAATACAGCAATGAAGTCTATGAAGAGATCCATTGAATGTTTTAAATAATCATAGTCTCCATGATCCGCTTTCTCAATAATCATCTATGTCAAATATGATGTACCCAAGGAAAACTAGAAGACCGAAGTAGGTTTGCAAGAGATTAACGTTAAGTAATTATTCCCGGCCTTTTGCAAATTAGAAATCATTTGTAAGCTAATGCAAACAAAGTTTAAATTTTGCAATTCTATAACTTAAGTAATTACATATCATTTGTAATCTAATGTACACAGTTAAAATTTTGTAATTCTACCAAACTTGTTTATAATTGAATATGTGCAGTTTATCTTCTGCAATCCTACAAACCCTTGTACAAATATGATTTCTTAAATATTTTATCCTATGTAACTAAATATGTGCATTTTATCTTTTACACGTACTACTGAACCCTTTCCTAAAAGGAATGTATTTATGACTAATATGATATGAACCATCTTCTATAAATTAATTTGATAGATCATTCTACAACTATGATTAAATTTGTAATTCAATATGAGTAGCTTCACTCAGCGAATTATACTACCTTTTGCAAGTATTCTTTCCTTGGTAGTAAACTATGTGCAAATATATTCTACAATTCTTCGTATCCTTCCACAAATATGACGTATTTTGTATCAATGCGTGTTTTTAGCAGAGAGGCAAAGAATCGTGGAATGTAAGGGTTTTACCTCAAAAGTGTAAATTGTTGAATCACCACCAAAGAAAGTAGATTCCATTTGTAGCCACATCAATATGCTAACCCCCGAGCCCAATAATCCTCCCAGAAATATGAATTCCTATCTCCTAGCTGTGATTGTTGCTCCCAAAAAGCAAGTGAAGGCCAAAGAAGTCCTGACGAATGCACTCACCAGTATACTGCCAACAATTTCGAAATGAAACAAACAATTATTTAATTAATGAGATCACATAATGAGATTATCACATGCCACAACCACAAACATCAATTGGCCTATCTTGATCAATCTATAGCAAGCATCTCATATATGCACTTGGATATGCTAGTAAATTTTCGACTAAAGGAGGTTACACTGGTTACATTAAATAATAACCCAATGGTAATTTTATGGGGAATGTTTTGAATTATATGACTAATGACAATGTTTTTAGAAATGGCTTCTTGTTGATATGATAACCCAGATTCATGGCCGCTTGAACATGCTCTTGTGTGTTTATACAGGCTTCGATGAATACAGAGCAAGAAGGATGAGATATATTGAATCTAGAACAGCCACATAAACAATGGTTTGGTTGAATTACTGTAATCAGTCTTTAGCAAACATAATTTATATGCACTTGGTTATGTTAGATAATTGCTCATCTACAATCATCTACAATTGTTACATTAATAACTCCCATTCAACAGAAAAGAAGACACAAAACATCAACCCTGTTTTTCCTTCATCGCCAAATAGAAATTAAAAAAAAGTTATAGGACTATAGGCACATTGATTCTGCTTAATTGGCTAGTGAGTGGGAGATTGTTTTATAGTAATTATGTACACAGAAGTGACATGGGTCGTACATCTTGATCAAAATCTTGGGGAGGTAAAAATATTAGGGAGGAGCTGATAAAAATCCAGTAGTTTGAAAGGGATTTTAAGGAAGATCCATCCTTCCATAAATTAGGGATATAAAATACAAATAGAAGCAAGCAAAAAAACCTAGACATACAACAATATTAGGCTCCCAAATGCCAAGAAGATATCTTTGATAATGTGCAATTAAGTGACAGACTAGCTCAGGTTGCCATGTATATCACCGGTTGAGGCCAAAGGTGAGAATCATTTTCTTTGGCCAATTCTGGGAAAACAAAAGTTTATCTGATCGCTAGACAAACAAGAAACTTGATAGAGAGTAGAATTGTTCCAATCCCTCTTCCAAGGCTCATTCTGTTGATGTCCTTTAAGTTATGTTTTGAGAAAGAGATAGTTTGGGTCTATAAAATCAAGATATCCATGGATGTTTTCTGAATATTTGATATGTTCAGATAATTATATGGGAGGACTGTAATAAGAACCTTCCAGATAATTGACTGATAGCTTTTGTGTTTTTTGTGAAGAAAGGCATCGACAATGTATATTTTGATTTCCTCTATGAAATATCAAATATAATGGTTTTTCATGTAAACAAAAAAACCTATTCTAGTGTGTTACCTTGTATTTTACATGGGGTGAATTCTCAAGCTTTGGGAGAGTTTCTGGGCATGAAAGAGGCTTATAAGGTGGTCCTTGGAATTGTAATCAATAGTTTGGACAAGTCCTGGGCATTTATCAGAAATCTAGGCAACTTTTAAGCAATTCTATGCAAGTGTAACAGCAGGCTAAAGGGAATCCTGAGAATCACCATTAATGAAGGTCATGAAAGGAAGCCTATGAAGGATTGTGTTTGCATCATACTAGTCATACTATGCACCCCTTGATTTCCTTTCAAGAATGAGGTAACTTTCCCATTAATATGTACTTTTTTCCTTATTCAAATACTTTCATATAAATCTTACAACACAATCAATCCATGATTCCCTTGAATCCAAATACAGATGCTAGACATATATTATTGTCACTTCATCAGACATAACATGATGGTTTGTGGACAATTGAGTCATGCTCTAGGGGGGCATGTTGGAGCTTGCAAGGGATGTTACAAGCCCTACTCGGGCTTCTATAGTTTGTGTGCAGTTGTCACAAACCCTATCAGGGTTTTTCATTTTCTACTACAAGGTTGTCACAATATTAGGGCATGTGTTACAGGATTAGGGCCTCTTTTCTCCTCCATCGCAATAGTGACAGACTATATTAATCCCTTACAGGGCTCCATCTTATGTACAGAGTGTAGTCGCAAAGGTTTTAAGGGATTCCAATGCTTTAGCAGAGTTTAAGGAAGGTTGCAACAAAGTTTTGAGGAATACTAGGGCTCAAGGAAGGTAGACGTAGTGCAAAAGGATCCTAGAGGACTTATATAAAGGTTGTCACAGTAATACACAGGTCCTAGCGGTCTTGCTGCAGTGTGGACAAATCCCTAGGAGGGATGGATCATGGTTGCTACATGTTGCATAAAACTAGACAGACCACTAGCAGACTAAACGAGGGATGACGTCATTAGTTGAAGGGCTTATATCAATCTGGAAACCTTAACCTATCTCTTCAAGATTTTTCATCTTTAGATTTTCTTGGTATGCATTCCCTTATGTCCATTGCAAAATTCTGCTCATCAAATATGCTTATGTAAATTTAGTCATCTCATATTAAGGAAAATTATTTTGTTGGTATTTCTCCTAAAGGTTTTCCCTAGCTTAAATTTTTATGTGCCTTTTGTGATGGTTAATGTTTTAATTTTCTTTTTAGTATATCTGCTAAATTTGAAAATTCAAGATTATTGCCATTCTACAGCTACATTCAATTCAAATATGCAATTAGGTGAAATTTTCACAAAAAGAAATCCAGTGTTAAAGTATATACAAACATTATTAACTTAGTCAACCACCTACCACTTTACATATCCTTGTAATCAATATACCCATTCCTCTATATCTATGAAGTCCAAATAAAACTCTATCTTTAATAAGTCCAAATCAAAGTTCATATCCAAATCCCCTATCAACCTAATTCTTGTTATGTCTTTAACTAAGCAATCCATAAACTATAAACTACTAAAACTCAAAATACACCTCAATCAACCACTTTCCACATTACATATCCTTAAACTACTATATTTATGATGCTATGATGTTCTAATCAAAGTTCATATTCAAATCGTCCACCAAACTAATTGTCATTGTCTTTATCCAAAAATCCATAAACTACAAACTACTAAAGCTCAAAAAATAAAAGGCCATCAATTATGACTCTTGAAGCTTAGTATAAAGACATTATTATCCTACCCCAATAAGAATATGTTATATGAGGTTGTTTCATAAGTATTATGACTCTTTGAACTTCTCACATTGTATATCTTATTTAGAAGGAAAGCGACAAGTAAGATATGGGTAATGATAGAATGTTATGACAGGTCATAATTTAGGATAATTGTGTTGTACTTTCTTATTTACCTATTAGACAATGCAAAAGCATCTAGTTTAAAGCCAAAGTTGAAGCTAGATTTTCCCAAAACTTCCAAAGTGATTACATTCTTTCGCTAAAATCCATCCTTAATGGTGCCAAAATAATGTTTGTATATATTTAGTTTCTTCTTAGTAGACTTTTGAAGACTTCATATAAAGGTTCATATAAAGGTTCCTTAGTCAGGGGAATTTATTAGAGTGTAGAGTAAAGGGCCTCAAGTTTCCATCAGGATTGGAGAGTCATATTGATCAAAGGATAGAATCCAAAGTGTCATAGTCTGTATAAAGGAGGGCCACAATAAGGTTGGGTTGTGTTTGCACAAGCCACCATTGGATTAGGTGCAGTGAACACCACTTCAAGACCAAGAAATCGAAATCAAATAAGGTTATATTGAAACTATAGGAGCAGTAATTTGAACTCAAGTATGGCCATAATTTCACTACAAGAAAATGAATACAATGTCAAGTAGGACCATATATATCACATTCTAGGACAAAAAGACACATTTAACCATTACTATGCCACAGAATTGACAAAAGTAGGCTGGTAGTTAAACAAGTATTTGTAAGTTCAATATTAGTAAAATCTTTCACAAATACAAAATCTAAGTTGATGACATTTCATCATCAGATAAGGAATTACCACCAGGACATGAGAAATCCTCATAGTAGAAACATAATCAATTTCTTTAGTTAATTTTAAACTCTTCTCGCTGATCATTCTAGTCAAGTCAAAGGAAGAGACTTAAGATTCCTTCAAGTCACCATATTTCAATGTAGCATGTTCCTTCCATTCATTCATTCTTATTTTTATTTTTATTTTTAAGTTTCAAAGGCTCAATTGTCATTGGACTTGATGCCTTAATAGAATCACCTTTAAAATTTTCATGGCCAGAGGTTTTTTATCCTAGTTTTGGAGTAGAAATGGAAACATCGTATGAAATGATATCAACAATAGGCATTGATAGTGCATGTCACTGAGGGTTTGATGTTATCAATATATGCAACCACCAAAAAAATTTCCAAGTCATAGCTCTGGGATGATTCCTCATTTTCTATAGATGAGGACGACCCCAAATGTTCAACATTCTGAATTCCAAAGAAAGACCGTCATCTAGACTAAAAAGTTGTTCTGATGAATCCAATGGTCCACTTTGGGGCATATCAGTTGCACTTCTTATAAAATGGGTATCTTGAGTCTAAGTGGAGGATGAAGTACCAGACACATCCTTTTCTGAAGGTGTCGTAAAATGCGTTTGTGTTATGCCATCACCCATTGTCAGAGATAATTTATTTGTTTTCATAAACATGTTTTCTTTTTATATTTTTATACTAGCCAAAATTTTCCCAAGGTTCTAACCAATGTTATCAGAACCGGACCGGTCATCGAACCGATGAATCCCAAAATGTGAATCTCATCCTCATCATCATCGTCATCGTTCATCACCCTCATCCTCATCACCATCATCATGGTCATCATCATCATCATCATCATCTTCATTGACACCCTCATCCTCAACATCATCATCATTGTCATCATCATCATTGTCATCATCATGGTCATCATCATCATCATTGTCATCATCATCATCATTATTGTCATCATCATCATCTTGGTCAGATCATCTTCATCAACAGCCTCATCCTCAACATCATCAGCATCCTCATCATCATCATCATCATAATCATCATCCTGATCATCATCACGTTCATCACCCTCATCATCATCAGATGCATCATTGTCATCATCATCATGGTCATCATCTTCATCGACACCCTCATCCTCAACATCATCATCATTGTCATCATCATCATTGTCATCATCATCATCATGGTCATCATGGTCATCATCATCATCATGGTCATCGTCATCATGGTCATCATCATCCTCATCACCCTCACAATCATCATCGTTCATCACCCTCATCCTCATCACCATCATCATGGTCATCATCATCATCATCATCATCTTCATTGACACCCTCATCCTCAACATCATCATCATTGTCATCATCATCATTGTCATCATCATGGTCATCATCATCATCATTGTCATCATCATCATCATTATTGTCATCATCATCATCTTGGTCAGATCATCTTCATCAACAGCCTCATCCTCAACATCATCAGCATCCTCATCATCATCATCATCATAATCATCATCCTGATCATCATCACGTTCATCACCCTCAT
>LPNX011200167.1:9561-21824 GCA_001517045.1 Pseudotsuga menziesii
CACAAGTGTTAGAACCAAATCTAAAGAGCAAGACCAAAATCCAAGACCAAGTGGGAAGATCCCCACAAAAGAGCAAGACCAAAATCCAAGACCAAGTGGGAAGATCCCCACAACAGCACAAGGCCAAAAAAAAACCCTTAGGAATTTTGCATTTCTTGTCCAAGAGATAAGTGCGAGACTGAGTGTGTGAGATAATGAACCTAGGCGTACATCTATTTATATGAGTGTGTGTAGGAATATGAGCCGACGCGTTGGATATGCGACGACGCTTTCCATTTTAAATAATTGACCAATTAAGTGTATTTATTTAAATGATTGACCAATTTATGCACCGTCGCTTAAGCGATGCTTATGAGGCTAGCCGTCGCTTAAGCGATGCTTATGACCACAATTTCAAATTTTTTTTTTATCTTTGTGATTTTCGGTACAGTTAAAAGAAAAAATCCACGCGCCGTCGGATTTTGGATCGAAATGTAGTAGTGATAAATACTCTTCGTAACACTTGTTGTTGTAGATACCATGTAGAATATGACTATTCCTATGAAACATTTTTGTACATTCGTCTTGTGTTGCATACTAACCATGTGCAGGATTGCTCCTTGACAATACCACCGACCTCATCAAGAGAATTCATTCATAGTATCATGTGCAATAGGCCTGAGGGGCAAACTTACTATGCAAAATCCTGTTTGGATAGAACTTGCTCCAACTGTGCTGGAATGACATTATTGAGCCAATGTATGCACGAGACTGGAGACAATGAATTTGGGATTATGGTTACAGACATGAAAAGTTTCAAATATATTAGCTATGAAATAGTCCCAGGGAAAGAAAGCAAAAAAATACAATTGGTGACATCTTAGGTACATGCATTTATCTATAAATTTATGTCTGAATAGTTGCATTTCATTCCTTACTTACAAAAAAACCTGATATTAAGATCATTTTGTGTCGACAGGTACAACTTAGTGTCTTCGTCAAGGAATTTATTGAAAAGACACGTCAATATGTTCATCATGTCCACTTGGCACGATGGCAAGATGAGAAGTTTAGAATATGCAGAGATACATTTCCTCGTGGTACTATACTTTCAGTTGTTGATTTTGCCGAGAACTACACTCTGCAACCTCAAAATGAGATCCAAAGTCAGTATTATCACTCTGAGCAGGTTTCCTTGATGGTGCATATCACATATAGGCATGGCCCAAATAGTAGTGAAGAGCAAAGAGAAATTCTAAAGGAATATCACTTCTACATAAGTGATGATAGGTGCCATGACTTCCACTATGTACGTCATTGCTTCATCATGTTCTATTATCATTTGAAGGGCAGGAACATACACTGTGGATCGACACTAGATTTGGTCTGATGGATGTGCTGGTCAGTTCAAAAATGCACGCATATTTCAATGGATGTGTTCATTGCATAAAAAATACAAAGTTTCACATATGTGGAACTATTTTGAGACTGGGCATGGTAAAGGAGAGCATGATGGAGCTAGAGCATGTGTCAAAACAACCCTACGAAGAGAGGAATTGAAATTATCTACAATATCTACTTTTTGAAATGCTCAATCTATAGTCAGGTGGTGCACGTCAGTAATGGGAGAGGAATCAACTATGCGAGTAGAATCCACAAGAAAGAGACACGTGGAGAGATTTTTTTGGGAGGTGGTAGACATAGATCGTTCACATGCATGGGAATGCAAGACTATTCCTGGGACTTGTGGCTTTCATTCAGTTCGAAGTTCTGATAACCCAGTATTTGAAATTTGGACCAGAAAACTCGCTTGTTTTTGCCTGCCTTGTTGTGATGGTGACTGGGATGTGTGTGAATCATTGGATTGGGTTGATGGATGGGATCGCATATCACCTCCACTTGATCAGCGTGCAATTGTTGAGTTAACTCCGTTGGAAGAAGACCAATCATCTAGACTCTATTTCTATATATTTTGATCATGTATCAGACCTTGTACAACCTGGTATGATGCATTTCCTTAACATTTTTTTGTTAAATTTACGTAGTCTTGAAACTCACATTAATGGCCTTGTATCACACAGAAAATATTTGATCATATACCTTCAATCATACTATGCAGGACACATATATGCAATGGTTACCTCAAAAGATAGTGAATGGGGTGGTGATTATTGGTTGGCATGTTGTATAGAGGGAAAGAAAACCCTCATTATGTCCATGACTGATGATGAAAACAACCAATTCCCCACTAGGTCTATGGTTGTTAAAGGTGAATACCTTACACATGACAACAATGGAAGAAAGAAGGGTGGATATGTTTATAGGGATTACAAACCAGGTGCAAGTGTGTATCACTTTACCAACTTAATCATTGGTACAAACCTCTAGGTACGAACAATGCCTGGCCGAAATTCATCGAAGGTACGCTACTTCTTACCAGATATAGAGCACGAGAGACTAATGGAGACCATCATTATAAGAGATGATCCGGAGGGCTTGGTTGTATGATAATAGGTGGGATTTAGCATGATGAGGTATGTATCATAATTTGAATTTCCCCATGTATGTTTCTTATGAATATGTCAATTTTGTGTTCTTGATATGCAAAATTTTCCATAATGTTGTTTATAAATATGCCAAAAGTTCTCTTGTATGTCAAGTTAATGAACATGCCAAATTTTACATATGATCAATAAACCATATATATCAATCATATGAACATTTCAAGATCTCATTCACAGGATATACATAACATTAGAATACATACATGTACCTCTGTAGGTCATACCTATCAAAGTTCTTTGTAGGCTCTCTTACAGGACTAAAACCCTAATTTTTTAAGTAGGTAATATTGCCAATGTTTTCAACCAATATATACAACTAGGATGATGGAAACAAGATGCCGCAATGATAAACTTATGTTTTAAGGCTTGTATAATTTCTTTCTTGACAACTCACATCTTATACCCGCATGTCCATTGCCAAAGGGGTAGTGCCTAGTAGTGTTGGAATTTCATCTCATTTTTATTTATTGAGAAGTTTAATTTCTACTTAAAAGATAATAAAAGATAATAAGAGGTTTATTTAACTTTGTTTTTAGTTGATTATGTTTTTTTGAACATTAAAAGTGGAAGAAAATAACCTACTAATATTGACACAAACAACTCAAAAGTAACATGCTTCAACATTATGCATATGAAGTATTCAACAGTAACATGCGCTAACATTATGCATGTGAAGTAGGTGAACATCATGCATGTGAAGATATTAAGTGATAAACTTAATAAACAAAATAAATTTGGAACCTCTCATGCTTTCGAAAGGTTAATGTTTCATATGCATAATAGAAAATTTTGGGAGGCTGACATGTTGGGTCATTGGTGTACTTGAAATCGTGATATTTTAATTTTCAATTAAAAGATATGATTTTATTAAGTAGTTTAATTTCCAATTAAAAGATAACAATAAACTCATTTCCACATGTTTCTCATTGATCATGTATTATAAAAATCCTGAAACAAAACAACATACGCGGCAATGACAGCTCGACAACTCAAAAGTAACATTAAGTCATTGATGCATAGAAAGCCATGGATGGTGGGGATGTGGTTGGCATTGCCATATTTCGCATTCCCAAACACACTAGCAGGAGTTGATAGAATTCAAAATAGTGGCTCCATGATGTTTTTTGCGCACCAGGCCCAAGTCCACCAGGTGTCCCTGAACGATATCTGGAGGTGACTTGCAACTCGCCATAGATCGATGCTCAAGCCTCCGATCAATGAACCATCGATTTTGTTGGATTCATGATGTGGGATTTTAGCTAGGGGGGGGGGGGCTCCCTCCTATCCATTTCTCGATGACCTCCGTCTACGGTGGTTTCGGAAGCTAGGGTTTCACTCAGTAGGGGACAATGCAGTCACGCCAACGAGGGCCAAAGCTGGAAAGCCACAGATGGTGGGGATGCGGTTGGCGTTGCCATATTTCCCATGCCAAAACATGCTATTAGGAGTTGACAAAATTCAAAATTGCCGCTCCATGAGGTTTTTAGCACACCGGGCCCAGGTCCACTAAGTGTCCCTGAACGGTATCTGGAGGTGACCTGCAACTCGCCATAGATCGATGCTCGGGCCTCCAATCGATGAACCGTCGATTTCGTTGGATTCATGATGTGGGATTTTAGTTGGGGGGGGCCTCTCCCTCCTCTCCATTTCCCAATGACCTCCGTCTATGGTGGTTTCTGAAGTTAGGGTTTCACTTAGTAGGGGACAATGTAGTCACGCCAATGAGGGACAAAGCTGGAAAGCCATGAATGGTGTGGATGTGGTTGTTGTTGCCATATTTCCCATGCCCAAACATGCTGGAAAGAGTTGACGAAATTCAAAATTACAGCTCCATGAGGTTTTTTGCGCACCGGGCCCAAGTCCACTAGGTGTCCTTGAACGGTATCTGGAGGTGACCTGCAACTCGCCATAGATCGATGCTCGGGCCTCCAATTGACGAACCGTCGATTCCGTTGGATTCATGATGTGGTATTTTAGCTAGGGGGGGCCTCTCCCTCCTGTCCATTGCCCGATGGCCTCCATCTATGGTGGTTTCTGAAGATAGGGTTTCTCTCAGTAGGGGACAATGCAGTCACGCCATCGAGGCCCAAAGCTGGAAAGCCAAGAATGGTGGGGATGCGGTTGGCATTGCCATATTTCCCATGCCCAAAAACGCTAGCAGGAGTTAACAGAATTCAAAATTGCCACTCCGTGAGGTTTTTTGCGTACCGGGCCCAAGTCCACCAGGTGTCCCTGAACGGTATCTGGAGGTGACCTACAACTCGCCATAGATCGATGCTCGGGCCTCCAATCGATGAACCGTCGATTCCGTTGGAATCGTGACATAGGATTTTAACTAGGGGGGGGGGTCTCCCTCCTATCCATTTCCTGGTGACCTCCGTCTACGATGGTTTATGAAGCTAGGGTTTTGCTCAGTAGGGACAATGCAGTCATGCCAATGAGAGCCAAATCTGGACAATGCATTTCATGCCAACGAAGGCCAAACTTGGAAAACCATATCCCTAACTAGGGTTTATTGTTTAACATGCATGGCACATAACCATAACCCTACCAAGGAAACCCTAATCCTAACCCTAATCTTATCTTACTGTCACAACTCAATTAAGAATCAATCTAATGTGGAACTGAACTTTTTCAAATCCGGTGGACTTATGCTTCAAATCATGTTGATTCACAAAGTTGGTTCTCAGTCTTTGGATTCTGTTGTAGTTCCTTTAATGCTGAGTGATTAGTCATTGGGTGCATGAGGTTTGTTGAATAGTGTTGTTGGTTGTTGATGAAATGTGAAGCATGTATTGCACTTAGTTTTATTAAATTACACTTGAGCATTGACTTAACTTGTAATTTAATGAATCCAAACTCACAATTTTTAATTAGATATATCCAATTGGTGTGCAAGTAGTGAGTTCATTGAAACCTTGAAATACATTGTATTGCAGTTATATTTATTAAATTACACAAGCAAGAACTTTGTCTTTAGTGTGCATGTATTGAGATCATTGAAACCTTTAAATATAATAGTTTTTTCTTTTGACATAGTGCATTCATAAGTAATAGATAATCCTCACAAATCAATACAATAGATTGACACAAGAACATGTGGAAACCAAAGAACAAATTCAAAGTGAAATGTATCATTCATTTATAACTGAAATGTCAATGTACATGTCTCCAAAAGTACATATATATCCAAAAGTAACAAGAAGTACATGTGTCTCCACAACTATCCAAGACTATCCAAGCCACATGTACATGTATCCAAAACTATCCAAGCCACATGTACATGTAAGTGAAATGTCAATGTACATGTCTCCCAAAGTACATGTATCCAAAACTATCCAAGCCACATGTACATCTATCGAAATGTACATATCCCATAAGACACATCAAAACTCAAGCTTCCTCTTGTTCTTTCTCGAGGGTGATCCTGTAGGCACAACTATAGGACCAGTGTGCATCTCTGGATCCTGCAAATTAAATATCAATTGTTAAATTCAACTAACTATGTACTAATACATTAGCTCAATAAAATACCATATCTAAATTAACTCAAAAATTATGAAAATGTTAATGGACATTACATGAAACAATTGTTCAATAATGGACATCTCACCTCAGTGAGAGATTGTGACAAAGGGGATTGTGTTTCTTGTGTAGCAGATGGAGCTGTTGGTTGAACATGAAGGATGGTCGCATCCATGGTTGAACCAAAGGGGACAGGAACTGGTGGTGGTGGTGATGGCTACAATCACCAAATCTTGAAATAGTTAGAAATGTGCATGAATAAACAATAGCCAACAATAACACACTATGTCTATATCATGTTCAAATAGTTGTACCTCTATGTGGGTTGTTATTATTGCAGATACCACATTGATTGTTGCATCAATAACTTTTGCTGCTGGTGGCTATAATCACCAAATGTTGAAATAGTTAGACATGCATGAATAAACATACGCCAACAATAATAAACTATGTAACGATCATGTTGAAATAGTTGTACCTCTGTGTGACTTGTTGCCATTGTAGATGCAGCACTGACTACTGCATCAACCATCCCTGCAAGGTTTTCAATAGTAAACTCTGGCTCCTGATGCAATAAACATGCAAATCAAACATTAACAAAACATTTTATGCACTATATTTCAAGTTAACCAAGAAATATCATCGAAGGATATACAAATTACCATGGTATCAGTATCTCCATGGTCGTGGACAACTTCACTCTTTCTAGGAGTAGGCCGTCTCATATACACTTGACCCTTGTTCACATATGGCCTATGAGGAGATACAACTCCAGGAAATGGTCCAGGTGTTTCGGTTGGTGCCTATAGTCAACAAGAGTTCATGTAGTTAGACATGCATGATTCAACGAACATACATGTATTTAAAAAATGACATTTTTTAAATGTTTAAAATGTTTACCTCCATCATTGCTTTCCCTCATGAAGGATCTGGTATCTGCCCAGATATTTCCTCGGTCGATACAACCATGGATCCTACCTCCATCACTGCTTTCCCCCATGAAGGATCCGGCATCTGCAAGTTTAATAATTGTAAATATTAGACCATAGATAACATTAGTGAACTAACATGTACAATATGTGGAAATTAACAAATTAACAAGTATTAAAAAACTAAAATTTTAAAATGTTTACCTCGGTGTGAGATACAATAATGGGTGCTATAGGAATCTCTCCACCAACCAAGGGATCAGTGGATCTAATGTCATGCCCCTGTGTGGAGTGCGGAACATGATACTCTGGAGCGTTGTTGCCGGCATAAAGCATCAACTGCAAGTTCACAAAATTAATATATTAGCTCAAACTATACATATGTGTACAAGGAGGAAAATAAATGAAGAATTTATTACAATTAGTCATATACATACATCACTCAAAAACCCATTGAAGACAACATTTGACGAAAGACCATAGCAGGGACGACCACACGATGTGCACTCGTGAGGCTCAAAAGTAGGCTGGGAATGTGTTGATGGTGTTGCAGTAGTAGATGGTCCTGCAATAGATGGGGGTACTACACTAGTGGGTGGTACTGCACTAGAATATGGTCCTGCACCATGATGACCTGGTGTATGTACCACACCAGGGACAGAGGTCCCTTCCTCACCCATATGTTGAACCATAGTGCTATGGAGAACAACGACTCGTGCCAAACTCAAAAATGCATCATGTGTCTGTGGAATAACACGATGTACAGGTGGGACATCTGGCCCAAGCAACTGCTTGCGAGGTGCAGGGATAGGGCGATCAACGTCTCGAATCCTGGCATTGGGTCGGTTTTGGGGCATCCCCCCACCGATCCCCTGAAATGGCAATATATCAAAATAGTTTACGTGTTTACCCAACACGAACTCTACATACATCTTCCAAAGGAAATACAAGGGGATTTCCCTATTGTTGTGTGGTGGCATATCAAAAAGCATATACCATCTGTCCATCCAGTTATCAACAAATGGTTGATATGTGCACCACTCGATAGAGATATGTGGCCTATTTGCATTTGGGATTTCCCCCATGCGAGAGTCCCTAAACAATGAAAATATATGCTCTTTGGTAATTTTCAACTTTTTTATTGCACTGTAACTAAGCCCATCAGCATACTCATGTCTTTTTCTTTCTCTATATGAAGTAATATCATATAGTATGTTGCTTGACAATGTAATAGTCTCAACAATTGCATCCAAAGTGGATGCAAGTGAACGTCGAATCCTATCACCACCACTAAAAGCAGTACTGAGACCTCTCAACTGGGCAAGCTCAATCAATATTTCAGCATTGGTGTCCATAGCCGCAACTGCAATAAAAAAATCAATAAGGAAATCATTAGGAACGCATACATGGTATATAATGACATCTCTTCAAAATTGAAAATGTAAATTAAGGAAAACTCAAGTTACAAGCAATTTAATGGCATTCACTTACATACATGGGTCAGTGCAAGAAGATGAGGGACCTTTAAGATGCAATCCTAGTTTTCAAAAACAAGATCACGTTACCAAAAAATACATCAACCCGAGCTTGACATAGCACTTGGTATGGTTCAACCCGAGCCTGACATGTCATGGGACATGTAGGATAGTAAGACATATCGTGTACGTGTTATATAACTACAAAACGTGCTCGTGATATGTAGTTATAAAACGCGTACGCGATTTGCAAATCATAAAAAAATTTAAATGCATAGGCCTGAAACCCGCGGCCCATTTTAACAATCAAGAATGCGAAATTGAAGGGCCATTGGAGCGTTTTGGAGCGAGACCACTGCTTGGGATTGTTGCAGGAGCTGATTCAGGTTGAGGGGAGGAGATTTCACTCATGCATTGTCATCCAACAAGGTAATTCAATCACCCAAAGCATTTTTTTGGGTCAATTTTTACCCTATAATTGTGTTTTTTAATAAAATAATCAATCCAATAACTCCCAAGCTAATGTTTGATGGGACAAAGAAACTTTGTTTGATTTTGAGCAGCAAAATTAAAAAACATAACTACAGAAACCATTTATATAATTTTAAAGGATTTGGAACTTTTTTATATAAATTTTATATTGTTTAATTCAAATAAGTTTAAATGTTTCATAAATTTATATGGAATATAAAGAATGTCAATCTATATAATACTTTACTTTTATATATATAAAAGTTTACATATCCTAATATCAATATAACAAGTAATTTATACTAATGGAAGAAAGAAACTTTTTTTTTTTGAGTAACAAAATTCAAAAACATAGTTGAAGAAATAACTGATGTAATTTTAAAAGATTTGGATTTTTTTATTAGTTCTTTTATTAAGGTATTGGCATTGTATATTTTAGATAGAACTAGAGTTTTTCACATGAAAACATGCACAAGAAATTTAGCAATACTTCCCCATCTTAGTGGATGGTAGAGGTTGTAAACCCTAGGTTATTTTAACAAAATGCCTGACCCCAAAAAACTCTTAAAAAAAATAGTATGAAAATGTCTTACCAATTGAACTAACTTGAAACTTTGATAGAACAACAAAATTGTGGAAGTGCTAAATCTATTTTGTAAATGAAAATAATTTTAAAATTGATATATGTAAAAGTCACCAATGAGGGTGAAGAAGTGCCTTAACTTCTAGAAAGAAGTTGAATGAAACTCATTATTTAATTGTTAAATGTCTAATTTTACGTTTTAAATGTATGCAAGTGAATGCCATTAAATTGCTTGTACCTTGAGTTTTCCTTAATTTACATTTTCAATTTTTAAGAGATGTCATTATATACCATGTATACGTTTCTAATTATTTTCTTATTGATTTTTTTATTGCAGTTGTGGCTATGGACCCCAATGCTGAAATATTGATTGAGCTTTCCCAGTTGAGAGGTCTGAGTACTGCTTTTAGTGGTGGTGATAGGATTCGACGTTCACTTGCATCCACTTTGGATGCAATTGTTGAGACTATCACATTGTCAAACAACATACTATATGATATTACTTCATATAGAGAAAGAAAAAGACGTGAGTACGCTGATGGGCTTAGCTACAGTGCAATAAAAAAGTTGAAAATCACCAAAGAGCATATATTTTCATTGTTTAGGGACCCTCGCACGGGGGAAATCCCAAATGCAAATAGGCCACATATCTCTATCGAGTGGTGCACATATCAACCATTTGTTGATAACTGGATGGACAGATGGTATATGGTTTTCGATATGCCTCCACACAACAACAGGGAAATCCCGTTGTACTTCCTTCGGAAGATGTATGCAGAGTTCGTGTTGGGTAAACACGTAAACTATTTTGATATATTGGCGTTTTAGGGGATCGGTGGGGGGATGCCCCAAAACCGACCCAATTCCAGGCTTCGAGACGTTGATCGCCCTATCCATGCACCTCGCAGGCAGTTGCCTGGGCCAGATGTCCTACCTGTACATCATGTTATTCCACAGACACGTGAGGCATTTTTGAGTTTGGCACGGGCCGTTGTTCGCCATAGCACTATGGTTCAGCATATGGGTGAGGAAGGGACATCTGTCCCTGGTGTGGTACATACACCAGGTCCTCATGGTGCAGGACCATCTTCTAGTGCAGTAACACCCACTGGTGCAGGACCATCTACTAGTGCAGCACCATCAGCACATTCCCATCCTACTTTTGAGCCTCACGAGTGCACATCGTGTGGTCGTCCATGCTATGGTCTTTCGTCAGATGTTGTCTTCAATGGGTTTTTGAGTGATGTATGTATATGGTTAATTGTAATAAATTCTTCATTTATTTTCCTCTTTGTACACATATGTATAGTCTGAGCTAATATATTAATTTTGTGAACTTACAGTTGATGCTTTATGCCGGAAGCGACGCCCCAGAGTATCATGTTCCACACTCTACACAGGGGCAGGACATTCCATCCACTGATCCCGTATCTCACACCGAGGTAAACATTTTAAAATTTCAGTTTTTTAATACTTGTTAAATTGTTAATTTCCACATACTATACATGTTAGTTCACTAATGTTATCTACGGTCTAATATTTACAATTATTAAACTTGCAGATGCCGGATCCTTCACGGGGGAAAGCAGTGATGGAGGTAGGATCCATGGTCATATCGACTAAGGAAATATCTAGGCAAATGCTAGATCCTACACAAGGGGAAGCAGTGATGGAGGTAAACATTTTAAATGTTTAAAAAATGTCATTTTTTAAATACATGTATGTTCGTTGAATCATCCATGTCTAGCTACATGAACTCTTGTTGACTCTAGGCTGGTACCGAAACACCTGGACCATTTCCTGGAGTTGTATCTCCTCATAGGCCATATGTGAACAAGGGTCAAGTGTATATGAGACGGCCTACTCCTAGAAAGAGTGAAGTTGTCCGCGACCATGGAGATACTGATACCATGGTAATTTGTATATCCTTCGATGATATTTCTTGGTTAACTTGAAATACAATGCATAAAATATTTTGTTAATGTTTGATTTGCATGTTTACTGCATCAGGAGCCAGAGTTTACTGTTGAAAACCTTGCAGGGATGGTTGATGCAGTAGTCAGTGCTACATCTACAATGGAAACAAGTCACACAGAGGTACAACTATTTGAACATGATATAGACATAGTGTGGTATTGTTGTCTATTGTTTATTCATGGACATTTCTAACTATTTCAAGATTTGGTGATTCTAGCCACCACCACCACCACCACCACCAGGTCCTGCCCTCTTTGGTTCGACCATGGATGCGACCATCATTCATGTTCAACCAACAGCTCCATTTTCTACACAAGAAACCCAATCCCCTTTGTCACATTCTCTCACTGAGGTGAGATATCCATTAATGAACAATTGTTTCATGCAATGTCCATTAACATTTTCATAATTTTTGAGTTAATTTAGATATGGTATTTTATTGAGCTAATGTATTAGTACATAGTTAATTGAATTTAACAATTGATATTTAATTTGCAGGATCCAGAGATGCACACTGGTCCTATAGTTGTGCCTACAGGATCACCCTCAAGAAAGAACAAGAGGAAGTTTGAGTTTTGATGTGTCTGATGGGATATGTACATATCGATACATGTGTACATGTGGCTTGGATAGTTTTGGATACATGTACTTTTGGAGAAATGTACATTGACATTTCACTTACATGTACATGTGGCTTGGATAGTTTTGGATACATGTACATGTGGCTTGGATAGTCTTGGATAGTTGTGGAGAGACATGT
>LPNX011200167.1:27328-74608 GCA_001517045.1 Pseudotsuga menziesii
TCGTGCTCTGTATGCGGTAAGAAGTAGCGTACCTTTGATGAATTTCAGCGAGGCATTGTTCGTACCTAGAGGTTTGTACCAATGATTAAGTTGGTAAAGTGATACACACTTGCACCTGGTTTGTAATCCCTGTAAACATATCCACTCTTCTCTCTTGCATTGTTGTCATGTGTAAGGTATTCACCTTTAACAACCATAGACCCAGTGGGGAAGTGGTTGTTTTCATCATCAGTCATGGACATAATGAGGGTTTTCTTTCCCTCTATACAGCGTGCCAACCAGTCATCACCACCCCATTCACTATCTTTTGAGGAAACCACTGCGTATATGTGTCCTGCATAGTATGATTGTAGGTATATGATCTAATATTTTTCGTGTGATACAAGGCCATTAATATGAGTCTCAAGACTACGTAAATTTAACAAAAAAATGTTAAGGAAATGCATCATACCAGGTTGTACAAGGTCTGATACATGATCAAAATCTATAGAAATAGACGATTGGTCTTCTTCCAATGAAGTTAACTCAACAATTGCATGCTGATAAAGTGGAAGTGATATGCAATCCCATCCATCAACCCAATCCAATGATTCACACACATCCCAGTCGCCATCACAGCAAGGCGGGCAAAAACAAGCGAGTTTTCTGGTCCAAATTTCAAATACTGGGTTATCAGAACTTCGAACCGAATGAAAGCCACGAGTGCCAGGAACAGTCTTGCATTCCCATGCATGTGAACGATCTATGTCTACCACCTCCCAAAAAAATCTCTCCACATGTCTCTTTCTTGTGGATTCTGCTCGCATAGCTGATTCCTCTCCCATTACTGACGTGCACCACCTGACTATAGATCGAGCATTTTGAATAGTAGATATTGTAGATAATTTCAATTCCTCTCTTCGTAGGGCTGTTTTGACACATGCTCCGGCTCCATCATGCTCTCCTTTACCATGCCCAGTCTCAAAATAGTTCCACATATGTGGAACTTTGTAGTTTTTATGCAATGAACACAACCATTGAAATATGCATGCATTTTTGAACTGACCAGCACATACATCAGACCAAATCCAGTGTTGATCCATCTGTATGTTCCTACTCTTCAAATGATCATAGAACATGATGAAGCAATGACGTACATAGTGGAAGTCATGTCACCTATCATCACTTATGTAGAAGTGATATTCCTTTAGAATTTCTCTTTGCTCTTCACTACTGTTTGGGCCATGCCTATATGTGATATGCACCATCAAGGAAACCTGTTCAGAGTGATAATACTGACTTTGGATCTCATTTTGAGGTTGTAGAGTGTAGTTTTCGGCAAAATCAACAACTGAAAGTATAGTACCACGAGGAAATATATCTCTGCATATTCTAAACTTCTCATCCTGCCATCGTGCCAAGTGGACATGCTGAACATATTGACGTGTCTTTTCAATAAATTCCTTGACGAAGACACTAACTTGTACCTATTGACACAAAATGATCTCAATATCAGGTTTTTTTGTAAGTAAGGAATGAAATGCAACTGTTATGAACATAATTTTATAGATAAATGCATGTACCTGAGATGTCACCAATTGTATTTTTTTGCTTTCTTTCCCTGGGACTATTTCATAGCTGATATATTTGAAACTTTTCATGTCTGTAACCATATTCCCAAATTCATTGTCTCCTGTCTCGTGCATACATTAGCTCAATAATGCCATTCTAGCATAGTTGGAGCAAGTTCCATCCAAACAGGATTTTGCATAGTAAGTTTGCCCCTCAGGCCTATTGCACATGATACTATGAATGAATTCTCTTGATGAGGTCAGTGGTATTTTCAAGGAGCAATCCTGCACATGGTTAGTATGCAACACACGCCGAATGTACAAAAATGTTTCATAGTAATATTCATATTCTACATGGTATCTACAACAACAAGTGTTACGAAGAGTATTTATTCTAACATACCAAGGCTTACATTTCTCAAAAGATCTTTGCCCCAAATTCAATTGTCTATGTTCATTCCTAAATTTCTCGTATAATTCTGTCTGTGTTATATCAAGAAGATGCTTAATATGCGGTTCACGGTCCTTTGAACCCCTTCTCAGTTTTAGTACATCCTTTCGGTTTGAAGAAGGCCTTGTGTGATCATGCCAAAAACTCTGCACTAGTCCCTTTACTGCATCAACTAGCTTCATGTCACGACGTGGCAATCGACCAATAAAGGCCCAAAAATCTGTCTGGGCGGTTGTGTCGAGATGTTCTCTTCTAATAGAATACCTACGAAGGGTTTTTACATTCAAATTAACTAGTTTAGATGTAGGCTTGAGAAAACCAAGGACCCTGGTGTTCTTATTTACAATTGCTTGTGACAACACACGACGAGCCGCATTACGGTCCTTTGACCGTGTGTTCTTACCAATTTTACCAAAGGCATCTACTAAGCTTTTAACTATATGAGAACTTGGTCCAGAAGCCTTTATCATCTTTATCCCTAACGATTCCTAACAATATTCATGCCCCTAGATTTTAACAATGATAAAAATAATTTACATTTATCTCCATCACATTTAGAATCAAAATATTTATCTAGTATCTGTTGAGTTTGATAAGCAATACTATGTTTAGATAGCGTACCTTCAATGGAATTGAGGAGTCCTTCATCAACTTGTATACGCTTCGGAGTTCTTCGACGTGTGCTTTCTAATGGAGGTAAGGGGGTTGGATTTCTATCATCTAGTGCATCAACAATACGCTCTCGCGTTTCAGTAGCAACTTGTTGTCCTTCACTCTCTTCCTGGTAGTTGGATGGTGGAAGTCCAACATCCTCATCGATGGTCCAATTAATATTTTCTTCTTCAACAGTAGGCTCCATGTACACTACCTCTTCATGAGCTTTGTCTTGAGATGGTCCCTCTAGTGAATGCATAATTTCTTCTTGTGTTGGATTAATAGGATGAACCGTTGTATCCTCTATAATTGGATTTGGATTAGTTTCCAAAGAAAGCCTCCGATTCATCATGTCTATTCTTTTCTTTTCTTTCTCTTCTTCGATGACTTCTTGAGGTCTCTTCTTCCTTGCTTATTTTCTTCCTCGGTTACGTACATTCCCCATCACCACAATGATCAATGTCAATATAGTTTTTTTTTGTTGCTCCTCAATTACAAGCTTCCAAACCTTTAACTTGCTTTAATATAACTATTAATCCTTCAAGGTTGTTCAATCTTCCTTCTCAAATGTTCATATTTCCCATCAAAACAATAATGAATGGGAAAATTTACCTTTGGTTCTCTTGAATAATAAGCAAATGAAAGTTATATCCACCATCACCATGAAATGACATTGAAGCTTGATATCTTATCCTGTGTGCTCCTCAACCATGGAAGATGTCCTCAATGTTGCACCTGCATAACAAAAAGAATGATGGAGATGGTGTAGATTGTGAGTATTTTCAAAGAAAGGCTCATGCTCTTGAAAAATATTGCGCGGTAAATGAAATTTACAGAAACAATCAGTGAAGTTGCTCTTGGACAATGACAATTCACTGTTTTAACAGTCCAAAAACGCGCAAGCGATTTGACCAGTAAAAACGCGTACACGATTTGTATAACCAAAACGCGCACGCGATATCTGCAATCACAATTAATGGGGTGGGTGCACGGCTAAACGTAATTACAATATCAACTAAATAGATTTTTGTTCCATGTTCCATGACTAGTTATTCATAAATAATTGAAAATAGATTATGAAGTAAAAAGATATACTAGTATGATCATTTTATATTAGTAATCCAAAAACCAATTTATAAGGAGAAAGTAAACTTAAATAAATTACACACAATGAGGATGAATGATGATGATGTTCATGATGTTGATGGTGATGATAATGATGATGTTCACGACGATGAAGGTGATGATGATGGTGATGATGTTCATGAAATTGATGGTGCGGATGATGTTCATGATGTTGATGGTGATGATGATGAGGAGGATGATGATGATGATGTTTATGATGTTGATGGTGATGATGAGGAGGAGGATGATGATGATGATGTTCATGATGTTGATGATGATGATGAGGAGGATGATGATGACGATGTTCATGATGTTGATGGTGATGATGATGATGTTCACGATGTTGATGGTGATGATGATGATGATGATGATGATGAAGGTGATGATGATGATGAGGATAAGGATGACGATGAGGAAGGTGATGATGATGATGATGATGAATGATGATGATGTTCATGATGTTGATGATGAGGATGATGATGGTGATGATGATGATGATGATGAAGGTGATGATGAGGATGATGACGAGGATGATGATGTTCATGATGTTGAGGGTGATGATGATGATGAAGATGATGATATTCATGACGTTGATGGTGATGAATGATGATGATGATGAGGATGATGATAATGAATGATGATGTTGTTCATGATGTTGATGGTGAGGATGATGATGAGGATGATGATGATGATGTTCATGATGTTGATGGTGATGATGATGATGAGGATGATGATGACGAATGATGATGTTGTTCATGATGTTGATGGTGAGGATGATGATGAGGATGATGATGATGATGTTCATGATGTTGATGGTGATGATGATGATGAGGATGATGATGATGATGTTCATGGTGATGATGATCATGTTGATGATGATGGTGATGATGATGATGAAGGTGATGATGATGATGAGGATGAGGATGACGATGAGGATGATGATGATGATGTTCATGATGTTGATGGTGATGATGATGAAGATGATGGTGATGATGATGATGATGATGATGGTGATGATGTTCACGATGTTGATGGTGATGATGAATGATGATGATGTTGATGATGAGGATGATGATGATGATGATGATGAAGGTGATGATGAGGATGATGATGATGATGTTCATGATGTTAAGGGTGATGATGATGATGAATGATGATGATGTTCATGATGTTGATGGTGATGAATGATGATGATGATGAGGATGATGATAATGAATGATGATGTTGTTCATGATGTTGATGGTGAGGATGATGATGAGGGTGATGATGATGATGTTCATGATGTTGATGGTGACGATGATGATGAGGATGATGATGATGATGTTCATGATGATGATGATCATGTTGTTGGTGATGATGATGATGAGGATGATGATGATGAATGATGATGATGTTCACGATGTTGATGGCGAGGATGATGATGATGATGTTCATGATGTTGATGGTGATGATGATGATGAGGATGATGATGATGATGATGAAGGTGATGATGATGATGAGGATGATGATGATGATGATGAAGGTGATGATGATGATGAGGATGATGATGATGATGATGAAGGTGATGATGATGATGAGGATGATGATGATGATGTTCATGATGTTGATGGTGATGAGGATGATGATGATGTTCATGATGTTCATGATGTTGATGATGAGGATGATGATGATGATGTTGATGGTGATGATGATGAGGATGACAATGATGATGTTCACGATGTTGATGGTGATGATGAATGATGAATCATGATGATGATGATGATGACGATGATGAAGGTGATGATGATGATGATGATGATGATGAATGATGATGATGTTCATGATGTTGATGGTGATGATGATGAAGATGATGGTGGTGGTGATGATGATGATGATGATGATGATGAATGATGATGATGTTCATGATGTTGATGGTGATGATGATGAAGATGATGGTGGTGGTGATGATGATGAGGATGATGATGAGGATGATGAGGATGATGTTCATGATGTTGATGGTGATGATTATGATAAGGATGATGATGATGGTGATGATTATGATAAGGATGATAATGATGATGATGTTCATGATGAATGATGATAAATGATGATGATGATGATGATGAAGGCGATGATGATGATGATGATGATGATGTTCATGATGTTGATGGTGATGATGATGAAAGATGGGAACACTCTCACGATGCACTCTAGGTAGTTCATGGGTGTTCACTATTTCCATTGTTGTATAACCATGGAAACCAACCAAAAGTTACATGGAAAATGGAGAATTTGTGGACTGGACTACAATTGGTTGTAGATGAGCTTAGAGACTCGACATGTAGAAATATATTACCCATTGTTTTTGCTATTTTAAAAAATGGTTGATAAACCTAGTGATGTAGGGGCATATACTGTTTGACTACAGTCATTTATGTCTTTGCTAGATCTAGGGATATGGGTAGTCAAATGTCAGAAAGCTGACATTATGTAAAAAACCAATCCACATTTCAGGCATATGATGTATGGAGTGGTCACCTTTCCTCAACATTTCGTGGTGATTATGACTTTATAAATTGTCGTTCATTCAACTCCCAGGATCAAGTAGATCTCTTGAATTAAATGTTGTTGTGAGATTTTATAGCTTATAAATTTACTCCAGTTGTTGTATATGACTCTATGTATGTCTGGGACATTCAGAATGAATAGGTCGATGGATTCATATGGCATTGTTGAGTATTGATATTCTTCTAGAAATTACAATCCCTTTATATAGTCATATGTGTTTTTTATTGTGTCAAAGGATTGTTAAATATGGAATTTTGATCAAGATGAGGGTCCAACTTGCATATTTTGATCACATTTTCCTCTTTCTTCCATTTTGATGATTTTATTGGTTGTTACATTTGGATCCCTCATTCACTATGTATCTTAAAATGTTGGCATTCACCTATCTATGAAAATAATTGCTAAATTTTATTGCACTTTGTGTTAATTCCAGCACAATCATTGCATTTGAAGGTTTGACTATGCATGTTACAGGTGGGCACTCTCACTAGTATCCCAATTCAAACTTTGCATTGTCCATCAAATTCTATGCAAGTTGGGATTATACTTGTGTTTGTTTTATATATTTCTATCCTTTTGGAACATTGAATATCTATTAGACATGATGTTTTTTATTCTTATAGCCTATTTTAGTTTGAATCAATCAAACATTAGCTTGGGAGTTGTTGGGTTGATTATTCTATTAAAAAACACAATTATAGGTTAAAAATTGACAAAAAAAGAATGCTTTGGGTGATTGAATTACCTTGTTGGATGACAATTCACCAGTGAAATCTCCTCCCCTCAACCTAAATTAGCTCCTCCAACAATCCCAAGTAGTTAAATTGTTCCAAAACGCTCTAATTGGCCTTCGTTTTCACGTTCTTGTTTGGTAAAATGGGCCGCGGGTTTCGGGCCTGTGTATTTAAATTATTTTTTGTTTTCCAAATCGCGTACGCATTTTATAACTACAAATTGCGAGTGCATTTTGTAGTTATATAACGCGTACATGATATGGTTTCCTATCCTACATGTCCCATGACATGTCAGGCTCGGGTTGAACCATAGCAAGTGCTATGTAGCAGAAACGCGTTGCATTTTTTGGTAACGTGATCTTGTTTTTGAAAACTAGGATTGCATCTAAAAGGTCCCTCATCTTCTTGCACTAACCCTTATGTAAGTTACTTATATCGTTTCGTTGCCTATGTCAGATTCGCCATTTGCGGTAATGGCAGAGTCTAACCGCTGCGTACAACCATGCTTGAAAGTGATGTTTTATAGTTTCTTGCTTTGGTTTTTGTTATAGTTACTAGGGCCTTACTACCCCAATGGTTGGGAGACTATACCATAGTCTTGATCCCACATTGCAATGTAAATAATGGTTTATGATAAGGGTTTATGTGGCCACAAGACTTACCATAGTCCTAAGCTCAAGGTATAATGTATTGTAAAGGACCTTGGTCCTAAGGCACGAAGGGTGTAAAGCTTGAACATGGATATTGACATGGGTTTAAACCATGGTTTTGCAATGTTAATATAATATACTATATCATTGGTTTATATTGCAATAGTTTTATGTTATATGATATGGTTCTTATCATAGTGTTAAAGGTTCAATGCAAATGATTAAAAGACCATCATTCGATCTGGCCAAGAGTTTAATATGTTGTACCTGATTTGACTTGAGTTTTAAATGCGTTTTCTAGCTGTGAGTTGACATCACATCCAGGATTCCATGCTAGCCTCAGGATCTTATCTCGGCCATCCACTTGTATGGTTCTGCAATTAAGTTTTTTGCAAGATTTTAATGTTCTCTCTTTGTTGTTTGAACCCTGCATTCATAGTTTGCTTGGTCTGTCGGAGAGAGAGAATCGAGCTCTGCTCTGTTAATGGTGATTTGTTGTTTTTTTGGCTTAACCACTTCTATGGTGTTTGATGGCAATGTAACTCGTTTCATTCCAAGGTATTATTGTGCTTGTTCATGGATTCCCTCGCCATCTACAACTCGTTGCTTCACTTAGCCATCAATTCTAGTTCGTTGCTACCCTTCACCAGGTAAATTGGATTTAACGCTACAAGTTTTTAAACATATTTTTCTTTTACTGGTTTAACTATAACTGACACTGCAATGGTTGTTTGTGCAGGAAGAGGAGGAATAAGGGTCTTCCCATAAGAGCTGACCCGTAGCTTCTCTGTAACTCACATAAGGTAAATAGTATTAACATTTATCTTTAACGTTCAATCTTGTTTATAGGGTTTAATAAGTTGTTTTGATTGCAACTGATGCCTTTGTTGCAGGTTGGAAGCATTGGAGAGAAAGGTGACAGGGTCACCTCCTCCTAGGCCTGTGTCTTAGAGCACCCAGGTAATAAGTCCCAAACCCTTACTCTCGTTTTCTTTCTGTAATAAAAGAATTTCAACCACCATCACTGAAATAAGTTGTGGTTTATCACAGGTACTATAGCCTGAGCAGAAGGAGTTGAGCGCAGGAAAGACACTCCACCTCTGTGCAGGATAAGTGTTGTGTGTTTGTTTGAAACCCATGGGGTTTAACTTTGTTTTACAAAGGGATTTACAACCTCTCTTCTTCGTATCTATTTTAAGTGTTTTATGGTTAGTTTTAGTGCATTCGTTAGTGTTGTGGGTTCCATCATAGATGGAATTAACACCACTTCACTTACTTTGTAGTTGGAAGTTGTTTAGGGTTTAAAACAATGGTGGAAGCCATTATGGATGGTCTTACAGCCACACCCTATATGCATACATTTGTTTTGATAATTTTGAAAGTATAAAGAAATGAAAAGACCCTTAGGGTCTCTGTTGCGAACTACTATGTGGTTATACATGTATACTCCTTTGATTAAATTACCAGATGCCATCCTTTGATGGTATTACGACCATGAATATGTTTTGATAAGAATGATGCTTAAAGATATCTTGGTTCTGTTTATATAGAAAGTCAATAGTATTAATAATAATATTACTAATCCATATGAAGGTTTAGCATTTCTATGCAATACCGATTAACTAGTGTATAATTATCTTGTGCTTATCAATGGTATTACGGCCATGAATATGTTTTGATAAGAATGATGCTTAAAGATATCTTGGTTCTGTTTATATAGAAAGTCAATAGTATTAATAATAATATTACTAATGCATATGAGGGTTTAGCGTTTCTATGCAATACCGATGAACTAGTGTATAATTATCTTGTGCTTATCTTTTGTGTAAACGATGGTAACCATTAAAATGGGATTAAGGCCATAACCTTCAACCTGCTATTGTTTAAATAAAAATGCGACCCATAGGGCAGAGTTGGTCAAGAAGCGGGGCCAATACCACCGGGCAGATTGATCTATGACAGCGCACTGCACTGAGTATAATTGCAGTGGAAGTGGCATGATAAATTGTTTATTTATTTTATATACCAATATTATTTTATGTTCTGTTAATAAAAAATCTTGTCACACATGTCAATGCATGTCAATGTCTGCTTTTCTTTTAGGAGAGTTCAATACAAACTAGTGTTTCAAAATCATGTCATAAACATTTTCAAAGCACAAGGAAAAAGACAAACTTAGGGATCTCTACTCACGACAAAATTTCCAAATCTATGAACAAGTTTTTCAACCCGCTGCGACACAAAGTTTTGTTCAGGTGGTTGAACTGGATGTCCCCGGCCCACTCTCTCTCTATATATAAAATTCATATGAGATGATATTTCATGCGATTGAATTTAATCGCTACACTTAGTAGTGAATTATCACCATGTCTCTCTCGTATACATTGTCATCCCAGGTTACCAGTGGACCTCATTATCTCAGTCTCAATGCCTATGCGCCAAACACACTATGCAATATTCCACATTTCTTCACCACACTTCATGCAAGAACCGGTGCTGGCAAGCGGAGAGGCTTCTACCTACCATGGGGTAAAGGTGACTGCATAATTTCTATGTTTATTGTTTTTCTTATAATTCATATTGAAGAATAATTCATTTTATGAGCTTATCTCGATTGCGAATTTCGTCCATGCTTATTAAGCAAAGTTGCATTTGATTTTGTTTCATCGAATAAGCACTGAGCATAGTTAACAATTGATTTTGCTCCATACCATTTGGATAGGTATCTCCCCCACCGAGCAAGGTCGATGACTTTGCTCCACACCCGTAAGGCATCTCCCACCAAACAAGGTCAAGGTCAACAATTAGTTGCTAAATGCCTGTTCCTGTTTAATGGGCAGCATCTGTATGCTAAAAGTAATGAGCCAACCACAGAGTAATGATTGCTGAGGATCTTAAAATGCTAAAATCTAACTGTCAGCAATAAACATAGCTTGATGTGGCTGGGGCAGGTTCATTGCTGACTATTGGATCTTAAAATGCTAAAATCTAACTGTCAGCAATAAACCTACAACAGCTTGATGTGCTGATTAATGGTAGCTTAATCTGTAATCTAGATTAGTAAATAATTTTTGTAACTTTCCTTAAATTTTTTTTTTTTTTATCAAATCTTTTTAGCTGATAACAAAGCTAAAAAAATTGGGTAAACATTACACATCCAACAAACTAAACTATCCATTATTATTGTTATTTTATCTCAAATTAATTTCATGTCAACTGATTGATGTATTTTAATCTGCAGTTTCAAACAAGATCATTGCTTGTGTTGGAAAAGGTGCAACCTTCCTTCCTTGTCAGTATGCTGGAAAGACTGGTATCGCATTTGGTGGGAAATAATTTAAATGTTAACAACCTAGTGTCAAGCGATTAATTTACTGCTGGTTTTTATTGGATATTTTCAGATTCGCTTTCAGCTCCTGCCCTAGTGAAACGAGAATTTCCTCCAGGTTACTGGAAGGATGATATTATCGATTCTCTAACGTCATCTTACAAGGTTAGTAATCTCAGCGACTGTCAATTGAATGTCCATCTGTGTAGCAGCTCTTTCCAAATTTTTATTATTGACTACGTGAAAACATTTTAGGCTGCAGCAACAGACGAGAAGCGTATGGAGACGTTAATATCAGAGATTAAGAGTATGTTTAGATCTATGGACTATGGGGAAACTAATCCCTCTGCATATGATACTGCTTGGGTAGCAAGGATTCCAGCAGCTGATGGCTCTGACAAGCCTCAGTTTCCTGAGACACTTCAGTGGATTCTTCAAAATCAGTTGAAAGATGGCTCTTGGGGTGAAGGATTCTACTTCTTGGCATATGACAGAATACTAGCTACACTTGCATGTATTATCACCCTTACCATATGGAGGTCTGGGGAGACACAAGTACGGAAAGGTTTGCATTATTCTATCAAATAAATTTTAGATTTATCAAAGTTTTTGATATATATATAATTATTATTTGTATAAGTGTCAAATGTAAAGAAATAATGATTTTTTTCGCTGAAAAATATTAATTAAAATACAAATAAATATGAAGGGATATACAGAATTTTATTTATATTTATTAATATTAATTTTGAAGTATATATATATGATGTCAGCATTGACCATGTCACCATTAAATTTCATGCCTTTGTCCACACATGATTAATAAAAATAAGGTATATTCCTTACAGTAAAAATAAGTTATATTCCTTACAGTAAATAGTTTAAAATTTCTACATCTTGCAGGGATTGAATTTTTCAAGACACAAGCTCGACAGATAGAGCATGAAGCTGATAGTCACAGGCCAAGTGGATTTGAAATAGTGTTTCCTGCAATGCTAAAAGAAGCTAAAATCTTAGGTTTGGATCTGCCATACGAATTGCCATTCCTCAAACAAATCATGGAAAAGCGGGAGGCTAAGCTTAAAAGGTTAAACTCTGATCATGATTCTGCCCTGTTGTTGTTGACAAAATTTTCATCTCTCAAAGTCATAATGAATTAATTAGGTTAAACACCTTGATGGTGTTTGGTGTTTGGATCAGGATTCCCACTGATGTTCTCTATGCCCTTCCAACAACCCTACTGTATTCTTTGGAAGGCTTGCAAGAAATAGTAGACTGGGAGAAAATAATCAAACTTCAATCCAAAGATGGATCATTCCTCAGCTCGCCCGCATCTACAGCGGCTGTATTCATGCGTACAGGGAACAAAAAGTGCTTGGAATTCTTGAACTTCGTCTTGAAGAAATTCGGAAACAATGGTATTAACATGACAATATGATTTCACCAGGGTAAATAGTTTTGTGAAAAAATATTGAATTACAAACGGAAGATTACTAATGGAGAAATTTGCTATTGCAGTGCCTTGTCACTATCCACTTGATCTATTTGAACGTCTATGGGCCATTGATACCGTTGAGAGGCTAGGGATTGATCGCCATTTCAAAGAGGAGATCAAGGACGCATTGGATTATGTGTACAGGTATCATGTCTTCAGTCATTCTAAATGATTCAGCAGGACTTTCTTGATCACCTCATTAATATTGCGTCAAATTAATTATTATCTCCAAAATTGATGCGCAGCCACTGGGACGAAAGAGGCATTGGATGGGCCAGAGAGAATCCTGTCCCTGATATTGATGATACAGTCATGGGCCTTCGAATCTTGAGACTCCATGGATACAATGTATCTTCAGGTAAAATATTCATGTAGAGAGCTGCCAATTGTGCGATGTCTTTGTCCATTATCTCAGGTTATTAAATTCTTGAACGTGCAACATTAATCTTGACAGATGTTTTAAAGAACTTTAGAGATGAGAATGGGGAGTTCTTTTGCTTCATGGGTGAAACACAAAGAGGAGTTACAGACATGTTAAACGTCAATCGTGGTTCACAAGTTGCATTTCCCGGAGAAACGATCATGAAAGAAGCAAAACTCTGTACAGAAAGGTATCTCCGGAATGCTCTGGAAAATGTGGGCGCCTTTGACAAATGGGCTCTTAAAAAGAATATTCGGGGGGAGGTATAAAATATGGCTGTTCTATTTAGTTTCTCAATGCAAATTTGATGTTTTTAAATATTTAAATCATTTAAAAACCCTTTTTTAAGGAGGTCACAACTATTATCTTATTCAGCTTTTGAAATTAAAAAAACATAATAATAATTAAAAAGGTCACAATTATTTATTTTTATTCAGTTTATTCAGGTTCTAAAATCTTAATAATTTTCTTTTCAGGTGGAATATGCACTCAAATATCCTTGGTATAGGAGTATCCCAAGGCTCGAGGCTAGAACCTACATTGAGAATTATGGACCCCATGATGTATGGCTTGGGAAAACTATGTATATGTAAGATTAAAAACTTTGTAAATTTAGTTTTAATATAGTAATGTAAAATTTATTATTGATTTAAAATGGTTAAAAGTTTATTGCAGAGAATGGTGTTTTAAGAAAATAGGAACTGCTACCATGCTAAGAAAATTAAATAAAACAAAGAAATTTGATATTTAATTAAAATAAAGAATTTTAATTATCCTATATATTTGATCATTTAAAATTAAAATAAATTTAATTAGTTTAGATATTTGATAAATTTATAATAATTAATATTTTATTATTATAATTGATTTATTGCATAAATATATTTAAATAATCCTTTTAACTTTAATATATGGTATAACTATTTGTATTTGTTACTTATAAAATTTCATCTAACATATGATTCCTCAAACAGGATGCCATACATTTCAAATGAAAAATATTTGGAATTGGCTAAACTAGACTTCAATCATTTGCAATCTATACATCAAAAAGAGCTTGCAGATCATCTCAGGTGCTTCTTACTCTACTTTTGTATTTGATATTTTCACCCATAAAGTCTATGTTCCTTACGTAAAACTAATACATCTTGCATTGTTCAAAGGTGGTGGAAAACATCGGGTTTCTCAGAGCTCACTTTCACTCGGGATCGTGTCACTGAAATATATTTCTCACCAGCATCTTTTATGTTTGAGCCAGAGTTTGCTACCTGTAGATCTGTTTATACGAAAATTTCCATTTTTACTGTCATTTTAGATGATCTCTATGATGCACATGGATCTTTAGACGATCTCAAGTTGTTTTCAGAAGCAGTGAAAAGGTAAAGGTTTTATTTATTTCAACGTCCATAGATTTAGGGATAATATAAACTGTAAATTTAGTTCTTAAAGTTGTTAAACTTTATATTATGTTTGTTTTTAGATGGGATCTATCACTGGTAGACCGAATGCCACGAGAGATAAAAATATGCTTCATGGGTTTATACAACATGATTAATGAAATAGCTGAAGAAGGATGCAAGACGCAAGGCCGTGATGTGCTGGGATACATTCGAAATGTTGTATGTATTAATTTTTTCATTTTCTAGTTCTGTAATTTAATACTGATTATGGATTAATCATTGATTGATATGGTATTTGGCAGTGCGAGATCTTGCTGGCAGCTTACACAAAAGAAGCAGAATGGTCTGAAGCTAAATATGTACCATCCTTCGATGAATACATAGAGAACGCGACTGTGTCAATAGCATTGGGAACAGTCGTTTTCATAAGCTCTCTTTTCACAGGGGAGATTCTTACAAATGATGTACTCTCCAAAATTAGTCACCAGTCCAAATTTATTCACCTCTTGGGCTTGACAGGGCGTCTGGTGAATGACACCAAAACTTATCAGGTACCTAGTATATAAAGACAAACTCTTAGAATCCAATATGCTAGTCATGTCCTTTAATTACTCCTAATATTTTAATGGATGATAAATATAATTGTTTCTAATATTTGAATGGATGATAAATATAAATGCAGGCTGAGAGAGGTCAAGGCGAGATGGCTTCTGCCATACAGTGTTATATGAAGGACCATCCTGAAATTTCTGAAGCAACAGCTCTCAAATATGTCTATCATGTCATGGAAAACGCTCTTGATGAGTTGAATTGGGAATTTGTGAATAACAAAGAAGTTCCTTATAGCTGTAGGAGATTGGTTTTTGAGACTGCAAGAATAATGCAATTGTTTTACATGGAAGGAGATGGTTTGACACTTTCGCATGATATGGAAATCAAGGAGCATGTAAAAAATTGCCTCTTCAAACCGGTTTCCTAGATTAAATCACCTAGTTGAAGGCCCTTTCATGTTGTTGCTTTAACATTATAATGACATGCATGAACGTTGTTTCCAGGCATTTGTATTTGTTAGTTCTATTTTGTTTGGTTGTTTACTGGTAGCCGTAAGGAGCTCTTGAAAGCTTATTCATCATTATTGCATCCATAAGGTGCTCCTAACATCATTATTTGACTTAATCCTTCCATATAAAACCTTTGTTAATTTTTTTTTTATTAAAATCATTACTTTTGTATGATATCATTCTATAAGTCTAGTGGGATCCTTCAGTTGAAATTCATTTTTTTGTTTTTCCCATCCAAAAGCATCATTTCATTTTTTTGTTTTTCCCATCCAAAAGCATCATTTCATGATGATGTTAAGGGGAACCATAAGGTCCAAGTTCCCATGTTGCAAAGTTGTTCTCTAAGGAAAATTGTTGGTGTGTGATCATGTAAAAAGAGATAGTGAATATTTATAAGTTGGTATAGGGTATATGGGTCAAGTGCATAGGGAAGAGAGCCTCGAAAAGTTATAGGAAGAAAATTTCTCACTAGATGTGGGATTATATTTATCTTCTCATCTTCCTTATTTGAGGGAAATTATAGTGAATGTATTTTATACAAAGGAATTTGAGTGTGTTAGTTGTGGTAATTTTTAGAGGGGAGGAAGTTCTGGCTTGGTTGATTTACATCTCGGATTGTATTCATCCTCTCACCTTTCTTATTTTAAGGGAAATTTTGGTGAAGGTATTGTATATAAAGGAATTTGAATGTGTTGGTTGTGGTATTGTTTTGCAGGGGAGAGTTTATACCTAGTTTATATCAGAGGTAAGTTCTCTTTGGGATATTTAGATTATTTCAAAGGTATTGGATTATTTTTTTTATCAAGTCAACTATAGTCAATTTAGAAATTTGGGAAATAAAAAGTGATGGAAAATGTGGGTCACTTAGCCAATCATTCTTCATTGGAATAAGTTAGTTCAAAACTCAAGGACCATCAAAATTAACTACAATTTGAAATTTCACAAGAGAAATTAAGCATAAATCTTGCCAAATTTCTATCTTCTTGCTCTCAATCTAAAAAACTAATATGACCATCTTTTATGGAACTTTCCAATATTAATTTACATCAGCCTATTCTTCAATTATACAAAATAACTACAAAGATATTTACATCTTATTTCTTAGAAAAACTAAACTCCAATCCCTTAGTCTCTTTGGTTAACATAAAACCTTTAGCTAAAAGCTCCACTCAAACCTCATCTTTCCATATAAAACAAAATCCAAACAAAGAACTAACCCATTTTCAAAAACATATTTGCAACAAAGCTTCAAAAGAAAAAACAATGTTGAAACCCTCAGGTAGTGCCAAACACCACATAGTGAGGATTATACTAGAGATTCAACATCCCCTAATAGAATTTCTCTAATGTAGCCTCCCTTGTAAAAAGATTGCATGCTATGACTAGAGATACTCCCAACAAGACTTAGCAAAAGAGAATTTATAAAAGAGGTGCTTTAATGTTTCCAACTTGAGGTGGGAAGGGAAGAGTCCATCCGAGAGTCCAATTTTTGCAAGTTGTGCCTTGGTAAACCACTAGCCATGCAAACACTTGAAGCTTGTGTAAATTTGAGCATATAGATCTGCAGACAAATACAACACTCACAAAGAAGATCTCACAATTTACTCAGCATTTGAAGAATGAAACAGTGCAAAAGGCTTGCAGTTGTGAATGCTTTCATTAATAAAAAAAAGTAATTCATATGATGATTACAAAGAAGTAAAATGGCTTTAATAGCCACAAGCAATTCAAATCCACATGAGGAAGTTTGAATTGATTAGACTCTACTTGACTGTAGGTAACCAAGACCTTGTCTAAATCACTATCGGAGGACTCAGTGGTTAACTGACCTTGTCTAAACCATAACCGGAGTTCATCGGAGCTCTAAAACACAACTCAAGTGTTACATTCAGTGTTGACCAATGGTTAACTGACTATGGTAGGTGAGAAATGTGCCCCACATGTGTGCAGTCAAGTAAACCTAGCGCTAACTGAATGTGGAGGACTTGAACTGAAAGTAACTGACTCCTAACTTATCTTGACTAGTCATTTACTGAAGTGAACTGACCTTGGTTGGTTTCGACACTCCTAGTGGCTTCCTAAATTGTAGGGATTGATCTAGGAGGCTCCTAATATTATGCAATCAAGTGCAATAAGTGGTAGTGAGCCTCAATTAGTGTTCCCCACACTTTAGTAACTGAAACATGTGCCCCAATTAGGTCAAGTTTACCCAATGGTGCTAATGACTATAAATAGACTGGATGGACTCCCGATTTAGTCATGACTCCCGATTTAGACATATGACCAAATTTGGACAAGGGAGGATTAATAATCCTAACACCCCCCCTTAATGCTAACTTGGACAAACTATGGGCCCTGGTAACTAAGACCATAGGTCACCCATTACATCAAGTAAAATAAAGTAATTTCTTAATACAAGGAGTTGGGGAAAAAACCACATGGGAAAAAAGCCCTCCCTCTAGCTAAGCAGGTAGAATCAGGTCTCAAGTTTGAAAAACTTGAAAATATGTTGCTGCAATCTTCATCTCTATGAGGTAGTGAAGCAGCATGCATGGTGTGCTGTGCACAGGTATTCTGGGGCCTGGCATGTAGATTTCTCTTTCTTCTCCAAAAATGATGATGAGAGGAAGGAGGAATGTAATCTTTGTCTCTTGTTGAATGAAGAGGTGTATGATCATATCCATTCTTCTGAATGTAGTAATACTGAGCCTTTTCCATATTGCATCTTACAGGAAGTCTATTGCATCTCTCTGAAGGAGGTAAAATAGCATGACATAGCGCAATAGTCTTTCCTTTCTGAGTTCAGGTGAGTTTCCAGTCATCTTCCTAGCTTCTAGTTTGGAAGCAGGGACTGAATCTAGATCTGAGTCACCCTGAATCTTAATGTCATAAACTGATATAGATGGATCTGCAATACTAGTATAAGCTGGAAAAGAAGTAGATGCAATGATTTTACCTTCCCTTGCAGGTGGCTGCTGAGAGTGCACTGGTTCTGAAGAGCCATGAAATGTGAGAACTCATATGCTTTTGAAGCATGATTTGCAGTACCCTTTGCTATGATGCTCCCAGTAGAGATATCTGTGATCTCCACTAAGTCAGGACCAAATATCACTCGCTTTGGAGATCCAGTATGGGTCATCTGATAGACAGATAACAGGTTTGAAGCTAGGGAGGGAACAAATAGCACATCTTTGAACCTTCCACGTTCAAGTTGGATAGAGCCCTTCCCTTTTGTTTTGAATACACTGTTATTGCCCATCTGAATACTAGGACCATCAAAGGACTGATAAGAAGAGAATGATTCTATGGATGCAGCCATATGGTTGGAAGCTACAGAATCAATGAGGAAGACAGGTGTTGATGTGTAGCAAGCCTTCAGTGCATGTCCTTTCCTTTGGTATTCTTCTTCTTCTTCTTCAGAGTCTTCCTTCCTTGCGCTAGCAGGTACAGAAATGTTGTGCTTTTTCAAGAGAAGGGCCATTTCATCAAGTTGTCTTCTCATACAGGAGCTTTTGAAATGGAAGCCCCTTCCACAGTAAGAGCAGAGGACCTTGCCTTTGCCATTCTTCTTGCTTCTCTTCGAACCTGAAGGTTCTTTTGACTGCTATTTCTTCACAGGGGATTCATCTCTTTGCTTTCCATAGATCTGAGGAGGAGAGGAGTCTTGTCCACCGAGGCTCTGATACCATGTAAATTTGAGCATATAGATCTGCAGAAAAATACACAATTCACAAAGAAGATCTCACAATTTACTCAGCAATTGAAGAATGAAACAGTGCAAAAGGCTTGCAGCTGTGAATGCTTTCATTAATCAAAAAAGTAATTCAGATGATAATTACAAAGAAGTAAAATGGCTTTAATAGCCACAAGCAATTCGAATCCACATGAGGAAGTTTGAATTGATTAGACTCTACTTAACTGTAGGTAACCAAGACCTTGTCTAAATCACTATCGGAGGACTCGGTGGTTAACTGACCTTGTCTAAACTATAACCGGAGTTCATCGGAGCTCTAAAACACAACTCAAGTGTTACATTCAGTCTTGACCAATGGTTAACTGACCGTGGTAGGTGAGAAATGCGCCCCACATGTGTGCAGTCAAGTAAACCTAGCGCTAACTGAATGTGGAGGACTTGAACTGAAAGTAACTGACTCCTAACTTAGCTTGACTAGTCATTAACTGAAGCGAACTGACCTTGGTTGGTTTTGGCACTCCCAGTGGCTTCCTAAATTGTAGGGATTGATCTAGGAGGCTCCTAAACTTATGCAATCAAGTGCAATAAGTGGCAGTGAGCCTCAATTAGTGTTCCCCACACTTTAGTAACTGAAACATGTGCCCCAATTAGGTCAACTTTACCCAATGGTGCTAATGACTATAAATAGACTAGATGGACTCCCGATTTAGTCATGACTCCCGATTTAGACATATGACCAAATTTGGACAAGGGAGGATTAATAATCCTAACAGCTTGTTGCTTACCCAAATTAACCACATATTATGCAATATCATGATCCACATTCTATAGAAATCCATTGTAAATTAAGGACATGGATAAGTTCATGTCGCTTATGAAGCAGAAGGTACAACTTCTGAGAATCATATTGAAATAAGGGGTTCCCAAAATCCATTCCTAATCACACCAAAAGGGGCCATGCATATCTACATTCATTTTTAAAAGGTCCTCACGTGGAATATGACTGATAATCTCCATAATAACATGTTTATCCATATAATATACGGAGAATTCATGGGAAATTGATCACCAGTCCTTTCAAGTTTGTATAGTAGCATCCCACAAATCCCTATGATAGAAAATATTTTTCTTACTCAATCACAGTTCTTGAAACCAAGGGATGTATGAAACACATGCGCCTTGCACCTTCCAACTCCAAATCAATCTTCTCCCCAAATCCCATCCTTCTCAACTGCCTAACATCTACCACTGCACAAGGAAAACTACCTTCCTCTATGCTACCTAAATTATTTTGATAATAAAAGAGAGTGAAACCTCGAAGCTATGAATGGATGCAATTATATCACATAATCCGAATGATCCCTTGATCCTACCAATGTGTTTTGCAGTGAGAAACCAATCTACCTAAATAATACTTTCCATGGAGAGCTTCCTTATTGACATTGAATCACCCATTTGGTTGCCAAAATATTATATTGAGTGGAGATATCAATAAAACCTATGCCTCCTTCATCTTTTTCCATAATGGAAACATCCCAGGGTACCATAGGGAGGCCCCTAACCCCACCATACTTGGACCATACATATGAATGCAAGAGTTGTTCCAATCTATGAAACTGATCCCTTCTAAGAAGTCAACAAAAGACATAATAAATGTGTGAGGCTTGGAGAATCCTACTAACAATTGTCAGTTTTGCAGAAAATGGTTCTGCCAAAGAAGAATACGAAGTTTATGTTGCATACACTCCAAATACCAATCCCACATAATCATCGGAGAAATCCCCTAACCCATTATGGAAAAGGCCTAAATCAAAAGCATAAATTGATTTTTATCACATGGATGTGGGTAGGGACAAACCCAAAGGGAATTCTAGGGAATAATAAATCTTATTTTAGAATGGCTTAAAATGAGCCATGAATTTTCCTAACCAACATTACTTCTATTGGGTCAATACTATTGTAGATTCCATGTGCACTAGGCATTCATGGAAACACATCCATTGTCTCTAATACTTATCCAAAAGCTTACTTATTGGGAGAATTATGTCTAGTTGCACCCAAAGTAGCGAGGTTATCTACAACTTAGAATAGGGGAGATGTTGTCAGGTTACATTACATAACTTAAAGTTCCCAAAAATAAAAAAGTAAATAAAAAAATTAATGTTGACTCATAAAAAAATTAATGTTAACTCATAATCACCAAAAATAAAAAAGTAATTAAAAAAATTCATGTTGGCTTATAAGTTACAAAAAATAAAAAGTAATTAAAAAATTCATATAGGTTGAAAAAATAAAAAAAATAAAACCAACACAGGCCCATCTTAGACTTGGATCTTGTGGAAATTAAGCCCAGTCTTCGTACAATTGAACTCACAAGAAATTGCTAGAAAACATGCAAAGATCCACTCAGAATTGGAGACTAAAATTGGTGCATAACACTAACTTGCATTGTATAAGTGTACACCAACCAAACTTATAATTACATCATAGATTTGAATGCCTAAGGAGAAAAGTTAAATCCTCACAATAGCAGGCTTACTAAAAGTAAAAAATCCCCCTAGGTGCATAAAACACTTTGTAAATCAATCCAGGAAGGTCACGAACTAGATGAATGATGTATGCCAGCTGATAAGTGATAGAAAGTCAATATAGTCATGCTTTCAAGAGAGAGAAAAAAAGAGAGGATGAGTTGGGAAAAAAAATAAGGCAGTTGCCATGTGACTAGCTTTCACATTTTTACCTTAAAGCCGTCGAAAACGAGTCTAACTCTAGATATGGCAAGAAATAGCACTTACTAAACTGGGCAATCTATATAGTTGGAAGAATCTTATCCAAAATATTTGAAGGGCACTCCCGGATGCAGTAATGGAAAGTTTTGATCAAGTGGTGCAAGTGGATGTCAACTAGCTAGTCTAAGACCTAGTAAATCAACCATAAAAATTAATAAGTGTATCCTAAGTATGGGAATGAGTTTTTAATCATTCTAAGAGATCTATGAAGTACTCAGAGAGATCAAATTTATTGAGGTGTGTATATTTTTTAAGTATAGAAATTTTAAAATAAAAAAATTGAAACATCAATAAATTAGATCCCTCTCAATACTTAATCTAGGTTTAAAATAAATCTATGCATAAATGTGTCTTCAATAACTTAGCTATAACTATAGGATAAATGTATTCTAACCATTCTTTTATCTTACCAAATTATTCCTACATCATCTCTTTTATCTTGCCAAATTATCCTATTATAAAATTACACTTCCACCACACCATGGGGGATTTCGCTTATACAACTTTGTTCTTGGCTTATTTTAAAATAACAGGTTATTAAATTTTAAGAAGATATTGAAAAAAAAATAGTTTATGAAATTCATTGCTCACTCTATTCAAAATATTTTAATTAATTTCATTTTCATTATCAAATGAATAGTTTGATTTACTCAATTACTTATAAGACTTAATAACAACGCCACTTAACAAGGGATATAACCTTTTATGGTACAAATCTGGTAAAACTATTTGAGATTTCGTGTTTAAATATATGGTTTAAGTTGTATTCTTTGAGGAATTGAAAGATGTTGAATTTATTAATTAATTTAGCAATATGATTTGAAAAATACAAAATTCATATTTAAAAAAGTTAAATTTTAATAAAAAAATAGTAAGATAATAAAATATCTATAAAAATAATCTAATCCAAGTTGGTGGAAAGTGTCAAATATCTTCTCCCTTGTTCTAAAAACATCACAGAAAATAGGCCACATGAAAATTAGATATGCCAAAATCTTGACCCTCGCTTCATCCAGTAGTCACACTTTCCATGTTCTTCAGAAATATGGCCATATATAATGGATAAGAAACCACTTTGCTTAGGGTCGTCCTTTGTTAAGTTTAAGTTTCGTGGGCCACTACCACTATGTTTGTAGCAACATACTGATCTATGGCAGTGCAGATAACCTTCGCACATGATGTTGAAAAGCAAGCTCTGCTAATGTGTATGCAGACTCATTTAAAACATGGTGTAGCTCTAGGATAGCCCATCGTAGGGTATGTGATAAATTGTTTAGCTTTTGTAACAAGAGAAGCATAGCTACAACGCCCCTTCTAACTGGTTTAAGCATGATAAAATACACAGAGAGCATATTAGTAGTGCATAAAACATCAAATATCAAGCATTTTGATTTTAAAATCAATTTTGATAATTTAATAAAAAATATAATTTAGTTTGGAAATTAATTTTTATAACTTAATATGTGAATTCAATATTGTTTTCTCTGCATGGGACATAAAACATCAAAGACAAATGACCAATTACTCTTAAGTAAAAAAAAACAGACACTGAGAAACTTCAAAGAAAGAGAAAGATTACTACATTATCAAAATGCCAAATGGATTTTTCATATGGGAAAAAACTAGATGTTAATCATAAAATAAAAATACTAGAAAAAACTAGATGTTAATCATAAAATAAAAATACCATTTGTTGTTAGAGCATGTAATTTCGTTAGTTAGTTTATTCAGTTAGTTAGTTCCATATTGGGTTAGCCAGTATTGTCTAGAACCGTCAATTATGTAATATATATAATACATAACCAATTTAACAATTCGTGGTTGCTACTCATCTGTTTCTTCTCTCCCCATATTATTAACATGGTATTTGAGTTATATGTTGATCCAAAAAAGGATTAAACTCTGGGGAGAAGATCTTATTTGGATATCTTGACACTGCCATTTATAAGAAAAGTTTGTAGAGTCATCTATTTTGTGAAGTCCACTTAAGTTGTTAAGAGAAGCAATTTATAATATCAGAAAAAATCTATTAGAGAGACCAAGCAATCTTGAATTCGCTGAGTGAAGAAATTTGTCTACACACGTGAAGGAAAGATTCTGCAAAGTCAAGAATAAAATTGTTGTTGAAGATGTCTATTCCATTAGAAGGGAGCCGCATGAGAAGAATTGTTCGCCTCTGATTTCTTCCATTACCCAATGCCTAAGTGCTCTCTTTGATATTCAAATGCATATGTTCCCAATGGTTTGGTGAACATATCATCCAACTGTTCGTTAGAACCACAAAACTGTAAATACATTTTTCCATCATTGACTAACTCATGAATGAAGTGATAGAGAGTGCCAATGTGTTTTCTTTTTCTATGAAATACATTATGTTTGTACAATTGTCATTAGAGGAAATTTCAACTCAAAATGGGCCTTTCAACCCTAATTCAAATTCCATGTCATCATGTGTTAGCCAATGAAACTGCTTTAAAATTGAAATACGTACAAGTCTTAAACAATTTTTTAATATAAATTTGGGGATAGGTGTCATAAAAAAAACTACTTTTTTTGCTCTATTTTCGACATATATCCCTGTGTTTTTACTCAAATTTCGATCGGGAGAGCTCGTTGGATGCATAATTTAATTTTACATCCAACTAGTACCCACTCTGCATACTTTTGACGGACCCCGCTACCCACTCTGCATTCCATGTCATCATCATGTTTTTAAGGTATTTCTTGTTTTTGGGGTAGCGGGGTCCGTCAAAAGTATGCAGAGTGGGTACTAGTTGGATTTGGAATTAAATTCCGCATCGAACAAGCTCTCTCGATCGAAATTTGAGTAAAAACAAAGGGAGATATGTTGAAAATACGATAAAAAAATTAGTTTTTTCTTTTCTTCCTCCAAAATTAATAAATGTTATTTTATTATTTTCCTTAGGACGCCCATTTTGAGTTGAAATTTCCTCTAACGATTGTAGTGCTATTATCACAAAAAATAGAAGTGGGATCCTTTTCAGTGTGTCTCATATCCTTTAAAAGTCTTCTTAGCCAATTGCATGGCAAGTTGTTGTGGTGGCTGCTACATATTCTGGTTCTGCAGAAGACATGCTGACAATGGGTTGTTTCTGAGATGCCCAAGAGATCCGACTTGTACCCAAATGGAAAGCATAACCAGATGTGATTTTCCTATCATCAATATTTCTTGCAAAATCACTGTCAGTGTACCCTGTGAGAGTATTTCTTGGTGTGTGAGTGTACCAGAGGCCATATCCAAGTGTGCTTGCAACATATCTCAGGATTCTTTTTCCAAATTTCCAGTGAGAGTCTTTGGGAGACTCCATAAATATGGAAATAAGACTGACAACATACATCAAATTAGGTCTAGTTGCAGTCAAGTACATTAAACTTCCTACCATTATTTTATAGATTGTAGCATCTACTGTTGGTCCATCATCATTCTTTGTTAACTTGGGGCCTATAGAAATTGGGGTTTCTGCTGGTTTACATTTATCCATTCTGAATCTTTGTAAAATATCAGTAGCATACTTATGCTGGAAAATAAAAATACCTTGATCATTTTGAGTAACTTCCAGACCAAGGAAGTACTTTATCCGTCCTAGATCAGTCATTTCAAATTCCTTTTTCATGACTGTCTAGAATTCTTCAAGCATTAAATTTCCAGTGTAAATCATGTCATCAACATAAAGACATAAATCAATATTTTTCCTTGCTTTGTTTTGACATACAGAGTGGGCTCATTGTTGCTTCTGCTGAAAGCATTGTTGATGAGGTAGGAGTCAATCCTACTGTACTAAGCTCGTGGAGCTTGTTTTAGACCATACAAGGAATTTTTCAGCTTAAATACTTTTTCTTCATGACCTTTGACAGTATATTCAGGTGGCTGGTCTCCATAAACTTATTTTTCAAGAATACCATTAAGAAAGGCATATTTCACATTCATTTGGTAAACATGCCTTTGATTTTGTGTTGCAATGGAAAGCACAACTTTGATGGTATGTCATATTTTCTACAAGAGAAAAGGTTTCATCATAATCTACACCATACTGCTCTGTATATACTTTAGCAACCAACATTGCCTTTTTCTTTTCAAGTTCTCCTTTTTCATTCAGTTTGGTCTTACACACCGATTTGACTCCAATACTAGTTTGATTGGCAGGGATATCAACAAGATCCCAATTATGGTTTTTCTCAATAGCATCAATCTCTTCATTCATTGCTTGTACCCACTATGAATCCTTCACTTCTTCATTAAAATATGTGGGCTGATAGGAAAACAGAGCTTACTGAAATTGCTAATCAATAACAGGAGTCTTCTCATACAGTTCCCTCAAACTTCTGGTTTTATGGTTCTAAGATAAACTGTCTTTTGGTGTTTCTTCTTGCTGCTATACTTCTAAACTTTGAAGTCCGATAGGGAGATATGAAAAATATGAGCTTTATTTTTGTTCTATGTCTGAAGGATCACTCCAAAATTTTTCTTCAAGGAATTTCACGTCTCTTCTCACCACAAACTTTTTGGTGACAGGATTATACAACTTGTATGCCTTGTATTGTTCATTGTAACTAGGGAAAATACAACACTCACTCTTCTTATACAATTTTCTTCTAATTTCATCAGTTATATGAGTAAATGCAATAGAACAAAAAATTCTTAGATGTTCAACACTAGTGTTAGTGCCACTCCATGCTTCTTCAGGAATCTTGTCTTGGACACTCACCATGAGTGAACTGTTGAGCAAGTAGACTGAGCATGCAACAACTTCGGCCCAATACTCATCGCATAGATTCTTATGTGGAAGCATGCTGCGGGCCATGTTCATGATAGTCCGATTCTTGCATTAAACAACTCCATTATGTTGTGGAGTGCATTTGGTGGTGAATTGTCTCTGGATTCCATGTTGCTTGCAAAAATATGAAAACTCATGTGAATCATATTCACCTCCCCCATATGACCTGAGGACTTTAATTAACTTTCCAGACTGCTTCTCAGTGAGAGCCTTGAACTCTTTGAACTTGGAGAAGGTCTCTGATTTGTTCATGAGGAAATAAATCCATATTTTTCTACTAAGATCATCAATAAAGGTCAAAAAATAAAAGCTACCTCCTCTGGATTTGGTTTGCATGGGTCCACAGAGGTATGTATGAATTATTTCAAGATGTTCTTTGGCTCGAGATGTGGAAGTGGGGAAGTTTTCCCTTTAATGCTTCCCAATGATGCAATCCTCACAGGAGATGGATTGTTCATGAATAACTAGTAACATATTAACCATGGACTGTTTGTGTAGGAGATTGAGACTCTTGAAGGGAAGATGACCGAATCTACATTTCCATAATCAGGATTCATCTAGACTAGAAACTATATGGGCTATAGACTGTGGAAGGTTGGAACTCCTAATACTGAGAGGAAATATTTTGTTCTTGGTCATTTCAACTTTGGCTATGAGTCTTGTTAAAGAGAGAAACTTGATATGGCTTGGGGTAGACCACAACAGACTGAATGACACCAAAAATCAATCCACTTCAATATGCAAGAGAGATAAATGCTGCTAACACTAAGGGATACAAAACATACCTTATTTCGGACGGTTGTAGTAGATCCCCGTTGAGATTTTCAACCATGCATGTACCTAAAATTCATCCTCAACAACAACGAACAAAACAAACATGCTATATGTTAAGTGTTAGGCCTACTCTAGAATATACAAATCCAACATGTATAATCAAATACAACTACATCCATGGATAAGAATGTTCATAGCCATACACATGTAATGGACAAGAAATAGATATTTCTATTAATAATGAACATAGATAACAGTTAAAAACTCTGTTGGCACCTTGTCGAAATAGAGAAACCAATTCCTCCACCTAGGCATCCACCACTTCAATCCTCCATCTCAATGGAAATCTGACAAGACAATGGAAAGATTGGGAAGAGCAACAATGTATGCTCAAAAGGATAAAGGGACGCAGAATCAAGCATGTTTGAATGGGGCAAAAATGAACTATAGTTTCCTTTCTCTCAAATGTTCTCCTCCTCCAATGCATGCAAGAGGCTCAATATATAGCCCTTCAATTAAGCAATGAAGTATCGAGTCAGAGTGTTTCCAGGAATATGGAAGATCAAGAGTTAAGTTATTCGGGACTCATTGAGGAAAATTCCAAATGTTTTTATTTTACATGCATATTTCCCAATGTACGCGGGCTACAGTGGAGCAAGATGCATGTACACATGACTTTAAAGCTAAAACCTGCGTATATCCATAAACAAATTCTTTTTAGTGGATTTCTTGGATCATCAAAGTATGTTTTGAGCAAAGGGGGTCCAAAGAGTCTGCAGAGGGACATGGAAGGACATAAAAGTGTGATTTACCCAATGTGGTAAAATCATCTATAACAGATGCCCCCTAATGTGTGAGGTTAGAGGGGTAACATGTGGCCCAAATACATTATAACCATCCCATAAGTGGAGTAATGAAGACCCAGGTGGAAGAACAAACCACTCATCATGTGACTGCAAATATACAATGTAGTATTCCTGAATACATAAGAGTACAATGGTCATGAATATGCATAATAGACATATGTCATATGTGGTCATCACCACATACAATATATAGTGAACAAGATCTCCATAATGGATGAAGATATCTGATAATACACTAGAATCTGGGCATGAGAGCTAACATCTCATGAATACTGGCATGATCAAGGAGGTAGCATATGTGGAATGCCACCAAGCTTAGAGCTCTTCTATGTAAACTGCTACTGGTACACGTGCCATCACGCAAATAAAGGTGTCGAGTTTGAACATGATGGTCCATCATCTAATTACTGGTCATTGATGTATACCATTAACTGACGCTAGATATCCCACCGATAATGAAATTGGGAATTGAGGTACATAGTGCAATATAACAAGTGTGAATAGATTTGTTGAGGTCAAACACTTGAAAGAATCCATCGATCAGGGGACATTAATGTATTCCAAAAAATTTCGATGGTGAGAGGACCTACCACTGATGAGTGAAAGTCTCAAGGAACTCAATGGACTCTAGACTCCTATTCCATAATAAATGATCTGAAGTCGATGGAATGGAATCCGCTGGAAGGAGGGAATTAAGGAATCCCCCATCAACCAACACGAGGTACTCAACAATGCTGGATAATTTGGAGGAAATCAGACGAACAAGATGTGCACGTACCAGTAATTGTGTCGGGAATGGCCAACATGCAAAGACAAGATAACTAAGGAATGGTCAACTCAGGCTAAAAATTCCTTCGAGGAAGAGAATAAGGCAGATGGTGACTGACAAGAAGCATAGATTCAATATGAAAAATAGGAGAACTCAATGACACAATAGGAATCAACAGAGGCTCCATAGGGATTGGAAGCATAACCATTTGGTGGAGAAAACTCATAATAATGATTAAAACCACTAAAGTCATAATAATAACCCAATTGATGGATAAAATATACAGTGCTCTGTTCGAATGCGACACGACTCGACAAATTCCAAAAGTAATATCGTTTCTCGTCCGTATTTTTATTTTTTCTAATTTTTTGGACTTTTTTAGATTAGGAAGCTTGAAAAAGAATAAAATTTATTATAGTACATAGCTAGGAGGAGACAAGTGTCACAAAAAATCAAACTAGTTCCAAGCAGTGGAACACACCTATGTTCAATGCAAGGAAGCATGTGCAGGATAAGGACAATCAGGGGGATGTCTCCTCCTGGTAAAGGATGATCAATATGCAAAAGATATATAAAAGCTCTGCTTGGTTAGGATCAATACAATCTCGAGATATATGGCTTATAACTCTGGAGCATGGATCCTACATAAATCTCAATAAGGCAAGCAAACACATGAAATGCAATTACAACTTGATATAAATGGGGGTCCTTGTGGGAGATGGCCATCATAAAGTTCAAGAGAGACATGAGGTTCTCCCTCAAAGACATGGCATGACTATAAGGGACTCCCAGAACTAAAGGAAGAATCTTAGCATGGGTACCAAATGACAAAGTGGGATCTAACTAGGTCACCCATGAATAGGAAGGCTCTACCACTTACGTAATGCCACTTCTAGTAGCAGTGTGATGGTTTCGTAACATTACGAAGTGGGTTTGTACTTATAGTTAATGCGACATGGTCATAAGGAGATGCATAATGTAAGTGGAAAAGGTGATCCTATCCTATATGCCAGTTCGAAAATATACCTACAATAGGCACAAACGGGTCAATACCTTAGCGAGAGTGTACAAAAAATGGACACTACACGACAACAATATTAGTCCAAAACATCTGAAAACAATCAGTAAAGAGTCCAAACTATAGGATATAGGGAGGATTGATCATGGCAACTGCATTCAAAGGAAACAATGCGGTGGACGATGGGACATAATAAGGAATGTAAGGTGTAGACCCAACGTTCATGTATCCAGTACCACCCCCATGAGAATGAACACTGGTATTAAGAACGAGCGAAGGGAGTGAAAATCCTCCACAAATGGATTAGAGGGTAGAATATGTCTACTCTCAAATATATGAACAAGGTATGGGGTTGTGGTGTCCCTGGTCCAACACTTGGCTCCGCACTAGGACCTAGAGAGGGTGATGGGATACTAGTAGTGATATCAGGCATGCCAAACATAAAAGGACCCGAAATCGAGAGAACATAAATATAATCAAGTAACCGCTATCCCTAAAGCCAACTAGTGCATAAGTTGCACACTCCTATGAAAATCCAAGCCAAGTGCAAGAAAGCCAAGGGGGAGGATAAATGAGCTTCCAAATGTAGTAGGTATGTCTCTCCTAGGAGAGGTCTGAGACTCCCATACACTACAAGTGAAGGTGTGTAAAAAATTATAGTGACCCTTAGCTTCAACGCATAAACTGATTGTGTTTTTCGACCTCTACCTGGCTAGGACACTCATAGAATAACCTCTGCAAGTACCCTCTGCGATACATAGGTAAGGAAACTAAGTTCACCCCAATATAATCAATGCTTAGGCAGAAAGTCGCAGGAGGGATCTACCATATGAGAAAGGTAACAAAGAATGAAGATCAAAAGCACCAAAGGTACCTCAAAATCCCCCAGATACAAATAATATCCTGGAAGTATATACAATGCTGCACAGAGAGTGGAAAGGGGCTATCCCCACCACAAACGTGTACGTTGCCTCATGATTAACTCCTGTTTAATAGGAAGCTCTCGAGAATAATAATTATACCAAGGATTTCACTCTTGCACCTAGACAGACACCTACTTTTTTTGTTTAGTAGTCTTGGAGAAATTTATTCACAAAAACCTATTCCGAGACTCTAAAACTTAAGCTTTTTGATGCACCACTATCAAATAAAAAGTGTAATTCATTTTAAATTAAGCATTTATTTTAAGGTTATAATTACTTAGGGGTAATGAGCATGCAACTAGTGATATTATGACTCAGCAGTGAAATACATATGCACACCTAACAAACGATGCCAAGTGCAATTTGTCTTTAAATATGAAGAAATGGGTATGCCAGTACATGAAATGCAAAAAATTTCATTCCTTTCCAAATTCCAATACAATCCTTCCTATATGAAATCCTGAACACAACTCTCATCCAAGAAATCCAATGTAAATACCTCCTTAAATCCATATGTGAGATGCAATTAAGAATGCAACTATGTAATTATTTTGTATTTTCAATATAAACGATTGAAAATGTAATAAAAGTCATTAAAAATTCTCAGTCTCTTCAGAAAGAATCAAACGCAATCCAAGCAAGACACTGAGATAAAAATACTAATGCACTAATGGAAAAACAAAAAAGGAGATAAATGACTATAACTACTTTCAAATAAAAATCAATGAAAAAGGGGTCTCTAGTCACAAAAGAAGTAGTAAACAGAGAACATCAATACCCAGAAAGACTCGGATACACTCACAACCCACCTAACAACTTCCCACATCAAAAACTCAACCAAAAGGGAGGATGTACACGACTGTTCAAAGAACAATAGTGTATGTACGTGACTAGTTAGAGGACAACCTATGTATATATGCGACTGTACATACTCTAACTCGTGTATACAGAGAAGAAAGTGGTAAAAAATAGGCCAAGGGTCAAACCACTCTAGAGGAGTGTCAATGGATGAATGTACTACAAAATGAGACACATAAACATGGAGAAACAAAGAGCAAATAAAAAAAATCATGCGCCCAAACCCCACCAAAAGGAAATCCCCAGTGGAGTCACCAATTTTGTTACAGAGAGTAACTTCCTATGGCTTGGGGTAGAACAAAACAAACTAAATGACACTAGAAATCAATCCACTTCAATATGCAAGAGAGATAAACGATGCTAACACTAAGGGATACAAAACATACCTTATTCCGAATGGTAACGATGGGCCTTTACCAAATGCCCAATCAATGAGCAATATGTGATTTGGGCTCTGTTTTCAACAAAAATAGTCAATGAGCAATATGTGATTTGGGCTCTGTTTTCAACAAAAACAATCAATGAGCAATATGTGATTTGGGCTCTGTTTCCAACAAATTAGTTAAAGATAGAATACTAATTTCAAGAATTCTTGAAAGCAATGTAGGTAGGGATATACCTTACCAAATGCTAAATCAATGATAAATAGAATTAGTGTGAAAAGTGAAAACCATGTATGGATGCACTTATGAAATGCCCACACAACTAGTCATTTTTTTTTCATTTCCAAAGCATTTTTCTTTCACAAATAGAGAGACTAATATATGTATTTTAATGATATATAGGATTTTGGAAGGTTAAAATAAAACAACACCGTATAATCAAAGGCATTTATGACAAGTCAAGTCTCACTAATGTAGTTGGTATTCAAGGGGTTCCATTTGTTAGGAGGCCCAGGGATTGAAACCTGGTGGCGGTGGGAGGAGACAGAAGAAAAAAAATGGATGGTGTGGCACAAGATAGGTGTGATCCCTGAGTGATTTTGACGGCTTACATGCCCTTTGGTTGCAATTTCTTAGAACACAGGCCACTCCTGCAAGTTAGGGATATCCGTACAAAAAAATAAAGACATCTATTACAAGAATCATCCAAAGTGATTAAAAAATACCTTACTCAAGAAACTGAGAAAAGGATGACACTAGTAGGTGATTCTAGAAAAGGAATGTGTGAAGTTTTCCAACAAGATTATCATTTAATAAGCACTCTATTTTTTGATCTCCAATGCTTTTGCATGATGAGAAGCCTCTGGTTGTGCCACCATGGATTTTGGCTTGAGGATATTCAAACAAGGGGTTAGAACCATCCTGGATATCTTTTATGCATAAGGGATTGGGTGTTATAACCTGACTAATGGATAGAATCTGTATCAACAACCCACGAAAATGGTTTTTTATTTTAAACATCCTGATTGTTGGTGAACACCTTATCTACACGAGTACTCCTTTCCCTAAATACCCTATCTGTTGCAATCCCAGGCATATTAAAACATCGATTTTAACCTTGTTGTTTTACCAAATTAGCATGGCAGTGGATTTCGACCTTCTATGGTCATCTTTCCACAAACCTCATTTTGGGTGAGAAACCACAGTTGCCTATTGTATTCCTCCCAGCATGGAAGCTTATCAAGATAGGGAAACTTAAAAGAAGACATTATATTATTTTTCACCCGGACTGTGGATATAACCATTCTTTTCATGGGCCAATGGAGCATAAATATGTTTAATATTTTCATGGGCCAATGGAGCATAAATATGTTTAACTTGTCTATGCAGATCATTGTTCTGAGTATTCCTAGTTTCTCTAATAGGAAAATGAAAAAAAAAAATTTGTTTAAAAGAAGAAATTAGATGCACGAACCAACATTTTGATATGTCCAAACAAAATAATTCACAAAATAATACTATATTCTTTGTGTTTTTTAATAATATAATTTAATGTCGGTTGAGCCTTAACCCATTTAGAATCCCTTTTGCGTGTATGAGCACCTCCAAAAATGAGATATCACATTATGGATATGTTGAACGAAAAAACATAAAATGCCTCACTATTGGATAACATATTCATGCTAATAAATATTGTTTGTTTGCATAACTAAGTAATCTAATACTATATACATATGAGTAATATTAATTATTCATACTAGATACATAACTTTGTCAAATGCAAAGTGAATATTTATCTCAATACTCGTAGATAACACAAAGAATAGTAACACACATTAAAGGATGAATTCCTAGGTTTATTAAATTCATAAAAAGGACTGGAGAGGATGGTTGCTAATGCAGACCTTGAGGCATCAAGGGAAATTAAATTTCCTTTTGAACATAGGATCCAATCTCATCAAGGCATAGCTACTAAATCATATTGTCTTTATGTAGAATTGTTTAAAACCTTGTCTTATACTTTTTAAAAATTTCATCTAATAATACAAAATATAATACCATTCAGCTTAGTACCATGGACATGAATTTGGTATTTAATATATGCATGAAAATACAAGCCTTGCATTTTGCTTGAGTTATAAGTTGACATTGTCTTTTATACCAACGTTAGTATGATTATCTATATAAGAAATTCTCTTGGTAGCACATATTTTCATTATTGTGTCTGCCCCACTTCTTCTATTGCATTCTCTAATATCAAAAAATGAAGGAAAGACATGCAAAGTCAGAAAGATGATCTATGAAATGATGTCCAAATATAGGAAATTTGCATTGATAAGTTATATTTTGGGTTACTTGTAGGAAGTATGCTTTATGCCTCTATCCTACTCAAACATAGATAGAAGGAATGGATTGAATCATTCTTACTCCTATATGGAAAATTACTATATTTTACCTCAGGTTACCCAGGCTCAATAACCAATACTAGGTATTCAGATATTCATAAATATGACGAAATAATAAAATTTTAAATTAGCTTGGCCAAAACATGACAGAAACAAGGATTTTTAAACCTTCAAATAAATAAGTAGCTTACAAACGTGGTTGTGCAACAATTTCTTAAAATTTTTCCAGTTGGTTTTCAGAAAAATTGAGAGAAACAAAGAGAAAGGCATTATTAATCATTTCAAGACAACCAATTGCTAGAGGCAATAATAAGACTACAAGAATTGACAATTACAAACCTTGGCCACCATTGAGATGCTTCCCACATGCCAATTAGTCTAGATCTATGCTTATAATAAGGAGTTCAATTGTATAATTAAATTATAATTTATGAATTCTGAGAACTGCAATTTTAAGAGTCGATAACATAGGGAAGATTGGATAAGTATTTTCTTTTTGAAATGAATGTCATCAAAATAAACATTAGATATGTTTCATATATAACTTTCTATTTTGTAAGCATACGTTTATTACATTGATAGGCATATATATATCATATTTTGAGATTTAGACTTGAGGATTAACAAGATTGACAAGACTCTAAGGATTACATGATTGAGATTACTCTAGGCTTCAGTCTATTGTACATAGTGTTCGACCCGAAGGAAAACCAGTTTACTTAACCTTTAATTAGAGTCCTTAACTGGGATTTCTTATTTATTTAGAAATTTATTTTGTAGCCCCGAACCTGTAATAATATGGACATTACCATTGGCTACAGTTACTGTTTCGATTTATAATTTGTGAAAGTGTTGTTAATAATTTTCAAATTCAAGGTTTGGGTTGGTCAAATCATAGCTATTTATCTACTATTTGCATCGGCAGGTGGTGTGAACATTGTTAAAGCAATAGATCATTTAATTAATTACCTAGATTTATCCATTCTTTCACATGCATTTTGCGGTTAGTTATTTCTTTATTTAGTTAATAGCGATTGGACAAGCCAAGACACTTAATTTCAAATTTAGGGTTTGGGTTGTTGATATTGCAGCTAGCTTTGGGTTGTTTGAAATTGCAACTCTTTATTTACTTCTTTGCATCAGAGGATGGCCAAAATAGTTCATGAGAAACGACATAAGTTTAATCTTCGACCATTATTCAGAGTCAGAACAATTTCAGTACCAAAGATTTTGTATACAGTAATGCACTTGGAGCTCCACTCACTACTGTATTTTTCAAAATCATCGATTAGATGGAGAAGGGTTATTAAGAATCACCAATATCTTGGTCAATATGCTCCTCTATTTTACCTACTTCCATGCTGAACAACTAGCTGGATATCATTTCTCAGATGCTAGCCACATGAGTGTTCGCATTGTGTGTGTGTTTTTTTTAATAGATTGTGAATATACTATATGTTAATTATGAAATGGTGAATACTATGTGACAATTTGTTATGTCCTGCCATAATAGGATATATATGAATGGTGCGAACATATTAATCTGACCGTACTATTTTTAAATTTTTTTCATCTATCATGTTTGGCATGGTTATAATTTTTTTATTAAATTTATTTTTATGGAAAATTATTTATCTCACAAATAATTGGTTGTGGATGATCATGTATTTATTGAATTTTGTGTCCCCAACGTTGACGACATGCTTCAATGAATTTAACACTACTATTTTTGTCAAGCATTGCACACTAATAAAATTATCTTACCTTATACGCTTATTTTATATAGCACTCTCATCAATAATGTCAAGACAAATAGACTCCTAATAAAAAACCTAAAATGAATCCCTAGTAAAGCCAACCATTATTTGAGAAATCTAGATAGTGTAGGTGACCATGATTTTAATATCTATGTCTATAATAATTGGGGTCAATGATGGTTAACTTTGGACAAACTAAAGTCAAGCATGGTTTACCAAATTCAACCATGGTTCGCTACAATCTATAATATATGTTGACACAACCAAAGTTGTGACACATTAATAATGCGACCTTCGGCCTTTATCAAGGGTTATGTTGTACTGTGGAATTTATTAAGGGTTATGTTCCATTACGACGTTCATCAAGAGTTATGTCTATTGGTCAAGGGCTTTGCTGCATTATGACAATTCCCAACATGTGACACAATAATAATGTGGTATTCAATGTTCAAGAAATTTTGTGTTGCATTGTGAAGTATGGACATGTGTTTCACTAAATTTAACCATGGTTAACTATGCTCAAACTAAATTCAAACATGGTTAACCAAAGTCAACTACAATAATTAAAGTCAAGCATTACTTGCAAAGTAAACCATGGTTGAATTTGACTAAACTAAAGTGAAACATGGTTAACCAAAGTACTCCATGGTTCATTACAATGTTCAATATCTTCTCACATAACGAAATGTGCGACACATTAATAATGTGATATTTGGAATTCATCAAGGGTTATGTTGCATTGTGATGTTTATCAAGGGTTACGTTGCATTGACATTCATTGAGTGTTATGTCACATTGCGATATTGGTAAAGGGTTTGTCACATTGTGCTATTTATCAAGGGTTACGTTGCATTATGACATTCATCGAGTGTTATGTCACATTGTGACATTGGTCAAGGATTCTGCCGCATTATGATAATGCACAATATGTGACACATTAATAATGTGAAATTCAATGTTTAGGAAATTTCATGTTGCATTATGAAGTATTGTCACATGGTTCACTAAAGTCTACCATGGTTAATTATGGTGAAATTAAAGTCAAGCATGGTAAATCAAAGTCAACCACGATTAACTAAAGTCAAGCCTTAGTCTCTCAAGTCAACCATGGTTGACTTTGGACAATATAAAGTCAAGCATGGTTTACCAAAGTCAACGATGGTTCGTTGTAGTGTTTAATATATGCTAACACAACCAAATATGTGACATTTGATGTTTATCAATGGGTACGTCTCATTATGGCATTTATCAAGGGTTATGTTCCATTATGATGTTCATCAAGGGTTATGTCACATTGTGATATTGGTCAAAGGTTTTACTGCATTGTGACAATTCCCAAGATGTGACACATTAATAATGTGACATTTGATGTTAAGGAAATATCATATTCAACATTGTCAAGTATGGGTACATGGTTTACTAAAGTCAACCATGGCTAACTATGGTTAAAATAAAGTCAAGCATGGTTCACCAAAGATTACTATAGTTAATTAAAGTCAATCCTTACTCACTAAAGTCAACCATGGTTGACTTTGGAAAAACTACAATGAAGCATGGTTGACCAAAGTACACCATTGTTCATTACAATGTCCAATATATGTTGACACAACCAAAGATGTGACACATTAATAATGGGACATTTGGTGTTCAATAAGGGTTATATCGCATTGTGATGTTTATCAAGGGTTACATTGCATTGTGATGTTCATTGAGTGTTATGTCACATTTCGAAATTGGTGAAGGGTTACATTGCATTACGACAATTCCCAATATGTGACACATTAATATTGTGAAGTATGTCCAAGTGGTTTACTAAAGTTGACCATGGTTAACTATGGTCAAATTAAAGTCAAGCATGGTTAACAAAAGTGAACCACGATTAACTAAAGTCAACCATTGTTGACTTTAGCCAAACTAAATTCAAGCATAGATGATAAAAGTCAGTCATGGTTTGCTACAGTCTCTAATATATATCGACACAACCAAAGATGTAACATATTAATAATGTGACATTCAATGTTCATAAAGGGTTATGTCACATTTTGATGTTTATCAATGGTTACATTGCATTGTGACGTTAATCGAGGGTTATGTTGCATTGCGACATTGGTCAAGGATTATGTTGCTTTACAACAATGCTTAGGATATGAGACATTAATATCATGACATTCAATGTTTAGGAAATTTCATGTCCCATTGTGAATTATGACGATGTGGTTTACTAAAGTCAACAAGGGTTAATTATGGTAAAGTTAAAGTAAAGCATGGTTTACTAAAGTCAACCATGGTTAAATTTGGTCACACATGTTTGACTTAAGTTTGACCACAAAAGTAACCATGGTTGACTTTAGTGAGGTATGTTTGACTTTGGATCCATATAGAAATAATTCACAATGCAACATGAAAATTTTGAAACATCGAATGTCACATTAGTAATGTGTCACATCTTGGGCATTCTCACAATGCGACATAACACTTCACCAATATTGCAATGTGACATAACCCTTGATGAACGTCGCAATACAACATAACCCTTGATAAACATCAAAATATGACATAACCCTTGATGAATGTCGAATGTCACATTATACATGTGTCACATATTTGGTTGTACCTACATATACCATGAAAGTTTATGTCATGGTTGGCTATTATTTGACCATGATTGACTTAGGTTCATAATGTTTGATTGTGGTTGACAATGGTTAACTATGTTTGACATTGGTTAACCATGATTAACTTTGATTAACAAAAGTTGATTATTTTTTAAGTCATGGTTGATTATTATTTAATCATGGTTAACTTTAGCAAACCATGATTGAATTTAATTAACCAAGATTGACTTTAGTATAATACTTGCATGTGACTAAAAATACACTTTTCATACTATAATAGTTATTATTTTATTATTCATAAATATAAAAATATTTGTATAGCATAAATATAATACTTTATTATACTATATTATAATGTTATAATTAAATAAAAATATTTAGAAATAAACAATTCTACTTTATTATTATTATAATGTTATAATTAAACATCTTTACATACTGTTATATTAATTATATTTAGTATAATAAAATATGTTTTTTTTTTTGTACATTGTACAGTATATTATATTACGGGGGCAAAAAATTACATCCAAAAACTCATGACTGTCTGAGGTTGAAAGAGGTCAAGCCTCCTTCAGAGCCTCTCAAAAAATAAGACACCTGTCTATCCAGATTCATACCGATAATGTTTAAGACTGAAGGTACTGTCTATGACTGATAAACAAAGAGACTGGGTTGCATGGAACCATAAATGCCATTCAAAAACTTCGGTAAACTAGCAGAGCCCAGCTAATTATAGAAAAGGACATGTAGTAGAACTTAGAAAAAAACATAAACTGTATCCAAAATCCTGTGAGAGACAGAACCAAAAGAAAACCTGTTCAGAACGAACATTAAGCCGAGGATAATTCTTCAGTGATGGGGTAGGCCCATCTTTCCTCCTGTGAAACAGTAGGCGAGTTTGTGGCAGCAGATGGTGCAAGAGTCAGCGATGGATGATGCTCCGTTTGTGGGGTTGGCGAGTCCTTTTGTCGTTTGAAAAGAGGTTCCAATGTAGATGGAACCGGGAATAGTTTAGCACATGGCATTTTGGAAGAGCCACCTGTTGCACTACTGCTGCCCCCAAGACTGGTTATGGCATGACCACTCGTTTTGCTGCCACTAGCATCGCCACCCTGTGCGCCTCCCCCTGAGTTATGGACGTTTAAGCTTGAAATACTTTCTGTTCCTTTCCAAGAAAAGGTTTTATCCATGGCCGTAAGTTGAGCATCAATCTCAACAATTTTAGTCTTCATGGAGTGAACCGCAATCCTGGCCTCCGCCAAATTACTGAGCATATCCTCTGCTAAATTACAGAGCATGTTTTTCAACATCCAGTAATGATTTATATTACCGCCTTCCTCTCTTGTCGAAAGCTTATGGTTTAGCACCTTGTTCTCACATGCTTCCACCAGGACACAAACCCTTGCTGAAATGTTCGGTTCATAGTCCGTTGAAATGGGAGCACTGCAGCCCCTCTGGGATTTGGCTCTCCCCGAATTGGCTCGCCTAGGGGTACCTCGTTGGCGAGACATGGTCGCAGAAATGAGCCTGAAACCAATATGCAGAGGGGCGAAATCTATGTCGTGGGCTCTGGAACATGAAGCAACAGCAGCAAGTCTGTGAACCTCCACCTTGAGCTCGAGCCCAACGTAGCTATCCTCCATATCATAATACACGCGGTGAAGCTGACTGTCAATCACCATTAAACCTTGCAGACGGGCCATGAATGAGCCTAGGACGTCGTACCTCTTCCAGCCCCGATCGCATGCTCCAACGTGACTTGGGAAATTTCTTCAAAGCTCAGAGGATCCTGCGCAAGTTGACGGTGGTCATGAGCCAGGTGGTGAGAGGTCATCTTAACACGAGCCAAGATCAGTGGCCAGAGAACAGGCCGGGTGTTGCCGAGGTTCGCCAGATAAGAGACATCGGGCATGTTATTCCCATCCAGGCAAGACCGAGCATCGCTGGCAGCTTGAGTCGGTGGAAGTAGAGTAGGGCGCGTGTCACCAGAGTTAGCGGGACAGTTGTCCTCGCTATTGACACCCGCATCCAGGCAGTATAATAAAATATGTTAATTGAATAATGATATTTTAATTAATTATTATATTATATTATTCATTAATTGATATTATTTAAATAATAAATTCTTGTATTTAATTATTAGTATTAAATAATAATTAATATTGATATTATAATTAATAGTAATTATTATAATTAATTGTATTATTATTTTATTAATTTTTTAAAATATCTTTATATATTATTATATTAATTATATTTGATAACATATAATAAAATATGTTAATTGAATGATGATATTTTAATTAAATATTATATTTAATTAATTATTTCATTTTTAATTAACAATATTAATTATTAATTAATATTAATATTATAATTAATTAAATAATAGTTATTTCTTAACGTTTTGGATGTATATCTACAGGCTCACCCGTTACTAGCAACAACCACATTAATTTTATTCGATAGGCGTAAATTAGGCACATACTTTTTATATTAATGTTTTCTTTATAGTATGTGCCTAAATTTATGCCTATCCACGTAATCAGACACATTAATAAAATTAATGTGGTTGTTGCTAGTTAGATAGGTCCCATATATAACTTTATATTTTTTAAGCATAATAATGGAATGGTACTCAAAGTATATTATAGTTTGCATATCAACAAAGGTTGTTTAGCTAGTATTTTATCTTTTCTATCGAACTCCACAACCAATTTTAATTTTTAAACCAAAGGATATTGCATTTTGATGTATCACCGAATAGAAATGAAGTGATAACTCACCTTGGTTTTATCCTCTACACACCAAGAAAAATCGACACCAAAATTCATAGGGGCACATGGGCTTCCCCTTTCTGATTGGACCACTCTGAACACAACCTAATAGCTTCATCAATCCAAATAATAGGAGCCCCTCCATACTTACCATTTTCATCTTTACTAAACAATATAAATTGCCATAGGAAATGAAAGCTTCAGATTCCCTAGAATACAATGCACCTTTTCATTCCATGCAAGTGATTCCCACGTACGACACATAACATATGGTCTTAACCAATTTCCAATAGCTAGGTCACAAGAATTTCAAACTTTGAGCAAATTGTGTATGAAAAAGGGAGAAGCCTTCAAAGGAGAATTCCCAAAACACCGCAAGATCTTGATGAACTCCCGATTAAATGGTTGCATCACCAACATGGGACCACTCTCATGAGCTACCTTGCAATGAAATGAAAAGAGCCTCATCAGACTATACGTTATGTTTACTAGACCAAAAATTTAATACCATTTTCTATTACAACTCCTAACATAATTTTTTATCCCTCTTAGCAACCTTGTCTATGGTACACTAGATATTTCTGCTTACCTGTTGTGTTGGATTTCGGCAAGGCCACCCTATATGATGGAGAATTAAAGCAATAAATTAACCAAATCAAAATTGAAACAATACTTTTTCTATTATAATTAACAATTTCTGAATGCAAGGGAAATTTATGGATGATTACAGACATCGGCATGCTCTAGAAGGTTAACAATCATGCACTTTTGGTCACTGTAACTTAAAAAATATTCCAAAGAAGGGATTAAATCAATTCCAAAATAACTCAACAGTACTTTAGCTACAAGCATATTCTGACTAAGAAGCATGCACCCCCACCCAACATCACTCACATACTTCGATTCACCTATTGGTTCAAATCTTGTACACAAATGAAACAAAACTGCAATACATGAAACCAATTACATTGCTCATTGACCAAAATAGTTAGTATTGCATAAGTCAAAAACTTGGAATGGAAAAACATGAGTGATAGAGGAGGGATAATTTTAGAAATCACAACTAGCTAGAGAATGAATTTATTTGATCCAAACTCTGAAAATATAGTAAAATACCAACCCCAAATAAGTATGAATGGTGTTCATCAAATACAATCAATATTGTTCATCTAATACAGTAAAAAAAATTTAATGGTTAAAATAGCTACTGGTAAGAGTGCACCATATGAAATGAAGTATTAAGGAAATTAATGAGATATGGAGATATGTACTTACAACAATGCCAAATCTAAACACTTTCCATTCCTAAGTTCCATTCATTTGCAGCACTGAAAGAGAACTGGCATTACCAATCCTTGCAGGTATAGTCCCAAACAGATGGTTATACTCTCTCGTCCCAGATGCAACTTCGTCAGCTGATTAGAAAAATTCAAGCCCTAGTCAATTATTTTCGCAAAGTCGAGTTCTTCCACATCTTAAGGAATCACAATAGTAAATAAGACCTAGCTACAAACATTGGCTCCAGCCTTGGCTTCGGATTTTTGTTGAGAAATGGGGCCAACACTTTTTTCTAACCCCATAGGACCATGGCCCTTGACTACGGGATAAAAACTCCTTTGTGGCATATGTCAACGCACTTCTCCCAAGTGGCGCATGCGTCCACCCCATGGTGAATTTCTCAGAAAGGAAAAGACACATGTGCAAGGATAGGGACTTTGATGTCTATTTTAAATCCATGTACGGTTAGGAAAGACTATTCCCATATTGCAGCAGGTTTTATGTCCCTTCTATCTTATGCAAAATCAAACTAGGATTCTCAAGCAATCATGGATTTTTGGAGCGATTTGGGTGGTAAGGTTATTAGGGATGACAAGGGGAATGGATGTTGTTTTACGCTCTGGTTCTTCTACATCAACAAGGATTTTGTGGTAGTTTGGAGTGTTTAGGATGTTACTTGCACCATGGAAGCGTCCTCGTAATCCTCCGAGTCCAACATCTCTTCCTTGCCTGCCTAGTTCATAGATACAGATATTTGGGAGATTAAGAAGAAGGTCAAGAATATGAACAGGTACCTTAGCAAGGTCGATTCAGAGGGAGGTCGACAGATGGAAAATTTTGACAGGGACATGGCTTACCTGAGGAAGGAATTTTCCTGATCGATTCATGCATTGAAAATGCATTGATAGGGATGCTTGTAGAATTGGAATTTTTTTTCGATAAGATGGAATTGAAAGTGGTAAAGATGGAAGAAACGAACTTCTCAGGTTCATCTTCTCTCTATGGCAAGAAAGATAAATGAATTTCAGTCTTTTAGGATTTCATTTTTGGAATTCTTGCTTTTGTTTGATGATAATAGAGTTTAGTTAGAAGTCCTCAATCTCTTTTTGATAATATTAGTAGGATGTATAAGATTGGCACTATCTAAGTTATATAGGACTGGCACTGTTTGAACTCTATTTAAGGGAACCTATGTTAAATATGGATATGTTTTTATGGTTATACCAGATATATATCAATCATAACCATTTTTGTTTAAAATGATTACGACCATGTGATGTGAGTAACATAATTGCTTTGGATATAAATTATCATTCCTTTTCTTGGATTTTAGCTTACATCAAATCACATGCTAATTTATACTCTCACTAAAATATCTTTTTCTTGATATGCAATAATTGATGCTTAGCAGTGAATGGTCCAAATATAAAGTAGAAGGATTTTGGTGCATTAGATCAGGGCGATGATCAAGTTGCATTGTTGGAGCCAAGACGCAAATCTTTGATCCAAATTCCATAAGATGACAAATTAAGAGAATTTGATTTCCAACAATATCTTTTTCCTTACCAATCAAAGGTTCATAGTCTAGTGAGAGCCATAAAGTAATTGTATGGAGAATTACATTGACATCAGTAATTACTCTTTTCTAAATATTGATTGTTCACTTACTCATATATTTTTTTTCAGGACAAGGACTTACTCTTTTGAGACATCTAAATAGAAACATATATGAGTTTGCTTAGCTGTTAGACTCGTGTGGAATTTTTTAGTTTAAAAATGAATTTGCTAATAAAATTGATAATATTATAATATTTCTTAGGATATTGACATCAAGAAAATAAACATTGACATAAAAAAACCAAACAAAAGGCCAAGGACAACATCAACACTTGCGAACACTTCACACAAATTATGCAAGCTTGTGCCAAAATTGTTTATGATACTTGTTTACTTAATGTGCCTAAAGTGCCAACCTCCCCCATATCTTGAGGACAGAAAATATATAGTCATACCATGGAGCATCTGAATCCAAAAAAAGCACATTAGGTTCAACTTCTTACTCATGTTCAATCCTCTTTAAGAGGTAGTTAACTAAGGGTACCAAAGAAAATGGTGAAAAATTACGTGGAAACGCAAGTTACATAAACAAAATCCACTCATTTGACTAACATGTGAAACTCTATCTTTTATTTTTCTTCAATTTGGAAATCGAATTCTGTAAAATATTATAATTTTAACATTCTTACTTTTCCAAACAACTGCAGTTCTTTGTATACAGGTATTTCACATACATTACTACCATGACGATTACATCGTATGACAAAAACAAAATTCCATAGACATCCCAAATTTGGGAAGCTTGTCTAAATAAGATTTGTTGTTGAATTCAAAACAAAAGACTAGAGAATAACAAAAGACAAATATTAAAAATGAACCAAGAAAAAGGGGTTTATTTAAGAAATAAAAGCATTTACAGCAATCGACCCAAAGCATCAATTCGATCACTTTCACCTCTTTGAGAGCCATATCTTCCTCTTCCTCCTCTTCCTCCTCTTCTTCTATCCCAACCTCCTTCGTTCCGTGATCTCCTATCATTTTCCTCTCTTTGATAGCCATATCCTCCCCTACTTCCTCCTTTGCATCCTCTGATTATATCAAATTTTTTTATCTTGGTTCCCTCTGTAACCCTGATAATTTGAACTAGTTTGTAAACCCTTATTCATCACAATAGGTTTGGAACCCTAAACCCTCTGTTTCTATTTGTTATCAAGATGATAGGGATGTAAGCTTATAGACCGAGATGGATCTTCTAGCAATTTTCCTGAACATAACTCTGCCCCTTAACTTGCACCTCCTGATATCCCTTTGATTTCTCTCACACCATGAGGGTTCTCTTGGACTTCCATGGATTCTCTCTCTTGGATTCCTAATGCTATGGATGGTGCACAACTTGTCGAGTTTCCTTCAGTGGGCACATCAATTTTATGCCATCCAAATCAGAAATTTATCCTCACTGAAACTCGATCTCACTGAGGGGGAAACCTAGCTGGGGCATGCTTAGTTTGTAAACCCAAAACTGGGAAAGAGATAGACCCACATTGGACATAGGTAGTTCCATCCGCATTAGAATTTTGTGCAAAAATTCAAACTATTGATACAGAATCCTTCGGGGAAGAATCTGTTCTTGAACTAGAAACTAGGTGAGAGCTAGACCCACATGGGACACATGCAGGATCATATTTCTGTACATATTTTTGATTTTTTAATGAAGGGTCCTTCACTCTATACCCCTTTTCCTTACTCCCAAATATTTTCATAAAAGATGTATATACTGTACATATAATATCTACTCTTGATGTACATACAAATTGATATTTAATGTGATATATACTGCATTTTCAACCCCAAAAATAAGAAATCGGTACCTTGTTGCTAGCAAAGTTCCATCTGAAGAAAACACACATCTAGAAAGAGATCGTGCATATCCAATTTCTCTACAATCCATAGTAATCTATGTTGTCTACTGCAACATGTAGTTCAACTCATCATCCTCGTCCTCATCTTGATACACTCTGTTTATCATGGATCTCTGTAACCTTGAGGTTTCCCGAGGGAGTCAGAATTTCATAATTGTAGTCCGATCTTGTAGCATCCCTGAGATCCTTCAGTGTCAAAGGATAAATATGAGTCCCTTCCATTTCTTGAACCCCTTAAACATGAAAATTGGCAGTTGATGCTTCTTCTTCGTGAACCTTCATGGGATTCTATAGTTGTCCCTCTTCATTAAGCTTCACAGTGAGCGCTCTAAGACGATCTCATCTCTCCATATCCCGCTCACCAGACAATATAATAGGTTCATTCAGGAATGAAGTCGAGCACACATGGAAGATTCATTGGTATATACTGCCAATGCATAAGCACTCCTCTGCAGCAGAAGCTCCTTCATAGCTTGTTCTTTCCTCTCTTGGACCTCTTCACTCTCCATTCCACATGAAGTGGTTGGAAAGCGGGATCAAAACCCCCATTCATCTTCCATAACGCATTTTCAATGTAAAAAATTAAACATGCTAAAATTTCATGGCGATAAAACCCTTATCCTAGAAAGTTATGGCTTCTAAAATGTATATTTTTTATTTTTATTTTGATGGTTTCTTTTATA
>LPNX011200167.1:74845-106451 GCA_001517045.1 Pseudotsuga menziesii
ATGTAATTTAGTTGTTAGTGATATAATCTAGGTGTTAGTGGGTAGACATAATTATACTTTTATTACATTCATATAAATTATTTTTTAATGTAGTTTTGATGTTATTATGAACAACATAATAGAGTTTAGTTTTTCAACAATCTTGATGTTTTTTGTATTGGAGCAATGTGTTAGATACCTTCAAATGTTTGGAGACTAAAACTAGGTTTTATACAATCTAGAAATATCTACTGCTTCTGGGAATTAGAACCTCATGGGGGGTATTTATAGAATGATGGAGTCAAAATAGTAATTACAATCTATATATTTTTGTCGTGTCAAGAGAGAACACAATAAAGAAGCATACATATGATCCAAGAGGGAATCGAACTAGCAGTCAACCTCCCTATCGGTTATTGGATATAGGGAAGGTGAAGACCTATCTAAGGATTCTTATTTACAAGATGGACCCTCTCTCACTCTATTCATGGATGGGGCATGCAAATATCCCATCATGTAATTTTGGCATTGTTAGCTCCTAACATAGAGGGCTAATGCATCTGCATTGACCCATGGTGTACATCGAATTCATCATCAACAATATTTTCATTTATGGCTTATGGGCTATATGTCAACTCCTAGGTCGTGACACATGGTCTAAATAGGGAAAGAAATATACAAGGAAAGTGGATATGGGATCTATGATCCAAAAATAGTGAGTATGTCATGGTAGACACTCGAAGTGTATCTCCTAATATCCAAATATGAATGAGTAAAACTTGAAATAGTAATATGTCTGAAAGAACTATAAGAACTAGAAGGGGAGCTATAATGGGTAGTGTGTCGACTTCGAGAGTGGGGAGCCTATTGTTGTGATTTATATGCATACAACTGAGTGTTGGGATGGGGTAGAGAATAGAAATGTCAATGGGTTTGGGAGGACATAGAGGTGGTCTATGGTCAGAATTAGTGTCTTCCTTTGTCGATATCTAGAAGCCCCTAGAGGAGGGGAGCATTGGAAAGAAGGAAGTGATCTATTGAGTGGAGGCTAGTCCCAACTGCAAATGTCGCTGGAGGAGGGAATGAATCAAATAGTAAACATGTTTTGTGGAAACTATGACATGAACCTATCAATTCATGATCCTCACACACACAATTATTTATCTTTATCCCAATAATTACATCAAAAACATTGATTTCCTAAAGTTCACAATATTTCCATAGCTTTTATTGACTAAGGAGAATCTAGAAAGGATTAACAAAAGAAACAACAGGGTTTCGTAAGTGTGGTTTTTTTGGATGTTTATGCCATGGTTATCATGTTCAACCCCACTTTTTTCCATCTTTGGTCCCTCTTTTTGTCTAGGATTTCTCTAACTAACAATAGTTGGAGCTTTGCAGTCCAGGTGTAAGTTAGAGACATAGATGCCACACAAACAACCCAGTTTCTATATTATATGGAAATGCTCAAAATCAAAGAAATCAATACCAGTTTCGAGTCCTGGTTGAATTTGATAGAAGAGATGGCATGGCCCCTTATTTTCAACATTCCAAGCTAACAAAAAATCCCCTTGTACTTTTTCACCAAACAAAATAAACAAATAAATAAATAGAATGGAAAAGGAATAGAAAGACTCCGCATTGATGATACAACAAACTTACATAGAAAAATTTTCCCTTGATAAAAATCAAATGTTGCAAATGCACACAAATTATTGCCTAGAGGAAAATTCCCTATGCATTCCGTAGATAGAATCCCTAGTGTATATTCACCAAAATATTAAGTGGGTGCACAATTCCATGTTCCTATATGAATTAGGAGATTTGGTATATTGAATTTTGGTTATTTGGTGAATGAAGAGAACCTTCTATTTCAGTTGTACATTTTTCGTTCTACATCTGCTCCGTATCATGCAACACCTCGACACATGTTTTTTCCTTAAGAACTCATACAAACCAATAAAAAATACATAATACTATATTTGCCCCAAAAACCAACCCTCTAATAACTCTATTATAGAATTTTCATACTCTTTGATAGTTCTATTCCAACATTTTCATACGCTTTGATAGTTCTATTACAACATTTGCATATTATTGTACTAGAGTATTCTTCTCTTGCAATCTATATTTTTCCAAATTCTGAAAATGATTTTTTTGTTCAAAAATAAACCCTAACATTAGGAAAATTAAGCAGGTCGAGGCATGGAAAATGACCTTAAGATGGTCAGGCACATCATACAAGTCAGCCTTTGGAGGTTTGATCTCCTTGTTCGTTTTTCCAATTTGTTTCCCCTTTTCTACTTGAGCTCCTGCTCCACATATTTCAGCCTATGTAAAATTAGTTGTATCAATGCAAACAAATACAAATGTAAGGGAAAGTGAACCTAGGGATTAAAGATGAACATATACATGTTAGGGTCTTCGACTATAACCATCATTTCCTAAGCGGAGCTATCATGTAGAATTAGCTCCTTCGTTTCCCCCTTTTCCTTCCACCTTATTATTATTGTTATTGTTGTTTTATTATTATCACGTATTTTAGTTATTACTTCCTCGATGGTCTCATTTGCAGCTATGCCCTCCTTGCGCTCTCGCCGCATTTGCATGAATGTCATCTCCTCCAATGCTAACCTAGGACATAATATATAAACTAAATTTATTAATTCAATCTCGTGACCAGAATATTTTAAGTACCAAAGTGAGGGGCTTTCTCACCACATTTGCTATTCCTCTTTTTCTTCTTCAGCATCGTCCGGTGAGAGTGCCCAATTATTCTTGAGATGCTTTCGCTTCACCATGGTTGTGCTTGTGAATTGTTTCCACTCACAGTGTACTCCCCAGACCACCAAAACCTATTAGGTAATTGTGAGCAGGTGAACCCCAATTGATCATAAATTCCATGAAAGGAAACATAGATCTTCACCCCAATGTGAAAATGGCTGTGCCAAAAAAACCCTCAAAATACGACAACAACAACCACACCCTATAACTCCCATAGCAATAAAAACTCTATGTGCGTGAATTTTAATGTTTTCATTAAAGATATTGATGTTCCCTTGAGGTAAATTTTTTTAAAGTTTGTAAGTTACAACTTTGTTGTATTAGTCCTTCAGGTCATCTTTGTGTTTTAAATATCAAGATATTCGTATTAACCATCATGTAGTTTTACTTAGCCCTTAGAATTGAAACACATACCAAGTCAATTATGGGTAAGTAGGGGCCATTTAATCCCAGGGGCATTGATAAACCAAGGTTTCCCATGATCTTGGGCATGTGTGTTCAATCCTCTTGTAAAGATTTACAATGAAGATATGCATCGTTTAAAGCATGGAGAGATGATATTGCATTGTCCTTGTTGTTTATTTATGTGGACCTAATAGATACTTGGAGTGGCTTTGACATACCAGTTACAATTACTAAAACACATTGCCAAAAGGTGAGGGCATTCCACCATGGTACCTTTTAAGATTATCATCATAGTTTGGACATTGACCTTCATTTGTCTAAGACATGACTAGTGAGGAATTTGAGGGAGTAAAATAATGTAATATGTGATTATTGTGTCAAGGAAAAGTGACAAATACAAGGAAAAAACTGGACATTTACAAGGTGGGAGGACACATTAATTGAACTCAAAACCTCACACATCCAAATATTCCATGTAAGTAAGGATAATTTTTCTGCATCAACCTTACCTTAATCCCTTTTGTCTCTAGGGATCATGCAACATTAATAGGCCTATTTCCACCATGCAAGCCCAACCATAAAGGGAATATTTATCATGTAAGTGGAATATAGTGTTTGTCTCAAGTTTGAGAGACTAAAGATGGATCTCATGGCCTAGTCCATGTTCTAGGATAAACATAGAAAGTCCCAATCCATAACATTTTCCTCAAGGGATCGAGGCCCACACACGGGGACCTAGTCCATAATGTCATCTCTATGTGGGAAATATTTGGCTTACAAGCAAGAAATGGCCATTTCAAGATTTGTGAGAGCAAGAATGATGATCATTGATTGGGCCATATTATCAATTCAAAACACAACGTCTAAGGGTTAGGGGCTCGTGGTCCATGTGTTATGCCCTAGACCACCTCAAAGGCCCTATATAATACATAGATAATATTTAGCCAATGAGTAAGATATTTCAGCCATTTTGAGGTTTGGCACACCAAGTATGGATTTCAGTCCCTAGGCCATGATTTGATGTGAAAAGAGTTGTTGGGCCAAAAAAATTTCCCTTAGGGCTCATGAACTATGTGTGGGGACTTAGGCAACCACAAATCCATATAAAGGGAATATTGGCATGTGAGAAAGATATAGTACCTCTTTTTATGAGTTTTGGTTAACCATGGATATTTATTGTAACTTAAGCAATGACAAGGTCAAAAGACACAGCCTTAGGCCATAACATTTGTATTTGGCCTATAAGTAAGACATTGTCTCTGTTTTAAACAATTTAACACTAAATATGATTTCTATGGACTGGGCCATGGACTAAGGTCTAAATTTAGGGTACAAGGCCATATGAATTACCTTGGGGCTCATGGCCCATGAATAGAGGCCTACATGGGGAATCTTAGCCTACATGTGAGATATGTTCACCATTTTGAGGAAGGGAATGGTAGGGATGGTTTTCAAGGCCCATTTTATGGCCATATTCAAGGTGACTAAAGGTGCAACTAGAACAATAGACCTAGATTCTTAATTACCTTAGGTATGAAAATGTCGCAAGCATTAATATTATCAACTAGGATTAATTAGAGCTCAATGATGGTGTTGACATGCTCTATTTGTTTTAAAATATAGATAATTGGTTGGAAGAGAAATTCCAAGAGAGAAAGGTATAAGGGTTATGTGGTATATATGGGTTGTTAGTGCTTGATGTCAGTGGTGCAAGACCCATTTAAACCAACTAACTAATTTCTCAACTTTGTCCCCATAAAGTATGAGGTCAACTTTAGATATTTTAATTGTGGTCGCAATGATATCTCTAATGGCCCAATAAATAGTTATAGTAGCATGGAACAAGATTTTTATCCCACAAGATAAATTGGGATCATTCAAAGTGAAAAACAAGGATTTTTTATGCTCCATCTTAAACTTAATTTCTCTTTCTTCATGAATTTGCATTAAAATATCATAAACAAGATGTATGACATCTTAAGGTCCCATGCAATATAGTAATGATACAAACCTTGAATATGCTACATATATTCAATTGAAACTAATTAAACTCTATGTCTAAGTTGAATGGTGGTCTAGATGATGATTTAACTTTATAATATTTCCCAACAAAACAAAACTTATTTTCTCCACATTGTGCAAATCATGTATGCTAGTTTTCACGAGGGAAAACAATATAATACTCCCAATGCAACATTTGAAGAGAGTGTATGTTAGGATATATATTTTTTGACTTGTCACACCTTGATGGTGTATATTACGACATATATACACTCTTAAATACAACATTACAAGGTTCTAATGGTGTTCCACCCACAACATCGACCTTAGTGGTGAAATCCAACCAAAATGTTGTCAACATGTATGTCGAGTCTCATATTAGTGTATGTTATTTCATAATCTATTATATATTTATATTTGTCCTTTGGGGTTGGTCAAAGGTTCAAGGCTTGTTAAGTTTTTATTTTATTTTTGAAGGAAAGTCTCGATTATAGGGACTAATGCCCATTTTAGATATGTCAAATGTAAATATTTGGATCTTTAAAAATTTGAGAGGTTATCAATGCTTCTAAATATTTTTCATGTTTTACACTTTCATGACATCTTTAGTGATTATTGGAACTCTTTGTCATACACTACAAAGGTGCATAAACACATGTTGTTAAGGTATGTGCATGCAAAGTGATGAAGTATGTGTATACATTCTAGAACATGGTATAACTAATGTATTTTTATAGAAACTATATTGGTTGAATGTAGCAATTAAAAATTCTATCCCTTAAACCCATCGCAAACATTGCACACTTCAATGTTGAGATGTAATACTTACTTGATTGGATGATGAAAATTTTGAATGCTAGATACCCAACACCACACTCAAATCATCGACATTCACATAATAACATTTTTTTCCTAATCCCTTGGTAGACCCCTTCACACCAATCCATGTGGCACTTGACATTCCAAATTAGCATCCTACCTGAGGTTTAGGGTCATCATTACCAAGACATGGTAATATCCAAGGAGGTGAAGGGAAAGAGGGAGGTGGTTATAAATATATATATTTCATTGGATGAGAACTTATAGCTTTAGGGAGAGAAACAAAATAAATATAATGGACTATGGGGATGGTAATGATGTCATCATGCAGTCTGTTTTTAGGTCACATGAGGAGCTTGTTGAGAAATGCGGGTGTTTCAAGGTTATATCTATCATGCATGATTCCTAGGTGGTATCTATCATATATGAAATTAAAGTAGTTTTTGAATAATTTTGTTTATAGTTCCTATGAATAACAACTTAGTAGGTGACTTCATAATGGGTGTGTTGACACAAACCCAATGAAAAAAACTAGTAGATAGGGGTTCCCACTCTGTTGGCAGCCAAACCACCGCGATATCCCTAAGAACCGCCCCAGATAGGTATTTCCTTATCCAGCAACACCCGTAGAGTGGATGCGGTCTCACCTGATATGTTCAAGGGATGGATAACATAACCCATAAAATAGGAGAGGACAATGCGTATCAAATTATGCACTTAACACAGCATTCACAGATCTGATCATTCTCTTAAGCACTAATAGAACCATTCATTATATTCTTTCAACAAATCACATTATTCAATCAAGACAACAGTAAACATATCGATGCACAAACAGATCCAATATAGTAACATCATTTAAAATAGGGAATCATCGCATCATAGATCCATGTCACAGATTCACATAGCATTCATCATTGAGTCACAGAAAAACATAAACATGAAAACAAAAAAGAACATAGCGATTCAGATCAACTTATGTCTTGTCATATTACTTCAATGCAAAATCACCAAAACAGTTTACAGATCAACAGATCTCCGACAACAACAAGGATTAACAAATATTTTTCCAGGTTTATGAGGATCTCTCTTCACCAAGATCTCTTTCACTTGTAATTCAACAACTACTTATAGGCTTGTGCCTTTACATTCAAGGTCCACTTGGACAAATTCCTAACTAAATCCTAACTGATTTTACAAAACAATGACCAATATCCACAAAATATGGTCCAAAAATACAAAAGGTGACACAAAATATACAATATATTCTATTTCTTGCCTTGAGCGCCATCTTCCACTTGCACTGTGTCTTTGAGATTACACAAAATCCACGATGTTGTGCAACTAATGTATCCAAAAACCCTTTCCAAAAGGCCCCTAACACAATATTGTGGCTAGCTCTTGAGCCACGCTAACTGGACATGTTGTACTCATTGATCTTGATATTGAAATATTCATACTACTAAGTAATATCCTTCACCCGCTCTTTGATCTTTTTAGCTATCTCCTGGCTTGTCGTCAGATTCTAGGTGACTGGGTGCTCGAACATCTTCTCACCAATCTCCTTTTTACCTTCTTGTGCAACCTGTAACGCAGCAAGTTCCTTACTAGAAAGTTGCGTGCAAATATCCTGGAACTCATCTAACTGTTCAATGCACTTTCGCTGAAGCTCCTGGGCCTTCCCAACATGCTGCTACAACTCCTTTAGCTTCGCAAATCTCGTGACCTGGAACATTGGTGGAATCGTCCTCAATGATGTATTCAATGTCGCGAGCTGTACTTCTTCGTCTTGCAACTGTGTGGTCAGTTGCGCCAACTGTTCATCCTACACTATGTTTCCCCAAAACTACATAGTTTCATCTGCCACTTTCTTTTCCTATTGCTCCATCTCGTCAAGATGTGTTGCCAAGTCTTATATGGCACTCTTCCTCTTTGATATTTTATCTGGTTGCATGTTCAAGTGTATCAAGGCCTCCAAAATTTTGTTGTCCTTCTGCAACTAGGAAATAATGGCCCCAAGCTGCTCTGCTCTGGGTACTGCATCCATCTTTGCGGTACTCTCCAAGACGTGTGTTGCAACTGCAACTTTTTCCTTGAATTTTTTTATTTTTAGGGTCCCCCCCTTTTATTTTTCAGTATCTAGACGGCCTAGGAATGCTTTATTTCTACTATGGTTTTCCCAGGGTTCAACTATTTTTTGAAAAAACTTAGTCATTTTGCATGTCCATATCGGATGCTTAGTTGACTAGCCTTCTGAAACAACGGATGCATAGTCCACTATCTTTCCGATGTGTTTATTGGAAGCCTTTCGAGGTCTAATACGTTGTATCGGGAATGCATTTGTCTATGATCTCAGAGATAGTTTGCTGAGGTTCCGACGTTTTAGTATAAAGCATATCCAATGGATCGGATGTCCCTTCGACTATCTTTTTCCGATGTCCGGTTAAGTGGGAAATCTTGCTATTGGTTGTGTTTTCGGAATGAATCAAAGGTTTAGTTTGTCCCCCATCCGACGTTGTGGAAGGTTACTGTTGAGTTGATCCGGAGCTTCGTGATGTTCCCATTGATACCGAAGAGGTTAGTCCTACCGATTTCTGATGTGTCTTTCCCATATTACCGTGTAGGTAGAGCCATTCCCATCCGACGTTGCGGATGTCTTCAAGACTATATGTACGATGTTGGTTAAGATTTTTTTCCCACTAGTGTTAGTTTTTCACCTCGATCGAGGTTTATAACACCGTTTTGAGCCCATGACTTGTCATTTTCATGGTGGTAGCCATCAAGCTCGGTTGCACATAGCTATCAAGCTTCTATACGTTCTCCTCTACGCCCGCGCAAGTTATCTCCTGTCTAGGTCGCCCGCATCTTCGTTGCCAGGTAGGATCCGTTCATGAATTAGTTTTTGCTTGGTTTTTGTTGGTGTTTAAACTGCCAAGGTGGATAGGGTTAGGTTTCCGTGGTAGGGTAAGGTTTCTTGCGTCTTTGTGGTCTTCCTACAGTGAAATCCCTGTATTTGGGATGTGGGCTGCTCATTTGTGAGTGTTTTCATTTCTTGCTGGTTAGGTTTTTCCGTATCCGCCGCTGTGCAACCATGAATACGCTTGTGGCAGTTTCATTTGTTGGGAAGGTTAGGGCAAGGTGCAGACAAGCGTTTTGCTGTCTACACCTCCTTGTTCATTATGGACTCATTTTAAATCCTAATCCACACGGCCATGTCTCCTTTGACAGTAGGTTTCCATGGGACGTAGGAGGGCCGTGAAATTGATAGGGGTTTAGGGTTTTTTGTGTTGAAACAGACGGCGGTGTGAGATTTTGCCTCAGTCAAGATGCACATATAGATTTTTTAGGAAGCTGGAAGAGTTTAGGGTTTTGAACTAGCTGAGTTTTAGCAGTTTTGGGGGGCATAAATATTTTGCAGGTTCTTTTTGTTAGAGTCTCTCATTCATAGCAACTGTGGGTATTGATCATAATTTTCAATATGCATATCGATGAAATGGTAATATTTGGTTGCTTTATTTTTTTCTCACTACCCCGCTTGCTAGAGATAAGTGGACTGAGATCATGTTGTATAATGGTTATAGGTAAATTATCAACACAACAATATGCCACACAAATAGAAGAAGAAATCCCAAGAAACCAAAGAAGAACCTGAAGTGGAGGTGATAACCAGAGTGGAATTCATCTATGAAGATACTAAAGCTATTACTGGAGTTGAACCAGAATATAAATGGGGAGAGGTATATAGGATGATTTCAAGCCAGACTGTTCTAGATGCTGGTTTTGAAGATATGCACATGTATGCAAATATTAAGAGGTCAACCCTTATGAAAGTGGCTACCAGACCTGAGTTTTTCCCATGTTCGGAAGTGATAAGTTGGATTCTGCCTAGGGAAAATGTAGCACAGATGATATTGGAAAATACCACGAAGTAGGGTTATGCTGCATATAGCCCAGCTTATGTATCTATGGCATATAATTTACCAACAACACAAATTTATCTGACTGAAAGTTGGTTAAAGGAGTTGAATTTAGACATGGTTGAAACAGTCAAGAAGATGATGATACCAGGAAAGAAATTCCCTACAAGGCCTTCTGGAGAGTATGAAAAATCAACTCTCCGTTCTCCATATAGGTTCATTGTTTTAATGTTGAATAGAATTTTTGGAAGAGCTAATGGAAAAAGTTTTAAAATGGTTTGGATACCACTTATCTATTTTTGTTGCTACAGAAGGTACAGTTTTTAACTGGGAAAGTATAGTATCCAATAGTATGTCTGCCTGTATAAGCGCAGCATTGGGAGGAGTGTCCCAAAAGAAGTTAGAATTTTACATGAGTTCCATTTTGACTGATTGCATTATGTGCACTCAACCATTCCCAGCCTTAAATTGCCATTGGGATAAGGACTAAGCTCCAGTGTATGCAGCTTACAAACTATTTTGGGCCCACAAATATTACATCTACTACAAGGAAATTTGTGAGAATTTCATCATGCCCTTGTACACATTAATCTTCTTGTCCGAATGCAATTGTATTCCAGAAGGAGCTTTAAAAGTTGTGTAAGAATACATAAGTTATTATTTGGCGGAAGAAGGCCTATATTTAAGAATGTATGGTGGTTCGAGATCCCCTTCTCTTCTACCAAAATATGCGACAGACTATGTAGTCCACAAAGAGGTTGTGAGACAGTTGTATATTGATGGAGTAGGGAATTTTCTTTTTGAGCAAAAGAAAGTGGTCTATCCCACAATTACCTTTTTTGTGGGGAGTTACAAATTCTCCAGGGTAAAGAATGCAATGGAGTTTGTCAAGGAATTAGAGTATCTTCACTTCGGTGAAATAAATTTCCATAGGAATGAGTCTGCGGGAAAAGTTGTTGAGTATTGCACTGAAGTTGGAGTACATTTTGAATATACCAATTTCTATGATAAGGATGAAGAAACCTTCCAAAATGCTAAGAACATGACAGATTTAAAGAAAAGATTCAAGCAGAAGATAGCTACTATTGGTGGTAAAGGTAAAGCTGCTGAGAAGCAGAAAAGGCAAGAAGAAGAAGAAGCAAAAGAGAGGCAGGAAGAAGCAAATAGACTAGTACAGGAGGCAGAGAACTGGTTGAGAACAGAAGAAGAAGAAAAGAAATGAGCAGCTGAAGAAGCAGCAAAGAAGATTGAAGAAGAAAAGAAAAGAAAAGAAGAGGATGAAATACAGAAAAAGCAGACAGAAAGTGAAGGGTTCAGATTAGAAGGTGTCCAAAAGGAAAAACAACAAGCGGAAAAGACAATGGAAGGATCGAGAACAGAGACATTAGAAGGACAAGACCCTACTGATCAAGAACAGGCTCAATCTGATATTAACCCATTAGAGCCTATTGTTCCTTCTAGTAGTACAGTGGTAGAAGGTTCAAGGTCAATTCCTGGAGTTTAGTTAATTCCTCTCATGCCCACTGAAGGGGAGGAGGTGCCGGATTTTAACACTATCTTTTACGACAAAGAAAAAAAGATAATTGTCAAAAGAACCGAGAAGAAAGTGGACACTGGGGGTAAGCCAGGAATGATGGTGACTGATAAGATAGTGGTCCACGGTACACACAAAGATCCACGATTAATAGCGAGGGCTAAGGTAGCTCTAACCCTAGCCACTGAGGATAATGTGGACAGGATCATGATAGACCTAGAATAGTCACAAAAAAGGGTCACACGGTTGAAGGAGAATTTGAAGAAAGAAAGGAGTGAAAGTCAGAGTCTAAAAAGGAAGTATGAGGATATGATCGGTGAAGTTAAGGTATCAAAGGCAGAATGTCAGACTCTACAGGCCGAGAAAGATTCTTTGGTAATATTTGTAGGAGATAGAGAGAAGAATGCCCAGACCACCTTGTCAGAGTTTGGAAAGCTACAACAGAAATATCAGAGTTTGGAAGTAGAGAGGGATGAGCTTAGGTTATTAGTTGAAGAATTGGATAAGGAAAAGGGAAGATTGGAAGGTAAAATGACAGAGCTAGAAGAGCAAAAGACCACTGCAGAATGGAAGGCTAAGCTTTACGAAAGTCAGATGGTAGCCTTGGAGGAACAAAAGAATTCACTTGCAACTTCATTGTAGTCAGCTATGGAGCAGAAGGTTGATATTGAACCTTTAAATAAGCATGCCCTTATGCTTCGAAAGAAGATTTATCAAATTCAACTGTAGATGGTGGAAGAAATATTTAAAGTTCAACAGATAGACATCAAATTATAAGAAATTGTAAATACAACCTCTTATTTTTTGGATAGGACACAGGATATCCTAGAGACTCTGCAAGGAAGGATGAAATGGGTGGAAATGAACAAGGAATCTCCCACATATACACTTGTCAAAGACTTGTAAATGATAAAGCTGGACTACGAGTTGATTGAGTTCACTAGCAACGGAGCAGAAAAACTAAAAAAGACAGTGAAGAAAACAAAGAATGCCTATGCTGAATTCTGTAGGAGAGTGATCCTAACTTATAATCGGTGTCAGACCTCTACTGCAAAGAGACTAGAAGTGCTTCTAGAGCATGAAATGTTGTTGAAAAAATTACAATAGAGATGCGATGAAGATGAACATGCCATTCAGCAAGTCAAGGAGTTAGATGAAAAGATACTTAAGACTAAAATAGCACATGCAACTATTAGTATCCACTTATTGGAAGACCAGCTGCGCTTGACTCCTACCAGGATAGCGGGTGTAAAGGCCCAAGCTACTCAACATGAAATTACTATTAGATTTCTCGAACCTTTTGGTTTTGAGAATATAGCGGCAGAGGCAAATGTATGGAGAAAGTTTATGAACGAACAGGCTGGACCCTCTTAGTTGGACTGTATAACACTTTGATAAAGAATGTAATATATTTTATTTATCTTTTTGTTCACAAGCTAAAAGACAAAATTTTGTATGGGAAAGGTTGGGGAAGCCCAAAAGACAATGAGGGCAGCCCAAGAGTTTTTTTCTTTTTGTATAAGTATAGGAAAGCTTGATGTATCAAGGGACCTTTTTTCAGACTATCTTTGTGCAACATTATTGTAAGAAGAACTATTTCATCTTATAATAAAGAGTTATATTTTTCGGTTGGAGAAAGAACTGTGGGGTTTCAAATGCTTGACATGGACTTTTTGGATGTGAACTATTTCTGTTTCATCTTGTTTTAATGAACTATGAGATCGTTCTAACTTATGAACTCTTTCATGTTATGAATGTGCTCTTGTTTATTTCTATGAAATTTCCACAATCACATTTGAGTAATGAATGTTTTAATTAACAATGAGCTATCTCTTTGTTTATCTATCTATTGATATAAATGTATTCATAAATATTAACAGCTATCTGTAGTGTTCTTTATGCATGTTATACAATACATTACTCAATATTAATTACAGTATTGCTCCCTAGGGATAGGTTAGATATTTTTAGTTAGTTTTCTTTGTTTACGATTTAGAAGTGAGAGAGGTAAGAACCTGCGCATCACATTGTGACACTCCTCATCTTCTCTATCAAATGTACTTAACTAGGCACTTGCATATCATACCTAAATATAAAACTAAAAAATACACCTAAATGGTGGATTGGGCCGCAACCGATAAAATAAGATTTAACCGTTACTTGACCTACGATAGTTGGACCATAAACTGGACAGATTCCCCATACCAAACAATAATGAGCTAATTGGGAACGTTTATTAGGGAGAATCCATAGTGTTGTTACCTACGATTTTCCATGCCTCAACATTTTTGGCACTAGAAGGAGGGCTGCCAGTGCATGGCTGGCCGAGGAAGTCCGCTTTCTCAAGATTACTCCACCGGTGATAGTTCTGAAACCAATTTACCTCAGAAACCCACTCCTGAAGAAGCGGGAAAGGGGTATATTTATCCCATTGATAATGAAGTGTTTGAATATTTAAGGAGGATTACCAAGGCATATGCGAAAAATATTGGAGGTTTACCTATTATCCCTGTTCTACCCAGAAGAGAGTATCAGAAGAAGGACTATCCTCAATTGGAAGATTCGGTGTTGGTAGAAGATCTTGAAGAATTGGTAGAAACAAATTTACAAGAAGTTGTCCAACCTTTAGATCAGTTGGGACCATATTCCCCTCACTGTTCACCTTTTCAGACCCCTGTTCATTCTCCACCTCATACTCCTCTCAGAATCATGGACAACATGAATGCAAATCAGCCACCTCCACATCCTGCTTGGAGAGCTAGATCTCCTTTAAACCTGACACCTCCGTTGCATGATATGCCTCAGAGTTTCGACAAAATTTTACCCAAGTTTGAAACCAGTGAAGGAATTCTTGTGGAAGATCACTTGTAGAGTTTTAATCTGGCTTTAGAAGGTCTACAAGCAATAGAACATGAAGATGTAGTTTGCATACTTTTCCCGCATACCCTGAAAGGAAAAGCAGCTTCATGGTACTTTTCCCTACCAACAAACTCAATCATGAATTGGAATATTTTTGAGAGACTGTTTAGAAACAAATACGGAATACAGAAAACTCATGCAGCTTTAATGAAAGGATTGATTGACTTAAAGAAATAAAAGAAAGAGAGGGTACATAATTTTACTTAGAGGTTTGCTGCATACTTGAATAACTTCAGTGCAGCTAATAAACCATCCGAGCATGCTATAATTGAGTATTATACCTCATCCCTCAGGCCTAATCTAGCCATGTTTTCCAAGATATCGGTTAGGCCCACTTTGGTAGATACTTATGAAGAAGCTGAGAAGATAGAGGCAGAATTGGAGAGTATAGAACACTATCCTACGCAGTCAGATGAAAGAACTCATGGAAATAAAAAGCCCCTATTATTAATGAAACCTAAGGATGAACGATCGCAGGAGTTAGATGGGATGGTGAAGATGATGCATAAGTTATCAAACTGGGTGATTGATTTAGAAAAAGAAAAGGAGGCTCATAAACAATACAAGCCTTATTATAAAAAAAGAGAAGACAATAGTCAACCTAAACCTCCTCCACACAGTGCTTCAGCAATGAATTTGACCGATGTAGGAATGGATAATTTTTGGACTTTCCATTAGCAACCTCATTCTGACAAGAGTTTCCCATAGTGGATTAATTCAATGACATTACTAATGAACCAATTATTGGATTCCAAGATGACAGAAACTGAGGAGGAAAAAGGGAAAGATAATGAACCTACAGAAACATAAGAGGAAGACACCTTAGTTGTATGGGACTGTGGGTCTATGTTCAACTTAGAAGATGAATATTTCCTTGACAAAGAAGAAACATCAGAGAAAAATGTCACAATGAGGAGTCAAAATCCATTAAAGGAAGATAAATTGATACTTCCAAAGATCAAGAAACTCCAAGAGAACATGAAGAAAATGAAGAGTAATACTTCAACTGTTAACATACCTGAGTTTTTCATTTCAAACCAAAACCCTAAGAAAGTCAATACGCCTATAAATCCTACTGAGAATAAAACTGAAAATGTCAAGAAGAATCGGGATGAATATGAGATGGGATATGACATTGTGGAAGACATTAAAAAGGCTAAAGAAAATATCTCATTGTTTTAAATGTGCAATCTACCTCAGCAAAAAGAAAAACTTTTGAAAGCGCTTGAGACACCCGAGAAGGAGCCTCCCATTGACAACCAACCTGAGGAAGAGATTGGTGAGGCGAGCTTAGGAGGAAAATCTAAGTATAAAACTCCAACATTTCTTATAACCTTTGATATTTTCAACTATAATGTGCATAACTGTTTAGTGGACTTAGGAGCATCAGTCAATGTCATGCCTCTCTCAGTTTGCAAGCAAATCAATGGTCAACCTAAACCAACTACTGGCCAGGTTCTTCAATTAGAAAAAACAACAGTTAAAGTAATAAGCGAAATGGAAGATGTTCTAATCCGTTTATCCGTAGATGAGAGGGTATGTCAGTACATAGACATTGTCGTAGTAGATATCCCGGATGCCTATGGTTTGGTTTTGAGTCGAGATTGGTCAGCAAGGTTAGAAGCATATTTTGCATCAGATTGGTCACATTTGTGGTTGCCTTTTAAAGGATGTCAAAATCAGATAAAGGTGTTAAGAGAGCCTCAAATGAAGTATAATGTGACTCAATTAGAAGAAAAAAATGAATTAGTAAACTCTATGCTGGGAAACTATTTCATTGAATTGGAACCGAGAAATTACCAAGCTAAAGAAGCCAGCAGTATACTTGATATCCAACCCGATCTCCTTCAATTTTCACGGGTTGATGAGTTTGATTGTAACATAGTAGATTTAGTTTCAGATGTAGTTAGCAATTCAAATTCAGCAGGAGTAGAAAGTTTTTGGATTCTTTATTTCGATGGTTCTAAAACATTGGAAGGATCAAGAGCTGGCTCTGTCCTGATTGATCCAGAAAAAAATAAACATTTTCTTTCATGTAGATTAGAATTCGAATGCACAAATAACACAGCTGAATACGAAGCATTAGTTCAGGGACTTAAAAAAGCGATAGAATTAAAAGTAAAAAATCTGAAAGTATATGGAGATTCTGAAATCATTGTTAAACAAATTTGGAACAAAATTCACTGCATATCACTGCATTTGAAGGCTTACCAAATGAAGTATGGGATTTGTTGATAAATTTTCATGCATTAAATATTTCTTCAATTCCTAGAGCAAAAAATGCAGCAGCTGATTTGTCGGCTACATTAGCTGCAAGATTGGCACCTACGAATAATAGATGTTCTATTGAATTGCTTTTCATGCCTTTTGTTCCAAATAATATCACTAATATGAGGGTGTTTGATGATGATCAACAAATATTGGAATGCTTAACAAATAATGATACAGTTAAAGGAGCAATAATAGATGATGAAGAACATCAAGCGGAATTACAGTACGAAAATTTCATTCCAAAAGGAGTTAGAACTTTGGAATAGATGTTTGATTTAGACAACAAGTTCAGAAAGCCAGCGAATGTCAAGACTCATAGCTCATCTTTACATTTCAAGCTGATAAATCTAGGGACAGAAGCTGAACCCAAATATGTGAATTTTGGGAAGTGTTGCTCACCCGGTGAGAGGAGTAAATTCATCAGCTTATTCAGACAATATAAGGATGTATTTACTTGGACTTATGAAGAACTAAAGACATATGACACTAAAATTATACAACATGTGATTCCAATCAAGGTTGGAGTCAAACCTTATTAGCAGCCTCTGAGAAAAATGCATCCAAAGCTAGAACCCCTAATTCAAAGTGAAGTGAAAAAGCTGCTAGATCCTAAAAACATATTTAAAGTCAGACATTCATAATGGGTTTCTAATTTGGTACCAGTGCAAAAAAAGTTTGGAGAGATTAGGCTTTGCGTAGATTTCATAAATATTAATCGTGCATCAGATAAATATAATTATCCTGTCCCACCCATGGAACAAATACTACAAATGGTCTCAGGTTCCGAACTGTTCTCTCTATTAGATGGATTCTTTGGTTATAATCAAGTATTAGTAGCGGAAGAGGATAGGCTCAAGACCACTTTTAGAACCAAGTGGGGAACTTTTGCGTATAGGAGGATGCCCTTTGGACTTATCAATGCTGGAGAAACTTTCCAGAGGGCTATGGATATAGCTTTCCGTGGTCTGATTGGTCGTAGTGTTGTGGTCTATCTAGATGATGTTACAATATTTTCAAAGAAGAGAGAAGAACATGCTTTTAATTTGAAACTTATTTTTGAGCGTTGTAGGAAATACGACATTTCATTAAATCCTAAGAAATGTGTGTTCGTAGTCACATAAGGAAAGCTACTAGGTCTTGTCATTTCTAAAAAAGGGATCTCCATAGAGCCGAATAGGATTAGAGCCATAGAACAGATCCCTTTACCCCATAATAAAAAGGGTATGCAATCTTGTATGGGGACAATCAATTTGGTGCGAAGGTTTATGCCAGACTTTGTTCAAATCATCAAACCTTTGCAGCAAATGGTTAAGTAGAGTGTGCAGTTCAAATGGACTGATTTGGAGAAGAATGCATTCAACAAGATCAAAATAGTTGTTGCTCATGCACCATCCCTCAAAAGCCCAAATTTTGAAAGGGATTTTATTCTGTACACTTTTGCTTCCGATGATTCATTATCAGATGTGCTTACACAGAAACAAGATGGGGGAGATGAGTACCCCATATCATTTATGAGCACTAGTCTGCAAGGGGATGAATTGAACTATCCCGCAGTTGATAAACAAGCTTATGAAGTTTTTAAGGTGGTAAATCAATTGAGGCCATACATACTTAAGAATCACACCAAATTAATAGTCCCACACCCAACAATACAATCCCTTTTTGTACAAAAAGAATTGGGAGAGAGAAGATGTAATTGGGTGACTGCTTTGCAAGAATACGATCTTGGATTCAAACCAGCAACCATAGTTAAAGGACAAGGACTTTGTAAGCTAATGGATGAGGGTCAAAACAATGAAGACAACATCTTGAATAATGAAGGTGCACTACACATGGTGGATGTATGTCCTCTATTTACAGCTCCAGACTCCTGGTATCAGGATTTGGTTCATTATCTTCAAGAAGGATATTTGCCGGAGCATTGGAGTCCCAAGCAAAGAAGGGCATTACATCTGAAATCAGCCTTATATCATATTATTGATGGAGTGTTGTTTAGAAAGAACTACGATGGAGTCTTTCTCGGATGCTTGGAACAAGAAGATGCAAAGAAGGTTGTAGCAGAATTACATGATGGACCTGCTGGAGGTCACTTTTTAGGGGACACAACAACACATAAGATTCTCAGAGCTGGATATTATTGGCCAACATTGTTCATAGATGCTCATGCTCATGTTAGAAAATGTGACACTTTCCAAAGGTGCGTTGGGAGACAAGCTAAAGCAGCATGACCATTGAAAGTAGTAATTATATTGAAACCATTTGAACAATGGGGAATCAACATTATCAGAGAAATTAATACAAATTCCTCATTACAACATAAGTATATTTTGATGGCAACTGATTATTTCACCAGATAGGTAGAGGCTATCCCATTACAAAAAGTAAACGAGGATGCAGTTATGGATTTCCTATAGAACCACATTATGACCAAGTTTGGGGTTCCAATTTCCTTGGTTTTTTCATAATGCTTCTTATTTCTCATCTATTAGATTAACTACAATCGCTAATGAGAGAGGAATTAAGCTACACTATTGTACACACTACTACCCACAAGGAAATGGTTTGGTAGAATCCACAAACAAAAATCTAATTAGAATTTTAAAGAAAACAGTGATAGAAAATCGAAGAAGCTGGCATCTATCTTTACCTAATTTCCTCTGGGCTGATAGAGTCACACCCAAGAATTCCTTAGGTGTGTCACCCTACACTCTATTTATGGGAAAGAAGTTGTCCTCCCTCCTAATATTCTATTGCCATCTTCCAGACTAGCCCAAGACTCTAAGGGTACTGATAATGAAATTCTGCAAATATGAATTTATAATTTGCTGAAGTCAGAAGAGTCTAGGACCAAAGCCCGGGAAAGGTTTAAGCATCAACAAGAAATGGTGAAGCTTTGGTTTGACAAGCACAAAGATGGGAACAAGGAATTTGAGGTAGGTGATTTGGCTCTTAAGTGGGATCACTGGAATGATGAGAAGGGAAAGCACACTAAGTTTCAGCAACTATGGATAGGCCCTTTTCAGATTGTAGCAAAGATAGGCCCCTCGACTTACAGGGGTGGGAGGAGAACTTACTAGTAAATGGTTTAGTTATCAAGCCTTAATTTTCTTAATGGTATTTTATTTTGTTTTCTTGTGCATAAATAAATGATTTGATTTGTTTTGTTTACTTTAGTTTAGTTTTAGTTGTTTTCTTTTACTTGCTTAGAGTTTTAATTGCAGGTAGAGTTTGGTTTGTTTATGTTTCAATAAATCAGCACGAATTTTGGCTTTTGGAGTTCATTAGAGTTTTGGATAAACTAACAATTTTGATCAAAGACTGCCTACTATTTATGCTTACGATGCTTAAAGATTATTCAAGACTAGCAGATGTTCTAAATGGATTATCAACACATTTGAAGTCCTGCTTAATCCCTGTAAAATAACTAAGGATAGAAAAGTCCAGAGTACTATTTGGAGGCTCCATTCATCTCACATTAAAATTTTCCCTAGGGGGTAACAGCAAAATACCCATGGAAAGGAAGCAAGGTAAACAGTGTATTATATTTAAATGATCCCATGCCATAAATTGAAATCCAAAAGGATAATAAGAGTCAAAATCTCCTAAAAAGCAACATGTATAAAAAACACATACTAAACCACATCAATATGAATAAGATTGCCAAAGTTCTTCTCCATCTGTGAGTTAAAATTACAATATCTCTCACACAAAAGGACACTATGGATAGAGGATCCTGAATTAAAATCCAGAAAGAAAGCAATTAGGAGGACTCAAAAAGGACTAAAGTCCAGAAGCATCGAAAAGTGAAAATTGGCATGGGAATGAGGAACAAATGGATATGTCTGTTTACCATATGTTACGATCCTATGGTGTCTAAGTTGGAACCCACTCAAAGGAAGAGGTAAAATAAAACTCATATCTTCAGCCTCAGAAGAGTTATCCAGACTTTGAAATCCTGGTTCCCCTTCTTAAACTTGGACTATCATCAATGACTAAAGTTCATAAATCTTGCATTTTGGAATCCAAATATCTTGAAGAAACCTAATAAAATGATATCACCAAAATAGTTTGTTGTATCAAACAATAATTTGTTTAGAGATCTGTGTTCGCCAGGTAGTCGCCAATTGTTGCAGTTGCAACTTTTTCCTCGAAAAAATTTATTTTTAGGGTCCCCCCCTTTTATTTTTCAGTATCTATGCCCATAAAACTACTGGAATTCAAATCCCAGTCATCTTGGTTTGCATTACATACCTTTGTAAGTGCATGCTCCAATACCTTGTTGAATGCCTCCATTGTTTCGTTTGCTTGAGAATGATACGGGGTACTCTTCTTGTGTTGTATTTGAAGCTCCTCTGTCAATGCACTGATTTTGCGATTGATGAAGTGACTCCCTTGTTCACTCATCAATATCCTTGGGAATTCAAACCACGTCACAATGTTGTCAAATAAGAACCATGCTGCTATCGCAGTGGTGCAATCCATGACTGGTTTGGCCTCCGCCCATATTGTCAAATAGTCTGTCGCTGTAATGATATACCACACACTAGTTCGCTTCCTAGGTGGGTTGATTGGTCCCACAAATTCCACTGCACATTTATCAAATGGTTGTAATGTCACCTGAGGTATCAACAACATCTCATCTCTTTGCAAGGGTTTTCCAGTTCATTGACTGATATCATAGGTTCACGCATAATGAGTCACATTAGAATGAAGGGTGGTCCACTAGAGACCCAAACAAAGAACCTTCCTTGTAGTAGCTCGTCCTCAATAATGTCCACCAGCATCTCCTGCATGTGCCTCTACCAAAATCTACCCTTGTTCATGCGGTAGGACACATCACCGCAAAATATCATCTAGTCCTATTTTATATAGTTTTCCAACGATCAACTGGAAATCTGAGGCCTTAACCACCAACAGCTTCTTCTGACTTGTAGTAAGGTCCTCCAGTGCGGTGCCCGTCACCAAAAACTGAATGATTTGATCATAGTAACCATCAACCATATTGATTCTGAATAACTATGCATCTGGAAATCTGTCTTCAATGTTGGTTGGCTCTTCTCCTGTCTCAATTTTGGATAGATGATCAAGGATGGCATTCAAGCGACCCAGCTTCTTAATTATTTCAAAATAAAACTCTTGAAAGAGAAGTTTCCAGCGGCATATCTCCCCCCCCAACACAGGCTTATTGACTAGGTATTTAAAAGCAGAATGGTCTGTAAACATATCGAAATGACCGCCCAATAGGTAATTCCTAAATTTCTATAGCACATATACCATCGCAAGACTCTCCCTTTTTGTGGTAGTAAAGTTTTTATCTGTAGATGACATATTTCGACTAGTGAAAGAAATTGGGTGATCTAGATTTCCTTCTCCTGGTTGTGCAAGCACCACTCTCAGTGCAACAGATGATGCATCCACATGAACATGGAACTCCTTGTTTGAATCATGGAAAACCAGTATCGGTGTGGAATCCATCTTGACTTTCAATGTGTCAAAACTTCCTTGACATTCTTGACTCCACACAAATGTTGCATCTTTCTTCAATGATTTCTCCATGGGATTTGTGATGGCAACATACCCTCGTATGAACTTGTGATAATACCATGTTTTCCCCAGTGTCTCTCTAAGCATCTTCGCCTTCGTAAGCTGCGGCAAGCTCAAAATCAACGCAATCTTCGTAGGGTCCACCAACACTCCTTGTTGCAAATGATGTGACCCAACAACATCCTGAAAGGTGTGCAGAAAATATACTTCTTTGAATTCAGTGCGATCTAATGCTGTCGAAATATTTCCAGCATCAGTCACAGGTTTGCCAGATGGTCTATGATCAATCCATAAATTTTCCAGTCATCCATATAGACTTGCAAGAACTTTTGAATAAAATATTTGAATGCAGCGAAAACAACCCGAGAAGATATCGTATGAGCATTCTTCAACCCAAAAGGCATCATAGTTTACTGAAAATAGCCCCATTCAGTAAAAAAATGTTGTTTTATGGTGATCCTCTTTTGCGATCCTTATCTGGTGATAGCCAAAAAATCCGTCTGTGAATGAATACATCTCCTGACCGCCTACTCGTACTAGGACTTCATCAGTGAATGGTGTTGGAAATGGATCATGCATACATGCATCATTCAACTTCCTCAGTTCGATGGATATCCGAACCTCACCTGTCTTTTTTTGTTGTACCACCATAGGAATGATCCATTCCGACTCTACAACTGGCTCAATTATTCCAGCATCCAGTATCCTATCAAGCTCAACTTTTACTCCCTCCTTTTATTGTGGATTTGGGCAATACGGTCACTGCCTTATTGGTTTTTTGGTTTCAACAGAATCTTCATCTCTCCTAAATCTCCCAGTATCCCCTTCATCAAAGAAAACTTTGTCAGAAATAGATCTTGGAATTCATGCAGTAAGTCTGTAATATTTTCCATCATTTCTTCATCCCAGTAGTCTCTGACACTTGCAAACTTTGGGTTATCTTATGTCCCAATGTTGACCTTTCTTATCTTCAGCCACTGATTCATGGGATCCGTCGGTACATCTAATTCTGTGACATCTCGACTTCCTTCTATTTCTAGAATATTGATATTCCATAGATCATCATCATATGGATCTTCTGATACATTATAACATTCCATCATCGACTACATGTGACAATGCACATGCAGATCCACTGGATATGCGGCCGAAACTACCTTCAGAACAACATTGTGGATAAGTTACAGCGCATTATGAACATCCGGATTGGTATCCACGAAACTAAAGGTGTGAGTAAAACAAACTGTCAATTCCTCCCATGTAGTAATCTCTCTACGCAACTCAGCTGAGACATACCAAGATCACGGCATTTCATCCAATGTGTGGACAAAGGCATGGACCCACTCCTCCTTTGGTCGTGATGCCCACAAGGTATGACACTCAATCAAATGATCACCAGGGATGCTCCGCCCATCGTACCTTCTAGCATGGTACACTTCTACATTTCCAAAGAGAACTATCATCAATCTTTGACACTGCGACCATCTAGTGATTGACTTCTTATGGGTCTCCCACCAGCGTGTTGGGGTCACCTTCAGCGCTTCCTCCAACGCCAGCAACCGCTGTGGTTCTGACACTTTATCTTCGAATTCAACAAGAAACTCATATAACTTAGGAAATTATTCATAAATTGGAAACTCAATGGTCTCATTCATGATGCGACACAGTGATTATGTAATCAAGCTGCACTTTCATAGCGATACTTCAAGTAAGAGGTTCTGCCAATTCTCTAAAGTGTCATCAGAGTTAGAAGACGTGGAGCTAGCGCTACGCCAAACGAGTTCCCCATCAGCGGTTGGATGTGCATAATCTTATGATATGTTATATGCATGATCCCATCCTAAGACAACTTCATATTTCACTGGCACAACATATCGTCACCCTCCATTTGGATCCATTTGCGTTGCGATGACTATGGGTATGCTTGAAGGATAATGTAAGGATGAAATATTTGAACCTAAGTTAGAAGTAAGGGTATCACAAATATTGAAATGGACACCATATCCTTGTTGTAGGCCAATAATTCCATATACAAAGGCTCATTTGATGGCATGGGGCCCACACATAGTCCATGAGTCCTAAAGGAAAAACACTATGGCTTCAAAATATCTATTTTGACCTTGGAACATGTATAAACTTATTATAACCATCCTTAATGTACTAAACTCAAAATGGACATCATATCTTGATCACATGACAATGATTCCCTTTACATGACCTTTTGTGGTGTCTAAGGGATACAACGATGTCTCATGAGACGCATAAACAAACATTATGGTATAATATTTTACAGTTTTGCATTGAACCACATCATGGGCACCTAGAACTGTGTCTAGTGTTCTAATTAAATTCAAAACTAGCACCACATCCCACTTCCAAGCCAAATATTCCCTATGGAGGTCCAATATGGTGGTTTGGGACCACACACATGTAACATATCTCCATAGTAAAATGCTACAGTGTAAGCTGGTCGTATATTTTTCATTATACCATGGAATGGTCCTTAGGTTCCATCCCTAATGTACCCCTCCTCAACTTGTTGGCCATATCTCACATGTAGGAAAGGGATTCCCTACACAGGCCCTATGCAATGATGTGGGTTACTATGCAAAGAACATGAGCACCATAGGCAAATGTTCTATCCCAACAACATGGGTTTTTTTTATCAAATGAAGAATTAGTGACGAAGAAGAATCCATAATGTGATGAATCTCAAAATAGACACCATATCCCTATGACAGGAGAAAGGTGGACTAGGACCTCATGGATGGCCTATATTGTAGAACCCAAAAGCCTCATGTTATAAACTAAAAATCTGGATCTTCACCCTATAACATGAATTAGGTCAAGAGAACCATCCTTGGTGTACTAAACCTTCAAATTTGATACCACATCTCAATCACATGCCAAAGATTTCCTATGCATGGGATATGTTGTGCGATTTTCAAATGTGATATAACTACCATGCCCAAAAGTCCAAATTCTCGTGGATTTTAAGGGAGATTTTTTAAAAATTAGCTTAAAAAGGACCTTTAGGGAGGTTCAATTCAACCCCCCTAAAAAAATTAATGACAAATGGACTTTTGAGGGTGGATTTATCACAACCGCCCCACAAGTCCAAATTCCCATAACTTTTGGGGGCTACTTTACAACAACTTCCCCCCAAAATCTGAATTATCATACCATTTGTGGGCGGATTTCAAACAATCGCCCCCAAAAGTCAAATTAATATGAATTTTGGTGGCAGCTTTAAAAGAACTGCCACCAATAGTTCATTTATCATTACTTTTGGGAGGGGGTTTAAAAAATGCCTAAAAATAACCTTTAAGGGGGTCTTTTGATCCAACCAGCAACCGACATGTTCAACTTCGACAGGTTCACCTCGACAAGTTCACCTTCGACAGGTTTTCCTAGATAGATTCATCTGATAAGTTCAGATTCTACAGATTTTCCTCCCTTGACAGGTTCGCCTCGAATACAACATACCAACATGCTCTGCAACGTTTAAACTTTTGAACCGTTATAACCTCTTTGTAATTGAACGTAGTGGGTAGTCAACCAAGCATCTCAGCATCCTATATAAGCATGTACATTATGTAATATAGAAATCTATATGATTCCTCCATCTTTCATGGAGCAAAAGTAATAAATTTGTTCGAATTATTGCATATTGTCTGTGTGTATATTTCTTGTCAACCTAGTGTGTTTCCTGCTTTGCTGATTCTTTTTATATGCTTCTGCCAAAATCGTACTCGACACATTCAATGGAATGTTGTCTCCACCATGCACCTTGGCATGACTTGGATCATTGGTATCAGAGATGAATCTTGTTCAGAAATTAAGTTACATAAGCACTTCCATCAAAGTTATTTAACTTATGCATGTTCAAACACGCTCACAAACTCAGAAACAAAAGCAGACACTTCCTTCGACTTCAAAAAAGATGGCCGAAGAAGAAGACAATAGACATGCAACTGACAAGACAGAGAAACTCATAGAAATATAATTGTCTCCCCAGCAAACCGAAGTGTTTTCCTATTTTAGTGATATTCTCTTGGGAGTCACTAGGAACTCTGAGAAATCCTCAATGCGATCTCACTCCAATAAAATTAGACCCTTCAAAGTGCAAGTGAATATGGACATACCGAACCTTGAAGGAAAGATTGAGGCAGAATCTTTCAACAATTGGGTACAACAATTGGAATCTTACAATGCAGTGAATCAACTCTCCGAAGCGGAAAAGATCACCATTGCATCCTTAAAGATGTCAACCTCTGTACATTGCTGGTAGGAGAATCTATTGACAAATATGGAAAAAGAAGAAGACCCCATCGGCACATGGGTAAAATTTGTTGAATTTGTCTGAAAGAAGTTCTACCTTCCCAAGTACCTTGAACAATAGTACAAGAAGTGGCATCATGTAAGGAAGTCGAAATACCAGTCCGTACAGAGTTACACCGACGAGTTCTATTGACTCATGGCTAGACTTGGCATCCAATAAGAACAGAAATTGCTTGTCCTGAAGTATGTCAATATTTTATCCCCATACATTCAGCAAGAGATGGAATTTTTTACTATCAGCATGCTTGTGGATGCATTTTATTATGCCATCAAGCTTGAAAATAAACATAAGGGAAAAATATGTTTCATGAATAAGCCAACAGGTTGAACATCTGACAAGAAGTCACCAGGCGACTCCGACAAGTTTAAGAATCCTTCTCAGTCGACTCTGCCAAATCCGGATCATCAAAAGAAGAAATTTCAGAAATAAAAGAGGGATTGTAGCAAACAATATCCTACCGATAAATGGTGTGATTATCACAGTCCAGCATGGCATGATACGTCAGAATGCAAAGCTTGGAAGACATTTTTGGAAAAATTGTCGACATCAGACTTGTCCGACAGAACCCTGGTAGAATTTGATCCAAATGTATCAAATCTCTTGGCTTCAACCTCAACCACTCCAATAGCCTCGACCATCGTTGATGAGGAGGAACAAGAGTGCCTCTTCCATACAAGGATATGGGTTCACCAAAATCCATTACATCTGATTATGGATAATGGTAGCCAAAAGAACTCCATTTCTGAAGATCTTGTGAATAAATTAGTTCTTGTCACCACTCCACATATGCATCCTTATAATATCAGTTAGATGAAGGATGAGTAGGAACTAAGGATAAACCAACAATGCAAACTCACCTACTTCATTAATCCTTTTGAAGATGAAGTACTCTGTGACGTGGCACCACTTTCCATAGCCGATGCTCTATTCGGTAAACCCTACCCATGGGATCGACATGGTACATATAGGTAACAACCTCAAAAGGTGATTGTCAAAATCTGAAACCATTGGTATGGCATACCAGAGCGACAACCCACATCATTGGTTGATATGATATCTTCCAAACAAACAAACAAGCTTATGAATCATGTTTAAATTTTTGCATTAATCATGATAAATCCTCAAGATTCTAGGAATACTGCAACAATGATTCAACTCACTGACCAACGCAGCTCCCAACAACAACAACAAATCGATAGTATTTTTGAGGAATACCAAAACATATTTCAAGCACCAAATGGAGTACCTCTGCACTGTTAGGTAAAACACTCCATTGAACTTGTTCCTAGTTCTTCATTACCTAACACATCTGTTTATAGAAGATTCATTCTCGAAAATGAAGAGATTCGTAGGCAAATACATGATTTGATCGACAAGGGTCATATCCTCCCTAGATCCTCTCCTTGTGGAAGTCCAGTTGTTCTAGTTCCAAAGTAAGACGAGAATTGATGCATGTGCATAGACTATCGGGATCTCAACAAAAGTTTAGTGAAGAACATATACCCTCTTCCACAGATTGATGAACTCATCAACAATATGAAATGTGCTAATTTTTTTATGAAACTCAAATTTAAGTCGGGATACCACGAGACTCCAATCGAGCCCACCGATGTATGGAAAATGGATTTCAATACCAAGGAAGGATTGTTTGAATGGTTAGTCATGCCTTTCGGTTTAACCAATGAACCTGCAACCTTCATGAGATATATGGATGACCTTCTATGACCTTGCATTGGTAAATGTGTCATTGTATATCTCGACAATATCTTGATTTTCAGTTGATAATGGGAAGAAAATGTCAAACAGCTTCGACAAGTCTTCAAAACTCTCCAACAACATCAACTATATTTGAATATGGACAAATGCTCCTTTGCGATGACCAACATCAAATATTTGGGGTATGTAATTGACCATGCAGGAATTCATGTCGACCCAGAAAACGTACAGATCCTCAAAGATTGGCCCATTCCTCAAAAAATTCAATAACTAAGAAGTTTTCTTGGTTTGGCGAATTTCTATCGACGATTCATACTTGTATTCAGTCACATCGCATGGCCTTTGAATCAGTTGACGAAAGGAGATGGGAAAAATGTCTTCAAGTGGACACCCACACAATAACAAGCTTTTGAACAAATCAAAGACAAGCTTTGTACTGCACCAGTACTTGTGTTACCTGATTCGCATAAGCCCTTTGAGATTGAGACAAATGCATCAGACTATGCCCTCGATGTAGTGATCACTCAGTTAGGTCACCCAGTCGCATTTCATTCTGAGACTTTCAACGACACTGTCAGAAGGTATTTGACGTATGAAAAAGAACTATACGCCATCATGAAAGCTCTTAAGCAATGGAGACACTACATTCTTGGCAAGGAAACGTTCATCCTCATTGACCATAAACCTTTGCAGTTTGCTCCGACTCAATCGAAACTACAAACTACTCGAAAACTCAAGTGGATTAATTACCTGCAACAATTTTAATTAGTAATTAAGTACCTGAAAGGAAAATCCAATGCCACAACCAATTCTCTCAGCATAACACCCATTACTCTATTGTCTACAGTGATGAGTAAGCAAGGTTATGACACCACTACTTGGTCGCAATTGTATTCAGTAGACTGTGATTTTCTACAATCTATCGACAGCTTCATACCGATAAGTTGTTGACTACCGACTACTTCCTAAAAGACACCTTCCTATACAAGCTTGGACATCTTAGTGTATCAACCGTTGAGCACCGACAGAAGCTCATTTGGGACGTGCACTACAACAAGACTGCGGGACATTTTGGAGTTTCCAAAACACTGGTTATCCTCCAAAAGTATTTTTATTGGCCTTCAATTAATTTTGACACCAACAAGTAGATTCAATAGTACGTGGTTTGTGCCATTGCTAAACCACCGAATCGGTAACAAAGACTATATACACCCCTTCGAGTTCCTAGTCGACCATGAGAATCTATTTCTATGGACTACTTGATGGGATATCCTACTACCAAACATAAGCATGATGCGATATTAATAGTAGTCGATAGATTTTACAACATGGGTATACTCATACCATGCAAGAAGACTATGACAGCACAACATAATGCTCAACTCTTCTTTGAACATGTGTGGAAACACTACGGCCTCCCGATGACCATTATTTCTAACAGAGATGCTAGATTTGTCAATACATTTTGGAAAACTCTCTAGCAAAAACTCGATGTGAGACTTTCTTTGTCGACAGCCTTCCATCCGCACACAGATAGACATACGAAAGTTGTAAATCACTTAGTCGTACAATTTCTTCGCATGTACAACCATAAGCATTGTTGAACATGGGATGACAACCTTCTATACATACAACATAGTTACAATCATGCTCAACATAGCTATACAGGAAATAGTCCATTTGAGATATGTTACGGATTTCAACCCTAAATGCCTATCGACTTAATTGGTTCCTTGACAAAGTCGAACGATACCGACTTCGAAGGACGAGATGTGGAGAAAGCATTGAAGTTCAAAGATAAAATATACAACATTCAGAAGCAAGCCTAGGAGATGTTGCAACAAGCAAATGCAAAATCTAAGGTCCGAAACGACAAGCATCGTATTCCTCATTCATTCTGAATTGGGGATCAGGTCTGGTTACATCTAAAGAAGGAACGCTTCATTGGTCCATATAGAAAGATGAAACCTTTGTGATATGGTCCATATAGTATCTTTAAACAAATTGGAGAAAATGATTTTCAACTCAACATTCCTTCATGCCTTAGCCTACATCCAGTTTTCAATGTAGATCTACTTCGACCATACCATGCACCATTGTTGGAACAAAACGACTTGCAGAAAACATATCCCAAATATATCCATCCAGATGTTCAGGAACCTGTTCTTTATGATACCATTGTGGGATGATGCTTATGCCTTACAAGGAAGAACTACATTCCCTTTTTTCAAGTAGCTAAAGCTAGACAACTCCCTGCGCAAGGAAAATGGTACTCTGCTAATGAAGTAGCCAACAAGTTTCGTCACCTAACCGAATACACGATGGAGACCATTGTTTCTTAAGGAAAGAGGAATGATCCAACCAGCAGCCGACAAGTTCACCTTCGACATTGTTTCCTTGACAAGCTCACCTTCGATAGGTTTGCCTCGACAAATTTAGCCAACAAGTTCGCATTTGACAAGTTCGCCTCCCTTGATAGGTCCTCCTCGAATACAGCATACCAACATGCTCTACGACAATTGAACTTCTGAACCGTTATATCTTCTTTGTAACTAAACATAGTAGGTAGTCCCCCAAGCATGTACATTATGTAATATAGACATCTATCTAATTCCTCCACATTTCATGGAGTAGAAGTAATAAATTGGTTCAAATTCTTGTATATTGTCTGTGTGTATATTTCTTTTCAACCTAGTGTGTTTCCTGCTTTGATGATTCTTTTTATATGCTTCCGCCATAACAATATTCAAGTCATTCAGTCGACTGTTGTCCCCAGTGTGCACCTAGGCACGACCTGGATCATCTTTCCACCCCCCCCCAAAAAAACGCCCAATGAGACTTTTGAGGGGGGGGGGGGGGGGGTTTAAGAACCGCCCCCAAAAGTCTCGAGAATTGGACTTTTCGGGGGGTTTTAAAAACTACTCCCAAAAGATTAATTCTCATGAATTTTGGGGGGATTTTTTAAGAACCACCCCCAAAAGTTCAATTCTCAGGACTTTGGGGGAGGGAGGGGGGGTTAAGAACCGCCCCCAATGTCCTAAAAAACTTTTAGGGGGGAGTGTTAGAAAAGTCATTGCAAGGCAAAACCTCCTTGAAAATGTCTTCAGGGGGTGTTTTTAAAAAACCCCCTCCAAAAGTCATGAGAGCTGAACTTTTGGGGGCGGTTTTTAAACAACCTCCCCCAAAAGTGTAAGTCTCATGACTTGTGGGAGAGGTTTCATAACAACCGCCCCCAAAATTCTAATTCTCATGACTTTTTTTTTAGGGGGGTTTAAAACAACTGCCCCCAAAAGTATAATTCTCATGAATTTTGGGGGGGTTTCTAAAAACCGTCCCCAAAATTCTAATTCTCATAACTTTTGAGGGAGGGGCGGG
>LPNX011200167.1:106522-133594 GCA_001517045.1 Pseudotsuga menziesii
ACTGCCCCTAAAATTCTAATTCTCATGAATTTTTGTGTGGGGGGTTCTAAAAACCGCCTTCAAAAACACCTTTAGGGGGGGGGTCTTTTTAAACCCCCCAAAAAACAAAAAAAGTCCCGAGAATTGGACATTTGGGGGCTGTTTTAAAAAAAACCGCCTCCAAAAGTCCAATTCTTAGGACTTTTGAGAGAGGTTTTTAAGAACCACCCCCAAAGACATAAATGTTTTTTGGGGATCATAGCAAAACTTCCGCAAGCCAAAATAGCCCCCAAAAGGGTATTTTGTTGTAGTGATGAACTCGTATCTAGTTCTTCCTAAAATTTGGGCTTGTTTCCACTTGCACTGAATGAGGTTGAAACCAGGGACCAAATTCAACATTCAACATGTTTCATATATTAAGGTGTGCTCAGATCCAATTAATATAATAATCTATGGCTTAATTCGAGGACAGCTACCATTCCAGCACCACCTTCGAGGCACTCAATGTAACCTGTTGACAGTATTTATAATCATATGTCTACTATTAAATGCATTCATATAAATAACTGTGATTTAAGCAAAGACACTCTTACCCTTGTTTTCAGATTGGGCATCTTTGAGCCCTCTTCTCAGCATGTGCAAAACAACTGAAGAGCTAACGTATACTGCAGTATCCTCTGCCAATACATACATCAGTTAATTGATAACTAGTCTTGTAATTGACTTAGCCAGTAAATTCAGTTAACGGGCAATAAGTATAGGTTTAATTGAGAGTGACTCTTCTAGAATATATGCAGGGAGATCAATTAACCTACCTTTGCATCGCGTAACCGAACTTCTGATCCAGGGTGTTATCTCCCGACTTAAGGACAATATCCATTAAATTCGTTTAAATATCCATTATAAATATATGATTTGGTCATTAAAGAATTGCGACTTGGTTTTGATTGGCATAATTTGAGTTCAAGAAACGAGTTGTTTCCATCCCAATTACACCCCAGTGGGTTGAAGAGTGAACGAGCTAATGATTTGCGCTTTATATGTATAAATATATATACGTGTCTATCATTGGAAATAGTGGATTAGGATGGATTTATAGCTTGGAAGTATGTGTATAAGAATTAATATTTAATGAGTGCAGAAATCCACCTCTGCGCTTTATTTAAAGTGTGTAAATAGTAAACCCGTGGCAGGGAGTGGAAGAGACAACCTTCTCGTTTTAAATAAAGATATATATAATTGCAATACTAATATAGTTTGAAAATAAATTATTTAACTACCCCCATGTCATACAAAAATAGAAACTGTCGAATATTCAAACATTGAAAAGGTACTATGTAGGATTTCTATGAGATGTTCCCATAATATGGATTTCCAAAATATGAAGGATGTATTGAATCAATTTGGTTGACGAATAAATGAGTTGTGCTTATGGAATAAAAATAGGGAAAGATCGTGATTCAAATCTAATGACAATACATAATTACTTTTATGTCCTCGATAATTAAATGTAATGTACCTCGTATAGTGATAGTAAGCATTACATTGTTATACAGTAAATCAAATAGGGATTAGGTGCAAGTTTGTATATTTTAAAAGATTGAAGGAGAAAAGAAATGTATGAATTTTGTTATATAATATTTATGAAGTAATCCTCAGTGGCGTGTGAGAATTTTGGTATATATGCATGCGTTAAGTTAAGCCGATAGGGAACAAAATACAAATGTTGATATGTGTTATTTTTACAATTTGATTTATAATTAACGATAAAAAAAATTATGTGTCGTCCCGACTGGAGGCTGTTACCTATGGTATTTGAGCGAGGTTCCACATTGGCCTACGCTCGACATGCTTCTATAAGTGTAATAATTATGACATAGTGATGTATGCAACTTATATCCTGGTTCGGTTATTGATGCTTGGATATTTGTGAAATAACAGGATGGATTCACGAAGTCGAGGAGAAAGAAGAGGAAGAGGAGGAAAAACTCATGGAGTAAGGACATGCAGTGTGTGCACCCGTTCACCACCTCTAGTGCAACCTCAAGAAAATGAGGTAGCCAGCATACCTACATGTGAAGTAATAAATATGATGTGCTCATTCCAAAGAATGAGGGATGCATCAGTTATCAAGATGGAACAAGTTAGCCAAGGAGCCCTGGATCCCACAGTCGTAGCCCCAGTACCTCCACTACAGTCGACACAATGAGAATTGGGAAAATTATGGTTCCGAGAATTTCATGGTGCCTCGAACCGCACGGTTGCGGAGGCATGGTTGGAAAACATCACCATGTGCTTTGCATTTTGCGCACTTACTCCTCAAATATGAAGATGCACATGGCAATTCTTTAACTGAAGGGGAATGCCCTATTATGCTAGAAGACGGTTTTGTCGTAGTTGGGATTAGAGCTTGTTGAAGTCTTATCAGAGTTGTTTGAGGAATATGTCCTCAAACGGTACATGTCAGAAGAATTTTTGGAAAGATAATTAAACGAGTTCATTGCTCTGAATCAGGGACTTTGGTCTATACCAGAGTACGAGTTAAGATTCATGGAACTTATACAGTATGTGTTGCACTTGAGTACTGAGAAACTAAGGGAGAACAAATTTATCTACGACCTTAACTACAACATTCGTACTAAAGTGCGTATTTTGATGTCGCACACACTGCATGAGGCCGTACAATGAGCAATAATAGTAAAGGAAGAAGTTACTGAAGACGTTCCACACTAACAACCTCGACCTATGGGGTAGAGTGACCGAAGGCCTGGGGTACAACCTACTACTTCCCAAAGGCTGGGGATAGGGCATAGAGACCCTTACCCAAACCATAAGATGGGAAATTAGAGACATGGATTTGGTGGGCCGAGAGCTCCATTTCGGGTGCCAACTCCGCAGAACCCAACTTAGGGAAACATGCCAATATCACAACGACAACAACACAATGGAAGTCACACTCAACAGTTTACGCAGGGACCACTGTTATGAGTAGAATGTTGGACATACATAGGACCCCATCGACAGTGGAACTACCCGTAAATATAGAAGGGGGGGATCAGAGACAACGCATAGCTTTGGTGGGTGACATAGTCCAGGATCATCGGATTCATGCAGCGATGAATAATCGACAAGTAGAACATCATGTGACAATGATGGAAACCATATACATGATAAATGGTATGATTTTTTCTATATTAATTTATTCCGGAGCTAATCAGAGTTTTATTTCACATAGAGCACTGAGTAGAAGTAGATTGATGGAAATAGAGAAGTGACATTTCGATGAAGTCAAATTGGCTACCGAAATAACCCAAGGGGTTGGGTTGTTAGTCCCAGACTGTGAGTTCGATCTAGGGGTTTGTGTTACAAATTTTTCCCTATATACTGTTATAAATGCTAAATTTAAAACATTAAACTAGGTTAATCTAGGATAATTTTAGTAATTAATGTAATTAATTTAAAAAGGTGACTTGAAAAGTCACCTCCCTTCTCCAATTAGGGTATAAATTACCTGGGGCCATTCTTATGTAATCATCTCATACATTATCTTATATACATATTCTACATTATGTTCTTCTTCACCTGATTTTGTCCTTTCATTGGTTTCAGATCCACCGACCTGGAAACCACCACCACCACCTCCGCTGCACCCACCTCCTCCTTATGTTCCCCCCACATTCATGCTTCCCTCCACCACTAGCCTCCACTCCCTCGCATGATCCTTTGCGCCACTCACCCCTCCATCGCACCCTCATCCCTCCTACACGCTCCTCCACCTTTCCCATGCTCCTCTCTCTTGATTTCTCTCTAACCTGCTCACCTATTCCCACTCCACCAGCTCTGTCACCACTTCATCCCTCCTTCCAACCGGATCCATTCACTTCCCACCATAGCCTCCTCCTCCCATCGATTGTCCACCACATCCTCCTCCAACCTGCAAAACAAGAGTTCATATAATATAATATTATGTTATCATGTTATTATAATATATATTACAAATAAAAAAATTTATATTCAATAATAATAATAATAATAATAATAATATAATATTTTTTTATTATATATATAAAAATTTTGTTTTCTCAAATAATAAAATCTATCTTTTTTTCCTTGTTCTTACCCAAAAAAAAAAAATTACAGTACAAATTATCTAATTTTTATTGGGAAATAAATCATGGCAGGTTGGAATCATACAATGAATAAAAAAAATCCATGTTCAACACCGAGAAGATTCCAGCAATCACTAGATCAATGGGTGACTTAAACACTCGGCTCGATCAAATCAATGAGAAGATTAACTAGAACTATGATTACCTCAACTCAAATATCATACAAACTAGTGATGCTTTGACATAAAGTTGGACACAAATCACGTCACGAATAGAGAATACCATCCTCACTCAACAGGTAGACCAAAAGAAAAATAAGGAAGTTTTAACCGCCATCTTAGATAGATTACAAATATTAAATGATCCTCAACGAAACTCTCCCAGAACACCGGAGCAGCCAGATCCTCTACTCAACATTTCGTCCTCATCCTCATACACACAAGGATGTCAAATATAGGTGAAAGTTGAGTTACCCAAATACAACAGGGACAAACAACAGTTCATAGTGTGGATTAACAAAGCTGAGGAATACCTAGACATCCACAAAATCCATTACGAAGGCAAGAAAATTAAATATTCCCCCATTCATCTAGAAGGAAACACATACAACTGGTACTGATGGTGGAAGAATACTCCAAGACTATGTTCTCACAATTGGGTTAGCTTTAGGAACGACCTCATCAAAATATTCCAGGGTGTTGAAGAAAAGTACTTCTTTTCCAAAATCTCAAGGTGACAACAACAAAAACAATGTCGATGAGTACACCTGTGAGTGAGAAGCGTTGTCAACTCGAGTTCTAGAGTTAACCGATGAACAACGACTATAGACCTACATACATGTTCCAAAAGAACACATCCATGATGAACTAGAGTTACATAACTTCTCTACCATGGAGGAAGCATGACATAAAGCTAGGATTATTGAAAGCAAATTCAAGAAATCCGTTCATACAAATTTCGACAAAGACGACTCCAAAAAGAAGCCCATTTAATCAGCATACATAGGAAATCCAAGATATACACTGCCATAACTTAGGGAAGGAACAAAACCTAGTTTAGAGGCCCAAAGAATAAAGGAACGAAAAATGTAAGTTCTATGGAGACAAATGGGATCCTAAGCATAGATGCTTACAAAAGAAGTTGTATGCCTGTGAAGCAAAAGAAGCCGAGTTTGAAGTTGAGGAACCAATTGAAAACGATGTGAGTAGTCAACAAGAATACCAAATGGAAATCAAGGATGACACCCCAAAAATATCATTAGACGTTATTACCAGAATCTCCCAACTGCAAACCTTGAATATTAAAGGGCATATTAGAAAGAATAATGTCATAGTTCTCATCGACACTAGAAGCACCCATAACTTCATTAATGTCAACCTTGCTAAAGTATTTAAACTATTTATTTTTTCAGTGCCCAACATGAAGGTTATGGTAGTAGATGGCAAGAAGATTGACAATGTGGTAAAATGTCACAAGGTCAAGTTACAAATGCAAGAGTATAACTTAGAATCATATCTCTTTGCGGCATCGCTCGAAGGAGTCGACGTAGTATTAGGAATAAAATGGTTGCAAACATTGAGTACATACTCCAAAAATCACCAAGAAAATTTTATTGAATTCTAGTCGTTCGGGAAGACACACAAACTATACGGGTTCCAACCACCTCCGACACAGTTAGTTACATCACATCAGATGGAAAAGTTGCTTCGGGAAGGTGCACCAGCGTACTTACTTCAATGTCAAGAAATGGAGCTTCTAACATGTGAAGAATATATGGAAAAACAAACAAATATACAAGAGTTGATTCAAAAACATCACAAGGTGTTTCAAGATCTACCCATGGAGCTTCCACCAAACAAAAATATCGAACACATAATTGAAATAGAAAGAGGGACAAAAACTGCCAGTAGCAAACTGTACAGATACCCACATCACCATAAAATAGAAATCGAGAGGTTAAATCAGGATCTTCTAAAATGTGTCATCATTTCAAAAAGAAGAAGCCCATATGTAGCTCCACAAATTTTAGTACAAAATAAGGATGGTTCGTTCAGACTGTGCATAGATTATAGAGGACTGAACAAAATAACTATCAAAAATAAATTTTTGAACCCATTCGTTGATCAGATGATGGATGAACTTCATGGGGCCAAGTACTTCTCAAAATTGGATGTCCGATCTCTCTATTATCAAATCAAAGTTATAGTGGAAGACATATCAAAAAATGCTTTTTGCACTCATGAAGGACACTATGAGTTCAAAGTAATGCCATTTGGATTTACTAACGCTTTAGCTACGTTTCAAGACGCAATGAACGAATTGTTATAGACATTGTTAACAAAATTCATACCAGTATTTTTTTATGACATCCTCATATAGAACAGAACATGGAAGGAGCATTTGGGGCACCTAAGTCAAGTTCTTACCATTTTTGAAGAAAACCAATTCTATGCGAAAAGGTCTAAGTGTACCTTTGGAAAAGAAGAAGTGGACTACCTGGGTCATAAGATATTGAAGGAAGGAGTCAAAGTCGATCCAAGTAAAATCAATGCAATCATGGAATGTCCCAAACCCGACAACATGTCGAAGCTAAAGGTATTTCTATTCCTAACATGATACTATTGAATATTTCTAAAGAATTACGCCCATAAAACCACCCCTCTCATAAATTTATTGAAGAAAAATTCCTTCCAATGGAATAGTGAAGCCGAATTTTTTTATGAAACATTGAAATGCATGACATCTTCAACACCTGTATTAGCCACACTAGACTTCACAAAAGCTTTGTAGTCGAATGCGACACATCAAGTTTCAGACTAGGGGCATTTTTGATGCAAGAAGGTCACCTAATAGCATTCAAAAGTAGAAAGCTCAACAAGAGAGAAAGTTTGAAGTCCACTTATGATAAAGAGATGTTGGACATTATACATGCTTTAGAAAAATGGAGACAATACCTTCTAGGGAGAAAAATACTGATAAGAATAGACCATAACGGTATTCAATATCTCCTTCAACAAAAAACATTGTCAACAGAACAACAGAAGTGGATAGAAAAAATCGCTACCTTTGTTTTGGAGATATTACATAAAAGAGGGAAAGAAAATCTAGTCGTCGATTATATATATAGGAAGAATGAAATCCATACATATGCAATTTCAATCGTTATTCCAGAGTGGTAGACGAAATATGAAGAGAATACGCTTAAGACCCAAACACTTGTGCCTTAATCAAAGATCCAAATCGAGGCCTAAAATTCGAGTGACGAAATGACATCTTGTGGTACAAAGGAAGGATCTATTTAAACCCAACATCAAGGTTTAAAACTAAGGTGATGATAGAATCTCATGATTCACCCGCCGTAGGACAGGTAGGTTTTTTCAAGACATATTACAATGCCATACAATTGTTCTATTGGAAAGGAATGCATAAAGACATTCAATAATATGTGGTCAAGTGTGACACATGTGAAAGGAATAAAAGTGAAAATGTAATGACTCTAGGTCTACTCCACCCATTGCACATTCCGAAGCAAAAGTGGGAGGAAATTTTTATGGATTTTATTGAAGGGTTACCTTTATCAGATGATAAGGATAAAATCCTTGTGGTAGTAGATCGACTCATGAAATATGCACATTTTATGGGCATAAAGAAAACTGACTCCACTAAGCAAATTGCTGAAGTGTTTTGTAAAAATATTTACAAGTTACATGGTTTTCCAAAAATTATAGTGAGCGAGAAAGACACCAAATTCACAAGCAATTTTTGGAAGGAATTCTACAAGCAAACAAGGATCACTCTTAATATGAGCTCATCTGATCACCCACAGACATATGGGCAAACCGAAGTGGTCAATAGATGTCTGGAAAGCTATCTCTGTAATTTTTTCACAGACAAACATAAAAAATGGTTACAATGGTTACATCTAGTAGAATGGTGGTATAACACTAAGTATCATACATTGGATAAGATGACTCAATTTCAAGAATTATATAGTTATGAACCACCCATATGGAAGGAAATCATTCAAGGAAGCACAAAAGTACACGTTGTAAAATATCAACTGGAAGACAACCAACGAATCATGTAAACACTCAAAGATAATTTAACTATAGCACAAAATCGTATGAAATAGCAAGTAGACCAGAATAGAACTGAGAGAGAGTTTGAATTATCATATTGGGTATTCATAAGACTTCAACCATACAAACAATTATCACTAAAAAAATAAGGAAAGAACAAACTAGCACCTAAGTTCTATGTTCCATACCAAATTATATGGAAGGTTAGCCGCGTAGCATACAAGTTAAAGTTACTAGAGACAACTCAAATTCACAATGTCTTCCATGTATCAAATCTAAAAAAATTGTTGGGTGAATATCAATCAGTTCAAAAAACACTTCCTACTCTAGACGAAGAAGGGAAACTTATCTTAGAACTAGTAGCTATCATCAACATCAGAGAATGAGGATTACACACTAGAATGATCAATGAATACCTCATTAAATGGAAGAATTTCCCAGAATAAGACGCATCATGGGAAATGGAGAAATTAGTCAGCATAATTCGTCATTACCCTACTTTGAGGACAAAGCATTTTAAAAGGATAAGGAAATGTTATAAATGCTAAATTTAAAACATTAAACTAGGTTAATCTAGTATAATTTTAGTAACTAATGTAATTAAATTAAAGAGGTGACTTGAAAAGTCACCTCCCTTCCCCACTTAGGTTATAAATTACCAATGGCCCTTCTTATGTAATCATCTCATATATTATCTTATATACATATTCTAAAGTATGTTCTTCTTCACCATATTTTTCCTTTCATATACCACCTCTTTAGGATTCTATGCAATCATAGTAGGAATGGATTGGCTATGGGTCCATTCAGTGGTTTCCAAGGAGAAGAAGTTGATGTTGAATATGAATCCAAGAATAAGAAGGTACTGGAAGGTACCAAGAGAGGGGTATCTCTAAGATTCATCTCTATGTTGTAACTAAAGAAAAGCATGCATAAGGGATGCTAGTTATATGGAGTAACAACTATGAATGAGAAGTCTAATATAATAGATGCAAGTTGACATTCTATATTGTCGCAGTTCACCTGCGTGTTCCGAAAGGAACTTCCAATACTACCACCAAGAAAGGAAGTGGAGTTTGCCATTGACCTTAAGCCCGGATCTGAACCAATAGCTAGGAATCCTTACTACATGACTACACTTCAGTTGCATGAGTTGAAAATACAACTTCAAGAACTATTGGATCTAGGATTCATCAAGCCTAGTATGTTGTTGCGGGGAGAACTAGTGGTATTTGTTAAAAAGAAGGATGAATCATGGAGACATTGTATTGAATATCAGAAATTAAAAATGATACTATCAAGAATCAATATCATTTTCCTAGGATAAATGATTTGTTGGATCAAATGAAAGGGGTGATAGTATTTCAAAAATAGATTTAAGATGTGGATGCCATTAGTTGATGGTAAGAGAAGAGGAAATTACCAAGATAGTATTTAAAACGAGGCATGGCCACTTCGAGTTTGTCTTCATACCATATGGATTCTAGAATGTTCCAAGTTTCCTCGCGAACCTCATGAATGGCATATTTCAAAAGTATTTGGACAAATTCGTGCAGGTATTCTTGGACGGAATTTTGATATATTCAAAGAATGCTAAGGAGCATGAAGAGAACTTGCAATTCGTTTTAATGTGTTTAAGGGAGCATAAATTGTACACGAAATTGTTCAAATGCTCATTCTTCTAGACAAAGATTCATTATCTAAGGCATGTCATCTCAGGTAACAACATAGTAGTCGATCCATCCAAGATTGAGGTAATCTTGGAATGGCCAGTAGCAACAAATGTTCATGAAGTGAGGATCTTCATGGGACTAGTAGGATATTACCAAACATTTGTGGAAGGATTTTCAAAGATTGCAGGATCCATCACTAAACTGAAAAATAAGAACGAGAAGTGTGTATGGTCCGAAAAGTGTGAGCAAGAATTTGCAATACATAAGGAGTTATTAACCACAACCCTGATTTTGAAGGTAGATGACACAGAGCAAGACTTTTTGGTCTGTACTGATGCATATTAATAAGGACTGGGGGGAGTATTAGTGCATGAAGGTAGGCCAATTACTTACACTTCTAGTAAAATTAGAACGCATGAGGATAACTATACGATGCGTGACCTAGAACTTGCGGAAGTATTCTATTATTTGAGACTTTTGAGACACTATTTGGTATGTAGAAAATTTGAATTAAAGGTAGACCAGCATGGGCTGCATTATATTTTTACTAAGAGTGACCTCAATGTGAGGAAAAGGAAGTGGTCAAATATGTTGAGTGACTATTATTTTGACATCTCATAGATCAAGGGGATAATGAATAAGATAGAGGATGCATTGATTTGCTGACCTCGTATCTTCTTATTATTCCCACTTACCACAAATTTACGAGAGAAGGTCTTAAAGATGCAGTAGCAGATAGATGGTACAATGAAGTGAGAGAAATAATAGAAAGGGGAGAGGTGGAAGTCCCTAAGTATGTGGGATACACAATGGATAATGATGAATTAATGAGATATAACCAACATATGTACATTCAGGAAAACGAGGAGGTCCAACATTTCATCCTCTTGGAATGGCACCAAGCAAGGTATATGGCCCACCCATGGGCGACGAAGATGTATGCAGAACTAAAACCATTATTTTTCTGTCATGGTATGAAAAAGGAGGTGGTATACTTCATGGAAAGGTTCCTAGAGTGTTAGCTTGTGAAGGTTAAGCATCACCACCTAGGGAGACTTTTACATCCCCATGCCATCCCTGAGTCTAAGTGGGAGGTAATATCTATGGAATTTGTCATCTGGTTGCCAATGAAATCTACTAGGAGGCATCATTCCATCTTCATGGTTGTAGATACATTAACGAAAAGGTGCACATTTCATTCCAGTAAAGGTGAATTATCAAGTGCTAAACATTACACAACTTATTTTAAATGAGGTATTGTGACTGCACAACATACCTCAGAAAATTATTTCAGACATGGGATCAGTATTCAGAGGAACATTTTGGATAAGTTTCTAGGAAGCTTTAGGTACTCACTTGAATTTTAACACATCATACCATCCTAAAATAGATGGTCATATTGAGAGGGTTAACCAAGTCCTAAAATACATACTCTGCATGTATGTGATGGATCAACAACAATGCTGGGAAGAGTAATTATCATTGGTATAATTTTACTACAACAATAGATACCATATCTCTATTCCTATAGAACCATTTTTAGTTTCTCTACGGTCGTCCATGCCAAACACCATTGAGTTGGGATCAACTTGAAGATAGAGTCTTAGTAGGTCTAGAGATGATCCAAGAAATGGAAGAACAAATGCACTCCATCCAAGCACGGCTGAAAGAAGCTCGAGATCAACATAAAAGTTATGATGATGCGCATAAGATACATAGAATCCATTAGGTTGGGGATAGATTATTCTTGCGGGTGAGGTCGTAGAAGGGTTCCATCAAATTTGGAAAGAGAGCCAAGTTGTCACCACGATTTGTAGGGTCGTTTGATATTATTGAAAGATTGGGACCGATTTCTCACTGTCTTGCATTGCCATCATCTTTGAGTCAGATGCATGATGTTTTTCATGTTTCTCTATTATGTCACTATATGTCACACCCATGTCATGTAGTGTACTTGAAAAATTTATAGATTCCGGATGAGGGGAAACTTGTGGCTAATCATGTTCATTTTTTGGATCGACGAACTCGACAAATGTGACATCGACTAGTCGATTAGGTCAACGTGTAGTGGGAAATTGCTAGTCCTGGGCCTATGACATGGAAGGATGCATCAAAGATGCATAAATATTTTTTGCAAACCATTAAATTTAGGAATTATTTAATTCAGAAAAAAATGGACATTGATCACCCTTATCCGCTCCTACTCTTCCATCACAAAATAAATTGCTAGATCTGATATTCAAAAAACAAAACTAGCTAGATATGCATATTAAGTTTGTTGTTGAATTGTGAGAACCTCCTTACCTTTTTCAAAAACTTGTAGGATGGCAGTATTTTCCAATGTTCCCCCAAGTTTCTGGGACGCGGGAGTAGGGAAACACACATTGGGGATGTGTGGAGACCACCTCGAAATTTTAGCGAAATTTGGAGGGGGTGGGGGGCGTCCAAGTTTTAATAAAAAATATTATTATAAATTATTAAATCCCAGCAGTAAAAGTTCAATGATTCATCCCATGTAAACTACTAAAGGGGGGGGGGCATCTGGAAGCCCCCTAGTTTCAGGAGGGGGCGTGGGGGCGTGGGGCGGGGAGGCATCTGGGAGCTCCCCTTCACCGGAGCACGTTGCAAAACAAGGGACATGCCCCTTGTGCGTTTTCGAGAGTTTCCTGATTTTGGGGACTCTGGGAAATGTTTCCCAAGAGCCCCCGAGCCCTTGGGGTGCACAGAGCGAGTGGGGCGAGTCCCCGTGTAACACTGGTATTTTCGTATAAACTGCATTAAAAAAAGATTAGATAAGTGTTAGGTGAACTTCATTATCGCCATGGAATTGTGATTAATAAATTTCTAGGTTATAGTGCAAGATCGCAGAATCAACCACAACTACATTTCTATTACAATGAGTCGTATTAATTTTGTGTTGGTAGTATGGTGTGGGTTGTAATTATTACTGGTATGAATAAAAATAGTAGGAACCGACAAATTACCTTGGATAGTGATGGTATTGAATTCCAAGAAATAATTGTTATTATGATTTTAGGCCATTAATTTTATTATGTTGTCCAGGATTGGAATAATTCATATACCTTGGGGGTACTTACAACCTTTTGTGGAAGGATTTTATTGAAGGACTATCTGGAGCTGGCATATGACTCATTGATCGAGCTGATGAACTTGTTTGGACATATAAAAAGAACACAGGTTCTATCTCCGCCAAGGATGCTTATGAAAGCATTGTCTGTTCACGCATGCCTCCGGTTGCAAACCTGGCAGACTCTCTTCTTTGGACCAAAGCTCCGCTTGTTAAAATCTCTTGTTTTATATGGCTCTTCCTTTGGAATAGGATCCTCATCTAGGAGAACCTGCAGAAGAAAGGATTTCATGGCCTTGGTATTTGCGTCCTTTGTTTTGCTGAAGAAGAGACAGTTGAGCATATATTTATCAACTGTAAAATATGGAAATTGGTCACTGATCATGTATGTGAATGTCTAAATCTCGCAGCTCTCTCTCCTTCTGTAACGATTGGAGAAATGATCAGAGATTGGATAGGGAATTTGCCCAGGAACTCGCATTACTCTTTGCTCCCTTTTCATATGATGTGGATCTTTTGGAAGGTTCGTAATCAGGCCATTTTCGATGGAAAAAAAAGGAACATCTACAGTCTGATTCAGCAGATCATCACTACTGTCCAAGCTGCTCCTTTGCCAACTGTCACTAGATTAAAAAAAAAAGAATCTTGGGACAACCCCCCTGCAAGGATTATCCCTGTGGTTTCATGGATGGAGCCTCAAACTGTATGATTGATGGAGTGGGTTACTGTATTTTTTTAAATGAGATTCATTGCCTGGAGTTCTTGCTGGGGGTTGGATATGGAACTAACACAAAAGCTGAATTGCTCAGCTTATGGGCACTTCTTCTCTCCTCCCAAATGATGGGGATCCCCCTCGCACATGTATACGGTGATTCACAAGTAATCATCAATTGGGCGATGGGATCGACTACGCTCTCCCCACCTGATCTCTTTCATTGGTGTAGGGAGACAAAAAAGCTCATTGTCAGCTTTAAGGACTTGTCTTTCTCCCACATCTACCGAGAGCACAATCGGACAACTGAACATCTCTCCAAAACTGCACTCTCTTATCCTCAGGGTAAAGGAAGTTATAAGGAATATTTTGAGAACCATTTGGTTTCTCAAGACACTTTTCAGCTCTTCTGAGCATGGTAAAGGGATGTTTATTCTCCCTTATTTTTGTTTTGATTGTTAGAGCATCCTATTTTGGATTGTAGCTCAGCTCTTGTTGGTGCTCGGTAGATGTGTATGTGTGGATAGTTCTCTTCTTTATGATGAGACAGTTATCTGATGGGATCTCATTTTTGTTGTTATGCCTTCCCCCCCGGCAGCACTCTATGGCAGTTTGTTGGTATGCAACCCGCATAAGGGGAGAATGTAATGATGACCTTTGATTCTTCTTGAGAATAACAAGGATAGGCTTTTTTATTTCTGAAAACTACAAAACAGTTACACTGAAATAATGGGTAATCCTTAGAGCCGAGTACACATACAAGGTTATAAGTTGAGAGCTCAAAATTTACTTGAACAATGTACCATATGATTGAAAGGTGTTAATATTTGTAATTATAACCGAGTTAAGACCCATCTCAATATGTATCTTGTATAACCATTGTGAAGGTCATTACTATAGATATGGTTTCCTACTTAGCGGCGTGGATAAATTGAGCATCCAACTGTTTAGGGTATCGAGTAGATTGACAACCATTACACCCAACTAGTTGGAAAACGTGGGAATGCCTTCAGATTGAGATCGTATCCGGTTCTTCTTGGAATTTGGGCTTGCTTCCACCTGCACAGAACAAGGTTGAAACCAGAAACCAATGGAGTAAGCTATTTACCTGACCATTTGCACCGGGGCCCACTGATGACGCCATCCAGTGGATAGCTTACTCTGTTACCCTCTCACAGACACTTACTCGATTTGATTTAACTTACCCAATTTGATTTATGAAAATTTCCAGCTTTGTATGAGATTATATGGACAGCCCTATTCGTGTGGAGAATTGACTCCCTCCTAATATTTTTCATTTCATTGGAGTCTCAGTGAATGATTGCATAGAACCGTGTATGCTGATGTATGTTGATAAACAATTAAGAATAGAAAATATGCAGATTTTAATGAGACTATATGGCAAGGAATAATCGCTTGGAGAATTGAATAAGTCCAAATAATTTCAGTACAATGAAGTCACGGTAAATGAATAAATAGAACTGTGTATGCTGATTAACAATTTAGAATAGAAACTATGCAAAGCACAAAATGCAGTACATGGTAATAGAGCTGTCCATATAATATCATACAAATATGGAAGTTTTTATAAATCAAATTGGGTGAGAGGGTAACAGAGTAAGCTATCCATTAAACGGCGTGAGTGGCTCCCCGTGCAAATGATCGGGTAAATAGCTTACTCCAAAACGAATTCGAAATTCAACCGGTTTCATATGTTAATGCGTGTTCATGTCCAATATATATAATAATCGATGCCTTAATTCAAGTACACATACCACCTCCAAGGAACTTAATGTAACTCGTTGACAGTATATGTCTACTACTAGATGCATTCACAGAACTAAATACGATTAGACAAAGACGCTATTACCCATGTTCTTGGATTGGGAAGCTTTGAGTCCTCTTCATAGCATGCGCAGAACAACTACATAGGTAACACATACACCAATTAACTGATAACCAATCTTGTAATTAATTAATCCAGGACTTTCATTTAATGGGAAAAAAGTCTAGGTTCAATTGAGAGTGACTCTTCCAGGATATATGCAAGGAAACCAGTTAGCCTACCCTTGCACCGAGTAACCGAACTTCTTATCAGCGGTGTTATCTCCTAACTTAAGGACAATATCTGTTAAATTCGCTTAACTATCCATTAAATTTGATTCCGCCATTAAAGAATTGTGACTTGGTGTTGACTGGGATAATTCGAGTTCAAGAAATGAGTTGTTTCCATCCCGATTACACCCCAGTGGTTTGAAGAGTGAACGAGCTGATGATTTGCGCTTTATATATGTATAAATATAGCTGGGACCTATTTTCCCGACCATTTGCATCGATCGGACGACGTCGGTCTTCGGACGTGACCTCTCACGCGAGCCAAGTTGTCCGATCGGTGCAAATGGTCGGTTCACTAGTTTATTCCATAAATATATGTACACTACTATGGTTAGAAAAAGTGGATTAGGATGGATTTATAGCTTGGAAGTCTGTGTATAAGAATTATATTTAATGAGTGCACAAATCCACCTATGCGCTTTATTTAAAGTCTGCAAAATAGTAAACCTATGGCAAAGAGTGGCAGATACAACCTTCTCATTTTAAGTTAAAAGAGATATATAATTGCAATACCAATACAACTTATTTAACTACCCCCATGTCATACAAAAAGAGAAATGGGTCAATATTCAAATATTGACAAGGTATTATGTAAAATTTCTATGAGATGTTCCCATAATATGTATTTCCAAAATACAAAGGATGTATTGAATGAATTTGGTTGAGGAATACATGAATTGTGCTTAGGGAATAAAAATAGATAAAGACTGTTATTCAAGTCTAATGATAATACATGTGGGTTTTTCGTCTTTTTGACCCAAGTTTAGACTCTTGTTTGTCTGTCAACAAAGCTCAAGATATCGACCTGACAGAGCAGGGCTTAGTCGGTAGCACCTATGACGTAGATGCAGTGTCACCCAAGATATCTCTATGGGTAACTGCAAGAAACAGGTTTCTATAGTTGGGTGGGGATTTCTGCTCTCATGACACATTTCCAACTCACTCGACCAAAGCCGGGGGTTGTATTTCTTATTCTTAATGTGTTCATTCAAGATATTACTCTAATTTTTCGTCGACAGATATTATAGCAGTAATATAAATCTTTAGCACATATTCTATCTATCAATAGTGTGACACATGCATCTAAGAACTCATTCATAAACAAATGCTATTCAATCTATTCAGACCTACTTATTGACAACATACAGTCTTTCGACATAATTACACTCATGAAATACACATAGAGAAAACATTTAACATGAAAACCCACATGGTAAAAACCACAAAGGCGCTCTTCATCTGGCATGAGTGAAATATATGGCACCTTTCACCTACGCACTCAACTTGCATACTCTTTTCTATATCTTCTATACAATCTATACAGACTTCTCTCCTCTCAAGATAGCTAGTCTTTTATATTTATGTTAAAGAAATGTAACTTCAAAAGATATTCTATTCTATTTTTATTGTATTCCTCCTTCAGATATGTTATTCCTCTGTTCATAGATTTCCTTGATGTAATTGGTCATGTAAAAGTCACGTGGTAAAACCTGCATTGTAAGTTGGGGCTATAGTACCCACAAAAGTATTTTATAAATGTTATTTTGAGTCTCCCTAGGTAGGTCGGTCGTAATTAGAGAACCTGGATGACCTAGTTAGTTATTTGAGTCACTCACCTGAAGAAGTTTATAATTTTGTGGATTTTCAATTTTTGACCTAACACTGCTGGCAGGGAAAAACTACAACATCAGATATTTTGCAGTTATGTCCATAGTTTTGGGAAAATAAGTATATCTCTCATCTTGCCTTGAGGAGGCATATATTTCTATCCAATTAGATATGAAAGATACCTAAGTTGAAAAATTAGGGTTTCTCTGTCAAACCCTAGGTCCACCAGAAGTAGTCTTCCATAAAATCTTTCAATCAAGTATCAAGTTGAAGCAATCCCATTGGTAAGTTCTATCCTCTCTATTTCCACTTAAGGTTCTCAATTTTATCATGACGACAAACCGTACCAATCTTGAGTACAAGATTGAAGGAGTCGAGAACTCTTGACCATGGAAGTTTAGAGTGCTTTTCATACTTGAAGAAGCATGACTTGGAGAAGAAGCTGCAGTATCCAGAGGGACATGAAGACAAAGCACAAATAAGGACTTAGTCAAATCCAATAGAATTATTTCTATATCTATTGGATCTCACATGTATCATCATTGAAGAATCTCAAGGAGATGTTCGATGCAATAACCAGCTTGTATGAAGGAAACAACATCAATAGGAAGATGACATTAAGAACTCAACTCAACGATGTGAAGATGCAGATATCAGAAAGCATTCAATATTTCTTCACAAGGATCTCTTAGATCAAGAAGAAACTAGAATCCATTGGAGACAATGTCGAAGAAGTGAAAGTGGAGGTTACAACCTTGAATGGTCTCCCAAGTTCATGAGAATCTCTCATTTAAGAGATTTGTTCTAGAAGGAAGTTCACCTATGGAGGAATGCACGTAAGAAGAAGATCGATTGATAGAAAAATAAGAATAAATGGATGAATATGACAATAAATCCCTAATAACTCATGCCAAGAAGATAAAGAACAAGAAGGAAGAACATTCTCGCAAGAATAAAAGGACTTCAGAAAAAGCACCTCTCATAGCTCAAATGTTTCAGTTGTGATGATAAAGGAAACCATGTTAAATAATTCCCTAAGAAGAATGAATTGAATGATGATATGATCAAGAAGTACTAGTCGATAATGTAGAATAATGTTTGGATACCTGAAGGGACGTTTTGTAAAAGTCTTCCCAGTAGATCTACAAGATCAGACATACAACAGATGGAAGTATCAAGAAATATAAATCAAGGATTGTGGTTCCTGTAAGAAAGAGGGAGCCGATCATGGTGAGACATTTCTCTAAAGACCATACATTCCTCTTTGGTGATGAATATTACACTAAATAGTTGGCGTAATTAAAGAAGAAGAACAGACCGAGCAACCTCCAGGATTTGGGGACTCGCTACAAAGAACCACCTATGCACAGAAGGATTTGTACAAGCTCAGTAGGAACCCATGGGATAGGACATATAGTTACATTAGGATATTGAGGATCAACTAGAGTGATGGAGATACCAATATTTACTACAAGGTTGAATATAGAATCCTATAGAGGATGAGAAGCTCATAGATGGGTGCAAGAGAAACTTACATTACAGTTCAAGATGGATGATCTTGATATCCAGTGACCTTGAGAGGTGACATAAATGGATACATAAAATATTATCAACAGAGGAGGCTAAATGTCACTCAAATTTCTCGATACAAAGAGTACAAGATGTAGAGGAAGGATGGTGCTCTACTTCAGAAGGAGTGATTACGATAGATTTGAAAGTTTGATAATCTTGACATGATTCTCAAGATTAGAGGTACATTTTACTTAGTCAAGGAAAATTTTTCATTGAGATAAGGTTTGAGATGTTGGGATACACTAATGACATCAAACTTGAAGTCAATATGTGGTCCTACTTCAAAAATTCTTGATATCATAATCCACAGGAAGAAGATTGATTTTTTGATGTACTCAACGAACATGAGGAAAAACAATTGCTTTGTGGAGCCGAGATGTGTTCACATGGTTGTGTAAAATCACATGGTGTAGTATCTGAAGGGTACAATTGACTATGGACACATATATGTGAGTCTCGTAATCCGTTAATGTTAGTCATGAGTGCATTCCACACTTGGTTTTTGAGTTGATTGCAAGATAGAAGAACCATAGCAACAAGCTTTGGGAGTTTGTTTATGACTTTTTTTGTACTTCCATAAAACGGAAAAAGTCAATGAGAGTTTGTTACGACACTTTGGTCATGCTCTTGAAACCTAGTATCAAAGGTCTGAGTCTGTTTCTAATTCTTTTCAGGCTCGTAAAAAATCGACATCGTGTAAATAAACTTCATGGAGTCTTCTTTCACCTCTTTTCAGGCTCCTTAAACACGAAAAGATCGTCGCGTCTGTTTTTTATTCTTTCTAGGCTCGTAAAAATTGACATTGTGTAAAGAAACTGCATGGAGTCCTCTTTAAGCTCTTTTTAGGCTCCCTAAATATGAAAAGATTGTCGAGTGATATTGTCTTCTTCATGATCGTTAAAACATTTGAAGAGTCGTCTCTCTGATGGTAGGTTATCTCTTTTTCGGTTCAAATAGACTATTTACGAAAAAGGAACACTCCAGCCAATCATGACTGGAAGAGTTCTCTAAGGTATGATTTTACAATTTTTCGGGCGTTGGAGACTAAATGATACGAAAAAGGACCCCTTTTGGAGTCTTCTTTTGTAATCGTTTAGACTCTCTAAACATGAACGATACCAAGTTTTCTTTCATTGGACTCGTTAAATTAAACATTGAGAGACCCGTTTTGGGAACGAACCCCTCCTCTCTCAAGTTCGTAAAACATATGAGTCTAGACTTGTCTTTGGGAAAGCTATACCGAGTGTTTGTTACCCTCTTTGAACTTGTAAAACTGAAAAGAGGCACTCATCGATCATGATGGGGAAAATGGCAAGGGAATTGTTTTACAATAAATGGCAGTAGTTTGTTGTTACCTTTGAACATGGCACTTGTCTGCATATCATGTTAGTCAATTGGGTATTCAGCTGATCTCCGTGATGATCCATTTTCATGAGTCATGCTACTCCTTTGAGTGTTTCAAAAGAATGCATTTTCCACTGTCGCATTGTGTATTTGTCACATTTAGTCATGCTGCCAAGTCTTTTGTCGTGCTGGTCGATGTTCAAAGGGAAGTTTAAGAAGTTTTTCCTCAGCAATCAAAACAGTCGCTGTGTCAGTACTTTTGAGTCAGTCCTACGGTTACTACATTCACATCATTCCAAAACTATGTTTCGAGTTTCGTGTCGTCGATGTGGGACTCATCATGGCCCTCCTTCGACGAGACTATGCCTATCAACATCAGCTCATCATTCAGGAAATAGTCTTAGAAATAAAAACTTAGTACCTTGAGATCTGTATGCCTTAATGATAGATTCTCTTGCTCTTGACATAGGTTCACATCATTGACCTTTGATCGATAGAATCGACTGGGTGTTCGACATCAGGACATCTATTCACACTCAGTAGATTGTACTAGGGTACCTTGGGAGTCATTGACATCAGTGGTGATCTCCCTAGCACTTGTTAACGGTTCACATCTGGTCTGTTGGACCTCAACTTGTGTGCATTAAAAGTTTGTGTTAAAATAATGTGTTCAGCTGGTTAATTAAATGGAACAACATAAACAGAAATTAAATACTGAAAACAAATGGAAAACGAACTGATAAACAGATATAAAGAGGCACAGAATCAGAGCGTCACAAACAAAAGTTGATAATGGAGTTCACCCCCTCCACTGGGCTACATCTCCAGGTCCCTCTCCAATGGGTACCGATCCAATTAATCTTTTTAAAATGGTACAAAATGGTTTTGGAAACAACTTCAGCAACTGTAAGAATGCTGTACAAAATCTTTAAGACCTTTCTCTCGAAATTACAATCAGCATTCAAAGATAAAGAAAGCTAAAATATAATAGAGAATGTCGACTTCTACAGCACAACATCTGGACACTTCGCAGCAAAAATGATCTCTAAGCTTCTCATAACAGAGAAACAATACTCTGTGCTCCCAAAACAATCCCCCTCTCGGTGGCCAACCTCCTCTATTTAAGATTTCAGCGGGAGGGATAAGTAATCGATTCGATTCCATCCTCTCAGCTGCTATCTTTTTTATTTTATTTTTATTTTTTTATTATTATTGTTACAACCATACGCTGAACCATGTAATTCGGCCAAGTCACTGCACAAGCATTATGTTACCACGACGTTCCATATTCCCGAAACGTGGCAACTAACTCCACGCACAGGTTGATTCACAACACATTTCAATGACCATTACGCACATATGTTGCACCATACCATAGCATCACATGTAACGTAACCGTTTGATGTCACCACTAACTTCGCGATGTCGCAGCAAATCTGTCACAGCAGTGTGAAAGGTATGTCGCAGCTAAATCTGTGTCGCAGCTAAATCTGTGTCACAGCTAAGTCTATCACAGCTAAATCTGTATCATAGCTAAATCTGTGTCATAGCTAAATCTGTGTCACAGCTAAATCTGTGTCGTAGCTAAATCTGTGTCACAGCTAAGTCTGTCGCAGCTAAATCTGTGTCATAGCTAAATCTGTGTCATAGCTAAATCTATGAGTTAAGACATATGTTATGTTCTTTGAACCATAGATTAAATACCATTATACCATATTGGATCAGTTTAATTTTTGAAGATGAATAATCCACCGAAAGATGTATGGAGGTAAATTCAAGCGAAAAGAATTAGTATCGATCTTTTCCAAGATCTCAACAGGACCATACCTGATAGGCTTAAGCTTTTTACCTTCACCTTTCATTCTCTCTTTGGTGATATGTAACCAAACTTTGTCACCAACCTGAAATCGATGATCAACTCGATGCTTGTCATGCCTGGCTTTGTACTTTGTCTGGCTCTTCTCCAACTGTTCTTGAACTGTCTGCTGCACTGCTTGGATTCTCTGAATGAACCTTAGCGCTTTATCTGCATCATGATGTCCATCCACTGCATCTTTTCCAAAAGAGAAGTCCATCGGTGTTTTTGGCAGATAACCAAAACAAGTTTCAAAAGGAGATCTACTCATGGAAGAATGAACTGCATGATTGTAGGCATGCTGTAAATACTGCAATTGCTCATCCCAAAGTTTAGGATGTTTACTACAATATCCTCTGAGCAGCTGAACCACTGTCCTGTTTACTACCTCTATTTGCCCATCGGTCTGTGGATGAAAAGCTGTACTTTTCTTCAGTTTAGTGTCCATAAGCTCCCATAAAGTCAACCAAAAGACTCCCAAGAACCGGGAATCCCTATTAGATACAATAGACATGGGTAGCCCAAAATGTACCCAAACATTCTGAAAGAATAGATGAGCTGTTTGTTTAGCAGTGATCTGCTTGTTACATGGCATTAAGATACACATTTTGCTGAATCTATCCACAACAACATATAGATAATCATGCCCTTTTCTAGACATAGGTAGTCCTCCTACAAAGTCCATAGAAATGCTTTCCCAAGGACGAGAAGAAACTGGAAGAGGTGTGTACAAACCCAATTTCCTATTGCTAGGCTTACTCGTTGCACACATAACACAACCTCTTATGTATTTAGCTACAGTTTCTTGCATTTGAGGCCAATAACAATGATTCTGCAATACAGACAATGTTTTACTTACTCCAAAATGTCCTGCAATCAATGAACTATGTGCCTCTCAGATCACATGCACTCTTTCTTTCTCTGGAATACATATTTTACCAAGATGATACAAGAGTTGATTATGCACATAATAGTTTTCTTCCTGTTTACCATGTATTAGTGATGCATATACTTTCTTAAAATCTTTATCTTCCGCATACTGTTCAATATAAATTTCATGTGTTAATGAACTGTTTTGAAGAATGATTGAAGCATTCATAGGTGGCCTTGATAACATGTCTGCTACCTTATTATGAATTCCCTTCTTGTATTTAATTATGAGATGAAATTGTTGTAAGAATCCCATCCATCTTAAATGCCTACTTTGTTGTACTTTAGTTTGAGATTATAAATATTGAAGTGGCTGATGATCAGTATGTATGACTGTTTCTTTTCCCATGATATAATGTTTCCCCTTCTTCACACTCTGTACCAAAGCATACAATGTTGTAATCCTACAGATCACATAAGGTTACCAATAATACATACAAAAATATACACAGATGCAAGAGACAAGAACTGATATGATGAACATATTATATTATTCTCAATAGATCATACAAAGCCAAGAACTGAACTGTGTTCTTGTGTGGCTCAACAGCCTAATATACAGGTTACAAACAGTTACAATCATAACTACCTGTCGGTTCACCGAACCGACACGACTATTAGTTAACAGACTAACTACTGTGTTTACGCAGCCGACCGACGTAGTCGGTCTCTCGACTTAGTCGGCTGATCGACTAAGTCGGTCTTCGTTCAAGTCGACTTATGTCGACTTGCTCCTTCTACATCTCCCCCACAAACAAAACATTTCTTCGTCCCGAAGAAAGAGGGAGGTAAAACAAAATAGACTAGAAGTACAAGAATTAGATTTGCAAAAAGGAGACTGCTACTGAGGTGGGCTGTGCAAGCGAATAGTTGGTCTTCTCTATACACAGACTTCGACTATTGCTGGTGCTGTGATGGCAAGCTGATGTTGAAAGTCCGTCCATGTCTGCAAGGCTTTCTGAATGTCGATAGTCAGAGTAGTGAGATTTGAGAGTACCGACATTTTCTCGGCCATTGCCATTTCTACAATATTTTCCATGTTGGGGCCCAGCAGCTGATTGTGTTCTTCCGCAGTCTCAAGGAGTCTCCTCATCTGCGGACAGATGTTGTCGACTTTCTCCAAGTTGGGAAGGGCGTGCTGAACCCACTGGTGTGCCTCACGTTCCAACTGCTGCAGCTTAGTGTTTTCCATCACTATTTGATCCTCAATTGTCTGCCTCAGTTCTGTCTCAGTCGACTTTCTTCTTTCCAAGGCCTGAATGCCTTGTCTGGTCTGCCTCGTCTGACTATAGACCTACCCATAATGAGTAGGCCATTATCGGAGTACTTCCTCAGTGACAATGGATTCCTCCATGTGGTCTTGTAGAAGTTTGTGAGCCTCCGAGAATGCTGTGTGTTGAGTCAGGAGCAGTCGGACAGTTTCTTCTTTTTGCCCAGCCTTAGTCTCGTGGAGGTGGGTCTGGATGGTCGCCACCAAACCTTCAAATAGCTGGTATGCTCTGTCCAGCGGTCGGTCGGTAGCAGCTTCGACAGGTCCTGGGGTAACAGTCTGTACAAGAGACCTGCACTTGTTGAGGAACTCGACTTCTTCTGTCTCCTTATCCTTGAGCTGTGTCCTTAGTCGGGTCGTCCTCCTCTTCGACTCTTTTGCTAGGGTGTTCAGTAGCTGGCCAACCTCTGAGTCGGTCAACGAGCTTACATCCTGTAAGCTGATCCTTAGCTGATCGGGTCTAGGAAGAGGTTCTGTTGGTTCCTTTGCTTGCTCTGTTGGTTTGTCGGGAGGACCTGCAGAAGTGGAAGGTGGATCAGAGATCGAAGGGGGGTGTGTCGGAGGGGGTGGTTCAGTGGTCGGGGGTTTTTCGGTTTGGGGAGGTGGTATGTCCACCTCCGGCTGTGGTGATGATGGTGGTCTCGGCTGTGAATCAGGCGGTGGTGGAGGTGGTGGAGATGATGGTGGTGGGGGTGTTGGGAGTGGGGAGGAAGGGTTTCCTGATCCTGGTGGTGATGGAGAATGGTGTTGGGGACTTGGGTCGGAAGATATAACGTCTTCTTCCGGTGGGACTTGGTAGTCGGTGAAGGTCTGTTCAATGCCAGATACATCGCCACCTTCAGGGGTCCTTGTAAATACTGTTGTTTGTTGGGCGTATATCTTGCTGCTGGCTTTCAAGGGTGTTGTTGTCCTTATTGTTTGGGCTGACTGGAAGAGTGCAGGTAGCGTTGAAAAGAAAGCTTTGAGTTCAGCGTCCGTGCTGGCCCTGGCCCTGAGTGCTTCAGGGATCACTCTTTCAAAGACTTCGGGGGACATGTCGGTCTGCTGCACTGGTGCTTGCTCCTCGACTATTTTAGTCGGAGATGGAGGGGGAGGAGTCGTCACCAGGTCGACCACATCTGAGGACAGTGGTGTTGTTTTGGCCTTCTTCGGCCGACCTTCGGGTGCTCCTGCTTCGACAAACCGTTGAAACTGGGTTTCAACAGTTACCTTATTTGCTCTGGCATCCTAGACAATATCAAGTGCTGAGGCTGCCAGTTCGTCTTCGTCATCTGTGGAGTCAGCAAGGACAAGCTTGCGCTTACCTTTGCCTTGCTGACGTTTTTGCAGTTTGATGTTCCTTCTGGCAATGGCGATCTCCTTTGCCAGTTTCTTGAGAATACTCCGAGACACAGTATACTCAGGGTTGTCTTCCTCGACTTCTCCTGTCAGGGTCTGAGCGGGGTCGACCGTCTGAGTAGCCGGGGGAGCTGTTTGTTGTACTGGTTGTTGTGCTGGTGGTGGTGTCTGGTGTTGCAGGGTCGGAGGGTCGACGACTGGTGCAGTCGGATGCTTCACTATTAAGTGCACCCGACCAGGAGTGCCAATTGGAGTATCCTCCATCACAAAGGTGCTAATGTACAAGTGCAGCTCGTAATCTTCTTCCTTCTCCTGGTCGGTCAGAGGTTCGACTATAGAGAAGTCGACCTGTTTTGCAGCCTCCGGGACTTGAATGTTGGTTTTTGTCTGCCTAGACAACTCCTGAAAGATCTACTCGACTGTGGGATAGTAGTCGAGGTCCCTAGCATTGGAATCCTGATTGTTTGACGACCATACGGATGTATGGTCGAGCTCCAGTTGGATGTGTGAGTCGGCTAGAAGGTGTCGTCGGATGTTCTGGGGCACCCTCCACCTTGTCGTGCGCAGCTTAAGCTGCTGGAACCAGTTTTCCATAAAGACCTTTCCTTGGTTGAGTTCATGCACAGTTCCTTTTTGGGAAAAGGGTTTGAACCTGTGCATCTCAAACCTAGTCGGTTCTCGGAAGACAGGACTGCCTTCCGGACAGATATAATACATTGCAATCCAAATAATTAAGGAGGGGAATTTGATAATACCTCCTGTTTCCTGACAGCGCTCGCATATGGTTTTAACCAAGTCTGCGAGGTAGTCTGCCCATCGAAAAATGCGGCCATTGGTTGTAATCTGGTCGAGAGCATCCAGCATTTCCAGTTTGAGGTCACTGCTGTGACCAGCCAAGGTGAGAGTAATGGCGATGATTTTCGCCACAATCTGTGATGTTCGTTCCTCAATCTGACTGATCATCAGACCCTTGGAGTTCTTGCCCAACGTCGAACCTGTAAAGTGTTCGACTAGTCCTTCCTTGATCCCAATGGGGACCGGGTCACCCTGATTTGAGAGACCAGTCAGTCGGGAGATAACATCTCCATTAATGTCGACTGGTCGGTCAAAGTAAAATCTGCCGTTGTGGTAACGACTGATGATGAATTTGACCGCGGCTTCCTTTGTACCCATGAAGCTGGCCATGATAGGTGCGTTTGCATAGGAATATATGGTGCTATGCCTAACTTTCTCAGCCTGCGGGGTCATCCGTCGGCCTTCAAATGCCCATTCTTGAATCTCCGTCCATAGCTTTTGAAATGGAGCCTCCTGGACTTTGGCGTTTTGGATTCGCTTTAGTCGCTGGAGTAGTGGTGAGTCTGCTGCCTGAAGTTCTTGAGCCTTAGCCGAAGCTCTGGTGC
>LPNX011200184.1:0-17648 GCA_001517045.1 Pseudotsuga menziesii
AGAGAGAGAGAGTGCAGGTGTTTAGATTATTATGCAGTAGTGATTGTACATTTAACATGCATAGGTGTTGCTATTGATCTTATGTTCTGCCCCAAATCAAATTGAAACACAATGATATATCATGTAACTATATTTATTGTCTTTGAAAAAGAAGAGTCGAGTCTGTCATAACAAAAAATACCAAAAATATTGTATAATGCTCCAGGCACAAGTCATGCTCAATCTTCTGGTTTATCATGATGCCACCATCTAATGTGCCTCTCAATCTTCTTGTTTGCTATGATTTCTATACCATCAGATTTTGAGATTGGATTTATATTTGTTTTAAGTGATTGGATAAATCAGATTGCAAATCTTTCTAACTTGGTAATAGCAAATATATAGCACATTTTACCAAAATTTTGAAAATTAACCCTCGACAAGCGATGGAAAATTTTCTCGATGGTGTAATAAATATGATGTATATATAAAAAATATATTCATTTGTAGGGCATGTTATGCTAGTTAGTTGTCGAGCTCTCAATGATGAAATAATTTAGATTGCTGCCCTTCTAGTTGTCTAGCTATACCCATGATGAAATAATTTAGATTTACTTGACATAGGGCTTGTTGTCTAGCTATACCCATGATGAAATAATTTAATTTGAACATAAATGTGACAAGTTCCCTCAATCGACTTCATTTTTTTGTACACATTTGGTATTGCATGTGAACTGTGAAGTAATTTCTGCTAATGTTGTGCAGGCTGGAGTCTTTGTATAAATGGGCCATTGACTCATAGCATCATATGGATTATCCTGTTCTTGACCTGTGGTCTATCTGGCAGTGAGATGTATTTTCAGTTTGGCATGGCATTGGTTTGGAAGTCAGTAATTGTTCTAATTTTTCTGAAAATCTATCACTTGGCACAACAAAACTGCCAGATTTCACGGTAACAGGGAATGTAGTTTTTTAAAGACAGGACACCTTGGTACTTCTTTTTGGTTGTTGAATTTTACAGGTATAAGAGGTTCTCTCTATGGTACCACAGGGTTCATTATGGTGGTTGTCTTCAAAAGTCCTATGATGTATAAAAATTTAAAAGATGGTTGGGTTTCGATCATGTCAGGTTATATTGGGATTCCTGTTGATAGAATTTGTCTAGAATGGTATTTTGTACCATTTTCTTCCGAAACAATTTCTTGCATTGCAGTTTTCCTGAGATGGAGCATTTGTACTAGAGCCTGTTTGTGCAGACACAGTTAATATTTGTGAATATCACAAGGTGATAAAGAAATATGAATTCTAAATAATTATAGCATCCATCTCATGATACATTGCAATTGACCTGGGAGTAGCTTAATCTGTTTACATGATCACAAAGACTACCACCAATGGCTGTAAGTAGCAGCGTGCTTAAGTTCATAACTGGCAGATATTGCTAGGTTTGACAATGATCAAGATTGTGACAAATTTCAGGGGGGGTAATATGGATCCCTCCACCTAGCATTTCTGTATGACACATTCCTAAGAAATAACATCGATTTTGATCTGATATTGCACACCTTTTTTAGGCCTTTGCAATTCTCAAGAAATCTTAATTGTTCTTGAAATTTTCATGACAATTTAGACAGATGCAAGATATGGTATAACTTGAATTGCATTGCCATTATCACTCCATAATAGTTTGGATGAATAGTGTTCTGGCTTGAAATAAGGATGATTATAATTACATAACGACGAAATGGTTTGAACTTACTGGCCAAATTCTGCAAGTATGCTGGTTACAATTAAGGTGACTGTGGTATATTTTCATGTGAGGGCAGATTGTTTGCACTTGTTTGTGCTAGCGGTTCCATTCAATTATTAATACAAGTTCTCGATAGCAATATTTGTTTAATTGCATCTGTAGGTGAACCTGAATATGGAAATTGAAGCCCATGTATACAGAAGCATGGAAGTGGAAACACCTATCCAATCTCGGGTAATATTAGGGATGGCATGGATAGAAGGAAGAGCATTAATTTTGTCTGGAAGAGCATTCTTTCATGCTCTTATTGTTGCATTTCCTAATAATCCAGACAAAATTAATGCTCTTCATTCTCTTATTGTTGCTCTTCCTAATAATCCAGATATTTTTATGTAGTTTGGTTGGTTGCTTTGTTAGAGTCACACCTCCAGAATTTGCCTTGAATCTATGTTGAAGAAAATTTGTCAGTTTGAAGACTAAATTTGAAATTGCTCATAATGTTACTAGTGTTCAGTTATTTGGCTCATATTTTTTAGCTGACTTTGCTTCTCCGTATTTTTGTTTATGTCTTCTAACCAATTTGCTTGTTTGTCACAACCCTCGATTTTTTTTTCTTTTCCCCGTAGATGATAAAGAATTTGTTTGAGTAAAACTTAGCTAGGAACTTGGTGACGAGGTAGACATCTGAATTGGAAATACAATCTTCAACTGAAAGGTGGCCTATTTTGACATCATGAATTTATGCTTTAAATGCTCACAAGTTCATTGGATAAATGGATGCCAGCTCGACTCATCCATTCCTCTTGTTAAATTCATATTGTTTTTAATCTAAAAATATTAACAGTATGCATTGAAGATTCCAAATCAATTTTGTTTTTGAAGTTGTACAATATCCTAGATACCAAAATGGTGCTTGGATAAAAAGTTCGTGATGGAAAGAAGCAGTTATAAATGGTGTAAGTTTCATTTTTGAACCCTTCTTGGGGAAAACACACTACTGTTTGAGATTGGTACAAATAAACCCTCTCTTATTTGTTTCGACATCATGTGATACATTTTAATTCCTAATAAAGTGATTTGCCTAAGGGCGCCTATCAAGTGTCACCCTTTCTTGTGTTTAGTTTTTTTTTTCCTTAGGTAGAAATATAAAGGGGTATAAAAAATGTAAATGAAAAAATGGATACATGCAATATATAGGGAAAATAGGGGTTTTTAAAAATCGTCAAGGCATATTGGGAGGGGGTTAAAAAAAATGATTTTGGGAGGTATTTTCCAATATTTTTTGAAAATAGGGGTATTGTTTCATATGCCACGAATGAACGTGCTATGGCATGGTTTCACTAAGTGAAGACCCCGTGGGCTGAATGGACTACATAATCTGCGTATTAGCTTACATATTATTATTTATTCACCTTTTGTCTTGAGTTTTGGACACAACACTTTTATTAAAGAATGGATTTAATAATGTTGTTCAACTTTTTTTGAAAAGACATTTGTGGTTTAAATAGTATGTTCAGGGTCTGCAACAACAGTCTGTTCTGGTAGCTTGGTCTTGGGATACAAAGTCCTAGGTGTAGGTCACTTACTGATGATATCAGCATGCCGCCGGGTCTTGGGGCATAGGAACCCAAGGAAACATCATCTCCACCAGACCAATAACAATCTTAAAAAGTAGATATTTAAAAAACAAAAAAAGCAAAAAAAATATAATAATACACAACCTTGGTCTAATTTTAAAGATTTCTTTAAAATTGCTACAAATTACTCTAAATAATTGCCTTGAGCAATTCATATATATCCCCTTGTCGGGGACATAATAAAAAGTCTATTATTGAACAAGTTGCATGGATAGCTTATTTTGAAAGTATGAAAGAAATCCATCTTGTAAAGTTGTGTGATGGATATAAAAGACAAATTTGGAAAGAACAATGTTGTCCACAACTATAGGCGAGGAAAAAAATATTTAATAAAATGTAGTAATTACATTTGACATAAATAAAAGAATAAAATGCAAAATGTGATAATTTTGCTTCGAAAAGAAAAATATAAAATGTAGATGAATGTAATAAAATGTAATAATAACATTTGACCAAAATTATTTAATAAAATGTAAATTCTAAAAATTTAATTTGTTAGAAAATGTAAAATCAAATCTTATGCAATAAATTGTAAAAGGAAAACACAATATGTTTTATTCCATTTCATTGAAGCATATTAAATCGATGCATATCTGGATTAATATGGAATTCATTACATAAAATTTTCACATACCTGTAACACATCTAAAAATCATAAATAATTTTTTTACATGCATTACTTCTATACTTAGCAGATTTCTATGTTTTACTTCTGCTATTTTTAATATCTTTGTCCTGTTGGTTATGACAGGTTCTACCGATGATTACAATGGCTAGCTCCTTCCGGAACTTCCATCCATATCTACGCAAGTGATGTATTTTGTTTATATCTATTCTTTATTGTTTTATCTTTATAATAGGATGAAACCAGCCCAAGGCGTAGGAGACTTCCCATGGTATTGACCCCAGCCCGTAAATTGCATTATATTTTAAAGGCCTTGGCTTTACCATAGTTTATACTATGGTGTGTAAATACCTCCCCTTAAGCGTGAGAAGCCTAGGGTTTGTAAAGTGTATAGTTCCCCCATACGGTGACCTCTTGTTATAAATAAAAAGTGAGGGTTTAATACTTTATGTTGGCATGATACTACACGTTTTTGCATAAATGCACCTTCTTTAGGGTTCTTAATGTTCATGGTGTAAAACCATACCCTATGGTTTTACAATGATAACAATTATTAAAGAGTACAAGGTATGAAGCAATACGATGCTTGCAACGTAGTTTGATGTTTTTAAAGCATAGTAATATTCTAAGGTTGTAATAATATTTCGATGGCCAAAATACCATGGTGATTAACTTAATCGGTTATCCTAGTGTTATAAACCACTATGGTTATAGTGTGAAGGGTGTGTACCTTGGCATAAACCACGAAGGCATTACATGCCAGTCCTATCATAACAAATGTTCTTGAAAAAGGTTATAATCTCAAAAGACAATGCAATGATTATAGTTTTAATAAAGTTCTGTTTGTGAATTACTGTGGTACTTGGTTGACTTAAATAACTATCATGGATGCGAGTTGACAGTGTAGCCAAGCTCTAAGGTGAAAAAAGAATTGATATTGGCCTTAATCATAGATGGTGAGATATTCATGGTTTAGTAGGTCTTTTAATAGGGTTTTATTCTGTTCGATCCCTCATTTTTGGTGGTTTTGTTTGGTCGGATGCCGATGAGAGTTGAAGATATTCTATGTGTAGTTCTTTCTCTGTCTCCACTGTGTTAATGGAATTGTTATGATTCTTTCTGAGGTAACCTGGATCCCCAAGTCTTTCTCCATGGTCTTCCTTCCATACTAGAGCTCCAACGATCCCGCTGATACTTCCACCATGCGAATAATATGCTTTGATAGGAGAGTAACACTTGATAACTTATATGCATTTAAATTGGTTTACAATAGTTATTTTCAAGCTTTAGTGATATATTTTTAGTGAATGCTTTACGGAGGGATAGGGGTACTCCGAAGGAGCTGACCCTTAGCCCTCATTACAGTATGCGAAGGTAAGGGTTCTTAAAAAAGGTTACTCAGTTTTAATTCATTTTGTTCTTCTCAACATGAATGTGACTGGAGTTTGCATGGTTGCACGCTGAAGGCACTAGAGAGGGAGGCGGAAGGGTCACCTCCTCCCAGGATCACATTTTAAAACACCTAGTAAATTTCCTCCCAAACCTTAATAAAATTTCCTTTCATTAATTTTTAGGATTCGGTCAAAACATACAGTTTAATACCCTTGTCTCTTGGTCACAGGTAAAGCTAGGTAAGAGCATGGAAATGAGAGTGGTGGCCACCAATGATTACAAAATAAGTTTCCTAAAATTGAAAAGAGATGTTGTGACTGAAAACCCTTAGGTTTTAAGTTGTAATGCAAAGTACTTACAACCATTCTGCCTCTTCCCTAATCGTAGATGTAATTGTTGTAATTAATCCCCTTGTGTAAGCGATTGAAAGAAATGAAAAGAGTTTTAACTTTAGTTTTAAGCTTGTGTATTTTTTTTTTCAAATCAATGGAAGGCATATTCGATGGTCTTACAACTATGGAGATAGTAGTTAATATAATAAATGTTGTTTATTTGTTGGTAACATCGTGGTGATGATTCCCGTTTGTAATATGGTTTTAATTTTTTCATAAATCGATGGTAGCCATTAAATGGCCTTACTTCCATCTTATACATGTCCTTGGTGTTTGTAAGATTCATTATACCCCGTAGGGTCTATAACTATTTAAAAACATGAATTGCCTATTTGTATTGTGCCGACGGCCATTTCACATGGGCTTACAACCACTCTTATATATATACATATATAAATTTCTGTCGTTTAAAAAAAAGGAGGTTTCGGTCTTTGGCTGTGTAATTTCCATTATTGTTTTTGTCTTCTCTCTCTATATATACCTGTTGTATGTGTTAAACCATCCAGCCGCCATCGTTTATGGTCTTACAGCAATGAGTTATGCTACATTTGTTTTATAGTTTGTACCTTTATTTAAAATAGTTGTGAGTGTTGGGATTGTGTGATGAACACTGTGGCTATATGTGAATACTTGAGAGAGGCTCTACTTTTGTGTAAATTGGGGCAGCCATGATGTGGACTTATAGTTGTATATTTATGGTGCTTGTTGTGTTAATTGATATGACCCATAAAGTATATGATTACTTATTATGTAAACATATATGTGTCTTTAAAAAACTCAGATTCGATCAATGAAGGATTTAATGCCGATCCTTGTGGAGAATATTTGTTTAATGAATTTCTACTATTTGTTTTATCATAGAATTTAATTTAATTAATTACCTCAAAGAGATTCGATCCCATGATCTTTGTAGAGTAGTTTAACATGTGAATTCATATTTAGCAGTTAAAGTTGCGATTTGATTTGGATTCGATTGGTATTCTTTTTAATGCGCTTGGACAAACCTAGTTTTCATTGCAATGCTTATAACCTTATTCTTGATTTAGTTTCCTTGTACATGATTGGAAAATCATATATCTATATTCTTGCTAAGTTGATTAAGGGATATGTATAGGAGTTATCCTGATTATTTATGTATATGTATACCTATGATAGCAGTATTGTACTTGTTGCTTTGCATAATTGTTGGGATAAACACTGTGCATCTTTAACTGTAGATGAACTTGTATCTTAGGATTGTTATGATACTTTGATATGTTAGGATAATGAAGCACGAATGTTATTGTGCAATCTGTATAGATAAATGGAAATGATTCTTCGATCCGAATAGGACCGTTTTCTAGAATATATAATAACCTAGGTTTGTTCTATAGGAATTCATTAATTGTAATGGATAACTAAATAGCTTCAATATATGGTTGTATATTTGTAATATCTTAGTTGTAATAGATCTAATCTATACATAAATAAAATCTTAAATTCTCGATAAGAAAAACATTAAGGTTGCTATATAAATATAGTCTCAATAACTTAAACAGAGGTACATCTACTAAGTCGATAGCATAGAAAAAGGAGATAGAATAAAGTTTACAGTATAATCCTATTTAGATATAGGATTCAGTTTCCAAGATATAGCATTTAACATATATAAATGTATCCGAGTAAAATAAATTTAATCATGATAATTATACAGAGTCTATATCGATGCAGCTAAATGACTAGGAATAAGAATCAGATGAATCCTTACTACTAACAACAATCTCATATTTAATATATATCTAGTTGACACATAAGATAAGAACCTGCCACCAAAGCTCAGAAAACATAAGTGGAGAAGTTGTTCCTCCCAACCAATTCCCATAGCAGCCAAGCTACTTGTTGTAGAACCTCCGATCATGTTCGTTGAATCACAAGAGAAAACTCCTTCAATGTGCCATCTCTTGCATTCATAGATTTAATCCCCTTCCAATGCTGGCCTCCTGCTTCTCATGGACATACTAATATATAGTAGTTTTCCTAGGACTTGGTCATTTATGAACCTCCTCTTTAGCACTTAACTAGGAGCTGTGACCTGATTTTTGGGGATGATGCCTCCTGCATATTAGGTTCTCACTTAGTGGCTTTTGCCACATGTATTTTCCTCTTGTGGGTCATCAAACACTCTTTAAAAAATATATCCACTCCCCCTCTTTCAACATATTTTATTAAATAAAAAGGTTTTATTACAAAATGTTTTATTCTTGACTTTTATGTCAAAAATAATAGTTAAAGTATTTTTTCAGCATAATTAATAATAAATTATTAATTCAATGGGTATTACATACACCTCCCCTTAAAGGATAACATTGTCCTCAGTGTTATAAATTTTTGTTTTATTCTTCCATTTCATCCTCTTGGAATAATTCTGGACATCCCTCCCGCACATTACTTTCTAGCTCCCAAGTAGATTTTTTCGGACTAAGGTGATTCCATTTCACCTTGACTTGTCTGATGGTGTGGTTCCAGAGTAAACATTTTTTCTTGTTGAGAATCTGCTCCAGTCCCACTTGGAACTCTCCTTTGGGTTCCACCTGGATTACATTCCAATCAATTACATGAGAAACATCATGAACATGTATTTGTAATATAGAAACATGAAACACATTATACACTTTAATATTGGGTGGTAGGGATAACTGGTACGCAACCGACCCTATTTTAGCTAAAATTTCAAATGGACCATAATACCTGGGTTCCTATTTTGAATACTTTCCCAGTCTCAAGGAGATTTTATTAGGATTTACCTTTATATACAAATGATCACCCACATGTAACTTTCTAGGAATTTTTTAAAATCAACATAACTTTTCTATTTGTCTTGGGAAACCTTCAAGTTTCTGTGTACCTGTTTCAAGGTTAGTTCCCTATATTTTAATAAATCAGGTCCTAACATTAATCTATCAACTGGAATTCTCCATGAAATTTGAGTGTTACACTTGCGTTTGCATAATATTTCAAAAGGACTCATACCTACATAAACTTGAAAATTATTATTATATGCAAAATCTACTGAGTGTAGGTAGTCTTCCCACTTACCTAGTTTGTTCATGACATACATCCTTAGCATGTCCTCTAATACTTGATTTACCCTGTCAAACTTCCTATCCATTTATGGATGATATGAAATACTGAAATTCAACTGTGTTCCTAAACCTTTAAACAAAGAGTTCTAGAAGTTACCAGTAAATTTTTTGTCTCTATCCAAGACTATTAACTTTGCTACACCATGTAACCTAAATACCTCTTTCATGAAAATTTTTACAATGTCAACAACTTTATAGTTAGATTTAACAATAATAAAATGAGAAACCTTAATTAATTTGTCAACTACGACAATGATTGAATCGTGCTATCAGAAATTCTTTGGTAGGAATGTTATAAAATCTATACTAATTGTTTCCCACTTCCATTCTAGAATGGGTAGTAGCTGCAACAATCTGATTAGATGTTGATGTTCTACCTTAAATTGCTGACATTCAAGACAACAAGCTAAGTATTCTACCACTTCTTTCTTCATGTTTGGCCAAAAGAAATAATTTCTGACCATGGTGATAATTTTCCAGTATCGAGGATTCCCTGAATACAGTTGTTTATCGAGCTCATTCATAAATGTAAGTTTATTTTTTGTTATGTTTGGTATGTACAACCTATTTTTATGTAGCAACAATCCTTGTTTATTTAGGCTGAAATATGTTTTTACTTGATTTTGTTCATTTTTAGCAGTCTTTTCTTTTAAAATCTAATATTCCCTATCAGAATTTTCAACGCTTAGGATCTAATTTTCCAGATTAGATTCATAGCTACTTATTTCAAACAATAAATTTGCATGATGACTTATAAAGTTTGCCCCTTTGTTTTCTTTTTCTTTTATGTGTTTTATGTCCAAAACACATTCTCTTAAAAAGGACAACCATCTTGCCTATCTTGCATTCAAATTTTGTTGATCAAATAAATATTTAAGACTTATGTTATCTAACATAAGCAGGAATTTGCTTGTAATTAGGTAATGTCGCCACATTTTTAAGGCATGAATTATGGAAACAAGTTCTAAATCGTGTGTCACATAGTTTTTCTCATGTTCTTTTAATTTCTGAGATTCGTATTCTAAAACATAGTTTTCTTGTAATAAAACTCCACCAAACCCTTCCTTTCAAGCATCGGTACATATGAAGAAATCATTGAATGGATCAACAATATTTAGGATCGGGGCGGTAGTTAATAGGTGTTTTAGTTTCTTAAATATTTCCATGCATTTTTCATTCCATTTGAACTTTTTACCTTTATTCTGTAATGAATTTATGGGGTAGGAAATATTAGAAAAGCCTTTGATGAACTTCTGGTAGTATCCAATAATCCCCATAAATGATCTGATGTCGATGATGTTTTTAGGAACTGGCCATTTAGTGATGGCCTTGATTTTGTCGGGATCAATAGAGATTCCATCCTTGGACACTACGTTCCCAAGGTATTGAATCTTATATTTAAATAAATCACATTTACTGAACTTTTCATAAATTTTTTGTTCTCTTAGTACTTGCAAAATTATCTTTAAATGTTCTTTATGTTCTTGTTCGTTCTTAGAGTAGATTAGTATGTCGTCAAATAAGACAACTAAAAACTTATCTAGGTATTTACTTAGGATGTTTTTCATTAAACACATGGATGTAGAAGGTGCTTTTGTCAACCCAAAAGGCATTATGACAAACCCATAGTGACCATAATGGGTCCTTAATGTCGTTTTAAAGATATCCTCATCTTTTATTCATACTTGATGATAACCAAAGCTTAAGTCTATCTTTGAAAAGATAGTTTCTCCATGGAATTGATCGAATAGATCATCTCTCCGGGGTAGTGGGTATAATTTATTAATGGTAATTTTATTTAATTATTGGTAGTCTATACATAATCTTAAGCTTTCATCCTTCTTTTTCAAAAACAAGACTAGTGATCCCAAGGAGAGACACTAGGTCGAATGTACTTTTTATCAATTAATTCTTGTAGTTGTTATTTCAACTCTGTAATTTCTATTATGTGCATTCAGTAAGGATACTTCTATGTTGGAACCTCTATGGGTATCGAATCAATTGTGAAGTCAATGTCCCTTTTTAGAGGAAGTGCAGGGACTTCTTTCGAAAAGATGTCTTCAAACTCCTTCAAGAATGGTATGTCTTCTAGTTTAATTTTATTGCCGTTTTCATTATCATTCATTATATAGATAGAAAACACTTTACATCCTTTTTTACTGATATTTTCATTTGCAATGCATAGATTTCTCTATTTGTAACCTTCCTAGGGATCCATTTTACTTTTATATTGTTTCCATTATCGTCAATACATGTAAAGGTTTTGTCGAAACAATTTAACACTACTTTATGTTCTTCTAGCCAATCCATTCCTATTAAAAAATCAGAGGATCCTAAAGGTAGAATATTTAAATCAGCACGCGTAATGAAATCATTCATAGTCAATTTGCAATTCTTAACAAGACTAGTAACTTTAAATTTTGTACTGGTGGCTAATTGTACTAGCCATGAATTATCAAACTTTTTCGATACTAATTTACATAATTCAACCATTCTAGGTGATATATAACTCAAGCTTGCACCTCGATCAATTAAAATATAAATAGATTGACTGTTTATCATACCTTCAATTTCAACCATAGAAGTTTGGTGATCTGCTTGCCTATTTTCCATTGCAGCGCAAATTTTAGCCATGCTCCTTGCCATGTCCCCAACTATGACTAGTTCCTGGATGGAATAAGCATTCAAATTCCCTTTTTTTACTAGGAAGTTTTTAAAGTGATGTGGCCCTCCACACTCCCAACATTTTAAGGGTTCTTTCTGTATTGGGTTCTTGTTAATAATTGTAGAAGGTTCTTTTAATGCAGAATTCAGTGGTTTAAATATTTTGTAGTTATTACCCTGGTATCCCCTATAGTTATTTCTACTGTTTTTGTGGAAGTTATTTTTCTTCTTTCTTGGATCAAAATTATTTAGCCTTTTATTCTTCCAAGATGGTAAATTTTCCCTTTTATTTTTGTTTTGGTCATAACATAAGTTTTATTTTCTCATCGCTTCCTCTAGCGTCTTTGGATTGTCATACTCAATCCGTTCTTTGAACACGATAGGAAAACAACTGAGAAACCGTTGTATTTTGGGTTTTTCATGAATTATGTAAGGAACGTAACGAAGCGAGCTTAGAAACTTACTGCAGAGTTCCTTCATAGTCATGGATCCTAGCCTTAATTCATAAAATTATTTTGTCTTTTCTTCATAATATTGTTATGATAAGGAATTTCATATAAAAAGATTTTTAAATGTTTTCCAAGTTACATATCTTTGTTTATCCCCTTAACTTTCTTTATATCCTTCCACCATATATTTTCCTTTCAAGTTAAATTATAAATGGCCATTTTAGCCTTTCATTTGTCAAAGCAGTTATATATTTCAAAATACTTTTTCATTCCGGACAGGTAGGATTTCGCCTCTTCTCCCTTCTCAATTTCCCCATTAAACATTGATTATTTCATTTTCTTAAACTCCCCAGATATTTCCTCATAGGTTCTATATTTCATTTTCCTTTTGTTATCATCACTTCTTTCGCTTGACTCTTGCTAATTTTTGTGATGTTTAACTAATTCTTTACTAGAAGTTTCAAGTTTATTGCTGGAAAATTCCAGCTTCCTTCCCTTACGTTTGTAGGTGTTGTTTTAGGTATTTCTTGTTTAGATTTCTTATTTTTTTTTCTTTTCATCATTATGTGTCTTAGCTCATAGAACAACATTTAATTCTTCCTAAGATTTTAGAATTCGTTCATTATCTTATTTCACTTTTCTTAACTCTAACATAAGTTCTTTCAAAGTTATTTTTAGTTCATATTTATTACCTTTACTATCATTTAATTCTACCCAAATTTCCCCATATTTTAAATTTCCCTCTTCATGATTTAAAGGATTTTCTCGGTGACGTTCTTCTTCTGTAGATATCTTTGCATTTGCCATGTTTTCCTGCAAAATAAAATTACCCTTCTCTTTCTATTTTGTAAGAGAATTTAAACCATGAAATAAAATAAACATTAGTTTTCTGGTTTCTTTATCAGTGTATATGTCGAACCGATTCAGGCCTAGTGTTGTAATCGTGCTCTAATACCATTATGTAACACACGTAAAAATCGTAATTTTTTTTTACATGCATAACTTCTATATTTAGAAGATTTCTATGTTTTACTTTTCCATTTTTAATATATTTGTCTTGTTGTTTACGACAGGTTCTGCTAATGATTACAATGGATAGCTCCTTTTAGAACCTCCAGCCATATCTACGTAGGTGATGTATTTTTTTTTATATATGTTCTTTATTGTTTTATATTTATAATAGGCTTAAACTAGCCTAAGGCGTGGGAGAATATCCATGGTCTTGTCCCCAACCCGTAAATTGCATTATATTAAACGCCATGGCCTTACCATAGTTTATACTATGGTGTGTAAAGACTTTCCCTTAAGTGTGAGAAGCTTAGGGTTTGTAAAGCGTATGGTTCCTCCATACACTCACCTCTTGTTATAAATAAAAAGTAAGGGTTTAATACTTATGTTGGCATGATACTAGATGTTTTGGCCTAAATGCACCTTCTTTAGGGTCCTTAATGTTCATGGTGTAAATACCATACCCTATGGTTTTACAATGATTACAAGTATTAAACATTATAAGGTATGAAGCAATACGATTCTTGTAATCTAGTTTGATTTTTTTAAAGCATAGTAATATGCTATGATTGTAATAATATTTTGATGGCTAAAATACCATGGCGATTAACTAACTTGATGATCCTAGCATTATAAAGCACTATGGTTATAGTATGAAGGTTTTGGACCTTCGGATAAACCACAAAGGAATTACATGCTAGTCCTGTCATCATGAATGCTCTTGGCAAAGGTTATAATATCAAAAGGCAATGCAATGATTAGAGTTTTAATAAAGTTCAGTCCTTGAGTTATTATGGTACTTGGTTGACTTAAATAATTATCCTAGATGCAAGTTGACAGCGCAGCCAGGGTCTAATGTGACACAAGAATTGATCTCGGCCTTACACTTGGATGGTGATATCTTCATGGTTTAGTATGGTTTTTAATAGGATTTTATTCTGTTCGAGCCCTCATTTTTTGTTGTGTTGTTTGTTCGGTGGCCAATAAGGGCCTGAAGTTATTCTTTATATAGTTATGTCTCTATTTCCACTGCGTTAATGGCATTGTTATGGTTCTTTATGATGTTACATGGATCCCCAATTCTTCCTCCATGGTCATCATTCCATAGTCGAGCTCGAACGAGATTGTAGATAATTCCACCATGCAAACAGTCTTCTTTAATAGGTGAGTAAGACTTGGTAACTTATCTATGCCTTTAAAATTGTTTACCATAGTTATTTTCAAGGTTTACTTATATGTTTTTAGTGAAAGCATGCTACAGAGGGATAAGTGTACTCTAGAGGAGCCAACCCCTGGCCCTTGTTGCAGCATGCTAAGGTAAGGGTTCTTAAAAAGGTTACTCAGTTTTAAATTCGTTTTTTTCTTCTCAATATGAATCTGATCGATGTTTGCATGGTTGCAGGTTGAAGGTGCTTGAGAGGGATGCGAAAGGGTCACCTCCTCCCAGGCCTGCATTTTAAAACCCCTAGGTATACTTCCTCCCAAACCTTAATAAAATTTCCTTTCGTGAGTTTTTATCATTCGATCAAAAAATATAGTTTAATACCCTTGTTTGTTGGTCAGAAGTAAGGTTGGGTAAGAGCATGGAAATGAGAGTAGTGGCCACCACTGCAAACAAGATAAGTTTCCTAAAAATGAAAAGAGATCTTGTAACTAAAAATGATTAGGGTGTAAGTTGTAATGTAGAGGCCTTATAGCCATTCTTCCTCTTCTATAATCTTAGTTGTAATTGTTTTTCTTAAGTCCCTTGTGTAAGCGATTGAAATAAATGAAAAGACCCGACCGTAGGGTCTATGCGATCTCTATTAAGAGTTTTTACTTTAGGTTTAATATTGTGTATTGTTTGTTTTCAAATCAATGACATCCATCTTCAATAATCTTACAGCTGTGGAGATAGTAGTTAATATAATAAATGTTGTTTATTGGTTGGTAGCATCGTTGTGATGATTCCCATCTGTAATATGGTTTTAAACTTTGCATAAATTGATTGTAACCATTGAATGGGATTACGACCATCTTATACATATACTTAGTGTTTGTAAGATTTATTATAATCTGTAGGGTCTATAACTGTTTAAAAACATGAATCTCCTATTTGGATTGTGGTTGTGGCCATTTGACATGGGATCACAACCACCCTTTAATATGTGTGTGTGTGTGTGTGTGTGCGTGTTGTTTAAAAGAAAATGCGTGACGGTCTTCGGCTGTGAAATTTCCATTATTATTTTTGTCTTATATATATATATATATATATATACCTTCTATATGTGTTAAACCTTCTAGCTTCCATCGTTGATAGTATTACGACCATGAGTAATGCTACATTTGTTTTATAGTTTGTACCTTTATTTAAAATAGTTTTGAGTGATGGGATTGTGTGATTAACATGTTAGGATTTATAATCCTCCCTTGACCATATATAGTATATTAGATCATTTTCCTAACTTAGGAGTCATTTGCTAGAGTTTGGTGTCACCGTGATTTTGGTACCACTGGTGCCACTGGTGTCATTGGTGCCACCAGTGTGCCCCATTGGTTCCATTAGTGTTCCATTAGTGTTCCATTTGGGTGCCACTGGTTCCAATTCCTACACTTTAGGAGCCACTCTGAGTGCCACCACCAACCTCCATCAGTTGGTTATAGTTCTGCTAAGTTGTGCTCTAGTTACATTCAGTTAGATGTCCTTCAGTTCCCTTAGCATCAGTCTTGCATGGTTGCATGGGGATAGGCACAATTTCTCATCTACCTCACCATTTTAACTAGTTTAACTAATTGATAGACTGAATTAGACATGTGGAGTTAGACTAGTGAGCTATGATAGTAATTTAGACACTTTTAGTTAGAAAGTAAGTCAAGATTGAGTTGGTATATTCAAATCTTATCCGCATGACTTTAATTCCCCTTTATGTAACAATGTTGTATACTGCTTGGGTTATTGAAGATAATGTTTTAATTTTTTTATCAGCTTTTATGAGTTTTATCTGAAAATTGTCTTGTTGAATGTACATTGTTCATTCCATTTTATTGCATAATTATACCTTTCAATTGCACTCATTTCCTGTAGATTAACGGTTCAATAATTTAAAACTGGTATTAGAGCCTTGGTCAAGCTAGCAGCAAGTCTCTTCAATCTCCATTGTACACTAGAAGTAGCTATTTTCCACATAAATCCTGCAATATTTTCCTTGCTAACTTTGGATTCATCCAAATAAGTCTCTGCAGGAGCCAAGGACCCTGAGAAAGTTTACATGTCAATATAGAAGGCTTGATTTTGCAATGATTGCGAATTATTTTTGGTTTTTGCAGTGATATAGGAAGGTACCTATGCATATTGTTAAATAATTGACTCTTTAGAAGAAATTTTGATGGATTCCTCAGCTCTTGTACACAGGATCCTTACACCCTTCAAGTATGTTGACTGGAGGGAAGATATGCAAGTCTCCTTGTAAAATATTGTCTCGTTTATGATGACTATGAGAAGAGAGACATAACCTCATCATCGTAATGAGAAAAATAAGTTCTTGAATCGGTTGAACGAAGTATTTGGTTTCCTACGCACTCACATCTCCCAGGATCTCCTATTCCACCTTGAGGGATTGGATACTCCTAAAGAAGCTTGGGAGAAGCTCGAATCATTTTTTGGAAAACAAGATGAGATCCAAGGGAACATATTGGAGAATGATATGATTGCATGGTTTACTTATATGTTTTTATTGAATGCATGTTGCGGAGGGATAAGGGTACTCCATAGGAGCTGACCCTTGGCCCTTGTTGCACTATGCCAAGGTAAGGGTTCTTAAAAATGTTACTCAGTTTTTAATTTTTTTTTTCTTCTCAACATGAATTTGATCGATGTTTGCATGGTTGCAGGTTGAAGGCGCTTGAGAGGGATGCGACAGGCTCACCTCCTCCTAGGCCCGCATTTTAAAACCCCTAGGTATACTTCCTCCCAAACCTTAATAAAATTTCCTTTCGTGAGTTTTTATCATTCGATCAAAAAATACAGTTTAATACCCTTGTTTGTTGATCAGAAGTAAGGTTGGGTAAGAGCATGAAAATGAGAATAGTGGCCACCACTGCAAACAAGATAAGTTTCCTAAAAGTGAAAAGAGATGTTGTAACTAAAAATTCTTAGGGTTTAAGTTGTAATGTAGAGGCCTTATATCCATTCTTCCTCTTCTATAATTTTAGTTGTAATTGTTTTTCTTAAGCCCCTTGTGTAAGAGATTGAAATAAATGAAAATAACCGACCATAGGGTCTATGCGATCTCTGTTAAGAGTTTTTACATTAGGTTTAACACTATGTATTGTTTGTTTTCAAATCAACGGCATCCATCTTCGATGGTCTTACAGCCATGGAGATAGTAGTTAATATAATAAACATTGTTTATTGGTTGGTAGCATCGTTGTGATGATTCCCATCTACAATATGGTTTTAAACTTTGCATAAATTGATGGTAGCCATTGAATGGGATTATGACCATCTTATACATGTACTTAGTGTTTGTAAGATTCATTATAATATGTAGGGTTTGTAATTGTTTAAAAACATGAATCTCCTATTTGGATTGTGGTCGTGGCCATTTGACATGGGCTCACAACCACCCTTTAATATATATATATATATATA